>JAGFMF010011678.1:7035088-7056985 GCA_019455555.1 Galemys pyrenaicus | reverse complement strand
CCCTCCTTGGCCGGCAGCAGGGATCGAACTCATGCTGCAGTGGCTGCGGTTTGCTTCATAGTGCGTTGCTTAACCCACTGCGCCACCAGGGAGGCCCTGCTTAGCATACTTTTATGATGGCTTCTGTCCTTCAGCTTGCATCTGGGCAGCGTCCCTGTTCTTCCAGCAAGCTGGCATTCTGTCTCTGACAAAAGCATTTGCCCCTGACCAGCAATTCCCAGTGGCCTTCGTTTCCTTACGGTTTGGGTGGCCGCTCTCTGGCGTTACAATCAGAAGATGGCCTTAAGCGTTGAAGTGTTTCCCTGCCCTGAGATTAGAGATTCGAGAGTCCACCGACCCTCATGACGTGTGCCATCTGTCGTCTGCTTGCCGCCAGGAGCCGTGTGCGTGCGACAAGGAGGCCCTGCCTGTCTCGGAGAGCTCCTTCAGGCTCCTGGGCTCCTCGGACGACCTGTCCAGTGACTCCGAGAGCCACCCTGCCGGGGAGTCCACCCCGCTCTCGCCGCAGCCGAGCTTCAGGAGGCGCGCCAACACCCTGAGCCACGTCCCCGTGGCGGGCCCGGAGCCCCTGGCGCCAGCCGAGAGCCCCCCCGGGGTCTCCCAGAGGAAACTTATGAGGTATCACTCAGTGAGCACGGAGACGCCTCATGAGCGAAAGTAAGAATCCTTTAAAATGTAAATTTATTGCATAACTAACTGGGGTACGTCTCGGTGACTAGCCAGGAATGTGCCGCCCAGGTGTGTATGTGGGGGTGGGGGGCGGGCAGGGGCACCTGGGTTTTACGCGCGACTTGGAAGGAGGAAACGTGAAGCGGTCACAGGTTCCTCCCAACCAACTTCTTGGGGAATATGCTAGAGCTGCCTGTTCAAGAAGCTAGTACTGGTTTTGGGAGAAGCAGGTGAGACTGAGCCCTTAGGGTAGATAGTAACCACTCCTTAAACAGTGTGAGAGGCAGCGTTGATTGTGGGACTTAATTGCTGGCTTTGAGGGAAGATAGTCAGGTGGGGAGAGAGGGAGAGTCTGCTCAGTTGAAGATCTGGAACATTCCTGCGCTGGGAAGGAAAGGCTGGGGTCCGTGTGGAGCCGAGTGTGAGGGCTCTGTTGATCCAGGAGGACTGAGGGGGGCAGCGCCGGCTTGGGGTCCTAGCACTGGCCTGAACTGAGGCTACCTCAGCCCATTTGCTTATGACGAAGTTGGTATGACAGACTTGAAATGGATATTTTCTAAAATCTTGTTCAGTGCGAGAGTTCCAGATTCCCCTGACATGATCACTAGTTTAAATTTTGTTAGAGTTCACTGGTTACAGAGGTGAGTGACCACTGTTGTCCTCTCTGTCCTCCTGGGGTCCCTTGGCAATTGTTGGAGGCCATTCATGGACAAGAACAGCTAAGCTCCCTCGCTTTACCAATATGAAGTAGGGTCACACCCGAGCACAGACGCTGCCTCCTTCTGACTGATGACAGCAGAGGCTGCCCAAGCATCAATACCAGTCACCCATGGACAGTGGAGGGTCCAGGGGCGACGCTGCTGACACCCTCCCGTGATGTGGGGCCCCTGAACTTTGTTGTCTGCCAGTCACTGAAAATAGTGACTGACGGTTCGTCGGCATTAGGCTGGAGAACAGATCCCATAAGTAGGGCGTAGTTCAGAAGCCAACATGAATAGATAAGACATTTTGGAGACCAACCTAGTTGGACGCTTGGAGGTTCTTGTGATAACTCTTTAAACGCCTACGTCTGTTCTGCCTCTCCACTACGTCCTGCCCCTCTGTTCCTGGCATTTTCAACGATGGTGGAAACATTGCCAATGCCTGGAGATTCCTAGTTCTCTTGCTAAGCCTGCTGCTTCCCACAAGCCAGAGCTGTGGGAAATTGCTGCCCCGACCATAGCTCTCCCTGCTCCCCTTTCTACGGATTGCGTGGGACATAGTGATGAAAGCCGCAGAGAAACGTCTCTCTCCCTGTCTCCTGTCCTCCCCCCGGCACACCTATTTTCCCGTCCCCCTTTGTGAACTTTTTTCTCTTTTATATACAGGAAATGAGACATTGAAATTCAAGGCAGGTTATTGTTCATTTTGAAGAGAAATATATTTTTAAAGCTCTGGGTTTGGTTTTGTTTTCCTTTGCTTTTATTTTACCTAATTTTTTTTTTCCTGTCAGCTCCTAAAAAGGGCATAGAAGAAATGTTTCAATTTTTTCGAGGGGCGGGGAGATGCAGGAAATGCTCCAGGATGGTCTTTTGTAATTTCTTTTTTTAAACTGATGGCTGGCAAGCAAGCCGGGATGCAGAAGAGCGTGGAAGCGAGCCCTAGCGGTGCTGTTGGCAGTAAATACTGAGACACCAGCGTTCATGCCCCTCGCCCCTGTTTCCTCCACGCTGACCCCCCTGCCTTCCTCGCGCCCCTCTAACCCCTCGTGCTTTCTCTCTAATTGCTATTTAGTGTGAATCATCCACCAGTGGGCGAGGCTAAAAGTTGCTCAGGTCAGTCTTCAGCTCCTGCTCCTCCATCTCGTCTTAACCCCTCTGCATCCTCGCCAAATTTTTTTAAGTACCTAAAACATAACTCCAGTGGAGAACAGAGTGGGAATACTGTGCCAAAGAGGTGAGCACACTCGCATGGCAAGTTCAGTGTTGTTTGTGTGGCTGGGAAGTTCCCACCGGATGTGCCGAATGAATGGAGGGAAAGTTCGTTGGAGAACCGGGAGTCACCGTGGACGTTTGTGTGTGTGTGTGTGTGTGTGTGTGTGTGTGAGTGAGTGAGTGAGTGCATTTTGTCTATTTTTGGTTTATTAATTTCAGTCTATCACTGGCTTGTTTTTGCTACTGCTAATTTTGTATGAAAATAGGTCTTGACAGCAAGCTGTTTTTTATGTGCTTTTGTGCTTTCCTGCGCTAGAATGAGGACACGTGCATAGGCTAACAACTGTGTTTGCTCCTAGACGCTGCAGTTTCTGCCATATTTAGCAGTGCCCTCATTCATTTAGGAAAATCATTTTTTCCGGTTTAAAAGAGTAATTTGGAAAGATGGACTGACTTTTTGCATTTTTTTTTTCCTGTTAAAAATGCTTCACATGAGATCTGTCTGCTCACGCGCTTTTAGATTACACAACACAGTATTGTCAGCTGCAGGCACTGTGCTGTATGGCTGATTTCTAGAATTTATTCATCTTGCATGGCTGATATGGCTGATTGGACTGATGTTTGTTAATTCATTCATTGATTTCTTTCATTTGAAGTGGAATTTGATTGACTGAAATGAAACTTAAATCTCATTTGTAAACTTGAAATTCCTTGCCTGGTTTAATTTTCTTAGCTTTAGAACAAAAATGTTTCTTTTATTTTGATGTTTATATTTTATACTTTGTGTGTTTGTGTTTCTTTATCCTAAACTCTTTTTTCAACCAAACTCTCAGCATCTCCTACCGTAATGCCCTGCGGAAAAAACTTCATTCTTCTTCCTCTGTGCCAAATTTTCTAAAATTTCTGGCTCCTGTAGATGAAAATAACACCTCTGACTTTATGAACACGAAAAGGTAGGGTTCCATTTAGATATCTCAAGCCTGGGTAGAAGTGTTGAATTAGTGTTCGATGCACAAGGGGTTTTAGTGGTTCTTTCGCCATTTAAAGAATTGTTTTTGCTAAATCTGTTATATGATCTTTCTTACACATTTTCCTCTCCGAATGTGACTTAAAAAAGAAATATGCAGTCTATCAGTTCTGTGATTGAGACCACGGTTAGTTTATTACTATCTTGTGACCTTGAGAAGATTAAAGAAAGTTTTAGCCAGGTCTCAGGGGTAGCGGGAGTTCTGGGCAGTGAGCTGACGGTCATCATCACACAGCTGGCTCTCTGACCTGTACGTTCAGGTAATTGCTTCTTGCAGGTGTGTACAGGTGTAAGCTGCAAGGACGTCCTCATGTCGTCCCATCAAGGGGTAGACAATGAATGACTAGCTTAGGTTTATTTAGACTGATGGATATCTTTTGCACTTTTAAGACTGTAAATAATGCTGCAACAGTCATTGTCCTTAAGTGGCCACATAATTATTGCCGCGATGGTTCTGGGTCATTTAACTTTTTTGCTTTTTTTTTTTTTTTGTGGCATGACCTAGGAGAAAATATTCCCACACACAGACTAGGTGAGGTCGAGGCCCCGGTGACAGTGTCCCTTGTGGTAGTTTCTCTTTAATCAAGTGGAGCCAGGAGAGGCCCCTTGGAAGCTAATGCCGGGTGAAGCATGTTTCTAGAATGTCTGACAGCAGAAGTAGAAGGACCTCTCTCTGCTTGAGGAGCGGCCAGAGTCCTTCAGGAGCGTGGCCTTGGCGTGAGCTTCATGTGACTCCCCAGCTCCCTCACTGTTGGCTCATCCAGAATGATGCATATAACTTAGTGCTTTGTCAAAAAAAAAAAAAAATAGTTAAACTGATATACCCCTGCACATCTCCCCACCAGACCTAAAGCCATTCTCTTGTCATTTTAGGGATATCAAATCCGAAGCCAACCACCTGGCCGACGGCAGCGGGGGCCCTGTGAAGACACGAAGGCCCTCCTGGCGGCAGCAGATCTTCCTCCGAGTGGCCACGCCCCAGAAGGCGAGTGATTCCCCCAGCAGATACGAAGGTAAGGCCTGAGGCGCAGCTGTTAGGCTGGAGGCCGGGAGCGGGGAGAGTTCTCTGTGTAAGAGTGGGTTTGGTGGAGGAAGGGGTGAGTGGGATTTCAGTCAAGAATCCCCCTTTGATGGGCAAGGAGCCCGTGGCGATGCTGGCACCGCGGGTTCAGGATGCCTGCAGCTCAGCAGACCACGGGGACTCCGGGCACTGTGTTGTGTGGGCAGCGGGCGCCGGGCAGCTCCCGCCCTCCCAGGGCTGCAGGTGCTAATCCTCAGACCTTGTCCCTTTGAGAGCAGCAGCAGCAGCTCTTTCTGCCCTCTGTGTCTGTGCAGGACGCGTCTCCTTTCCTCTTCCTCATTAACCTGTCTTTTGAGAATGTTGTAAAGAAGGAAGAAAATGTGTGTCCCCGCTAAGCATTTGCGGCTCTTCACCCACCCTGCCCTTGGGAATGTGTAGGGGTTTAGCCTGTTGCCGCCGTCTCACCGCCTGGATCCTCTCCATGTGGTGTAAATGCAGGCTCCGTGGCGTGGTTCTGGAAGCCCCTCCAGCCCAGGGCACCTGTCACATCTGCGGTCGTCCTGCCTTCTCACCCAGTCGCTGTCACCCAGCCTGAGGCCACGGGGCACCATCCTGTGGCCTGTCTCTCATCTTGTGCCCCCCAGAGAAGTACAGAGTGTGCCGAAGTCTGTCTCTAGGCCTTCCTGTGCCGTTGTAATGTGAAAAATGAGTTTAAGCACAGTTCCCTAAAGATTTTCCTCTGCCCAGGGCCTCCCTGGTGGTGCAGCGGGTCGAGCGCCACACTGTGAAGCATCTGCTGCACAGCAGCGCGAGTTCGATCCCTGGCCGGGGAGGGGACCCACATGGTGCAGCAGACCTCTCCTGCCTTGCTCGCTGCTCCCCCCAGCAGTGTGTTTCACTCCTGTTCTGCTCCCTACTCTGTCTCTGGTGAATTCTCTCACCTCCCGTGCCACTGGCCTGTACTCCTGCTCTTGTACGCATAAATAAAAAATCTTTTAAAAAAGAATTGTAAGCATTTAAAAAAAAGATTTTCCTCTGCCCAAACAACACCAGTTGTGAACAACAGATGTTCTTTTGAACATCGGAACTGATGGGTCTGTTGGGTGGTGGCTGTGGAAATGCTCATAAAACACACCACCCGGGGCGCGTCCTGCCTCCTGGGAGCTCTGGCCTCTGTGGACATGCTGGGCATCTCTGCAGCTCTGGCCCCGGGCCACCACTGAGCTTCCTGATGGGCGCTTCTGTCTCCTGGTCAGTGTCTGAGCGACCTGAGTCAGGTTAGTCAGTGCTGGAGAACCCCAAGATAGAACGGGCGGGCAGAACGCATGAGGCAGCACGAGAGAGCGTGGTCTTGCGTGGGGCCTGTGGTGGAGTGTTAGTGTTACGGCAGTTTCCCAGAGGAATCAGACGGCACTCAGGGAGGCGGAGAGAGAGAGACTGAATTGTCACACCGGTGGGCTCAGTGGGATCGTTCCCAAGAGTCTGGGCGTCGAACAACAGAAATGGCAGGGTTTTTACACAGGTTGTATGGAGAACTTGTTATCCCATCCATCATAGCTTAAGCATTCTTTATTGTGTGGGACAGGTGGATGGGAAGGGCCCAGGTAGCCCTTCTCAGGCAGCTACTATGGACGCACAGTTCACCCAGCAGCCTCTCTCCTCCAGCAGCAGCAGAATCTAAGCAGCAGACTCAGCAGCAAACTTAGCAACTTCCTGCTTCATTAGCAAAGGAAAGGGCCACGCCACAGGCTATGCTCACTCTCTAGAAGTCTTTTTCTTCAGTTTAGTCTGGGAATATTGTAAGAGATGGATGTGTAACTCCCAGGCACGTTCTTACTTATGGTAGCTGCGGTTGTCAGCGTGCTTTGGAGAATTCTGAGCCAGCTGACACAGTGGGGTAAAAGTTTGTGTGGATCAATCTGATGGCTAATGGTTGTTGCCTCACCCCACCCCCACCCCCTGAACACCTGGTGGTTTCTAGGGACTGAGAACAGAGCATTTGGTATCTGTGCACCTCCCCCACGGAAAGGTTACTCAAGAGTACCCAGGAGCATCTGCCAAAAATCCACCTGACGCGGCAGCGTGTATTGGCAAGGAAAGCGGAGAACTGACCTTTTGGGGCTTAGGGAAGGATTTAGAGTTCATTCAGGGTAACCGTCTCTGGAAGCAGGAGCAGAGGGACTGCTCTCAAACCCAGCTTTCTCCTCTGAGCTTTAAACTGGAACAGCTGTCTTGAGTTTCCCACCCAAGACTGAGGGTTAACCATGCCTCTTGCCACACGGATTGAGGTAAGAGAATGTGATGCTTCCATCAATATATATTTTTAAAAGTGTTGAGAATGCAAAAGATGGGGAAGGATATTGGCGAAGCCAGTGTTTCCAAGGCCTGGGTCCCCTCCCATGGCGTGGAAGTCCCTCTGTTGCTTCTGCCTCTGCCCCTCCACCTAGGGGCGCTGTGGGACTGCCTCTGTGACCCCAACTCCTTTCTGTGAGGGGAGCCCCTCTGTGATCTGTGCTCGGCCAGGGCTTTGATTCCTCTGCCTGTGGCGGGAGCGAGCGGGATAGCCGTGCCTCACTCCTGCCCTGCCATCGTGGGGAGGCCTGCCTGCTGCTGGAGGCCCTTCCTCTCAGGTCCTGGAGGCCCTGTTGGGGGTGGGGAGGATGCAGGGTGAGGAAGGAGAGGGGACACAGAGATGCCCTGAGGGACTGCGCTACAGTTTGGGCTAAAAGCACAGAGCACCAGCAGTCCCACCAGAAGTGGAGCTTCAGGTTTAAAGGCAGTGAGTGCCCTGCCTTGTGGGGGCTGTGCCGCGTCAGGGGCTGCTGAGGCGCTGACTGGGCTCGTGCACTTACGCTGTTTCAGTGTGTCATGTCTCTACAACACTTAGCGCCGCGGCTGGGCCTGAACTGAGGGCCGGGGAGGACTGTGGCACAGCCTGCCCCGTTGCAGAGCAGTGCCAAGTGTAATAGGGTGGTCCCCTCAGAAAGGGGAAGTTCCAGGATCTCGGTTCCGCCTTAAGTAGAGTAAAGGTAAGCAGGGATAAAAAAATGCTTAAAAAAAAAAATAGGGAAAAAAACAACATAAAAGCAAAATAAAAAGCAGCAAAAAAGGTAAAAAAAAAACAAAACACGTAAAACAAAAAACTGCACTTGTTTTTTAGTCTTAAACTAGTTAAAACAAATGTAAGTAAAAAACCCATGGAAAGCTTAATAATGGCAGCTTTTATCTTAATTTTAATTTTATTCTTTTCCTCCCAAATTTATCTAACCCTTTCTAGCCCTTCTCTCTAACTCTCCACTAAAAAGTCCTTTAAACCTGTGGCAAACTGTTAAGCCTTGCTTTAAGCCAATCCTATTTAGCTAAACTTTTACCCTCAAGGAGAGGGGTAACTTTAAATGCTTAACTCAGTAACTATATTATTTACCTTTTCTGTCTTGTTCCTAATTGCATTAAAGTTCCTTTCCATTCTAAACCTTATATATTTTCCTTAATGCAGCAAATAACAAAACCCATTTTAAAAAAGCAAGTTTAAAAATTCTAGGCTGCCCCTCGCCCTGTCCTGTAGCACCAGGAGTCCAGGGGCTGTCTGGGCTGCAGCAGCCCTGTGCCCAACTCCTGTCCTTGGTTTCCTCTGGCCCTGACGATGCAGGCTGCACTGGCGCCTGCTCCCTGCCGGCCTGAGGGGTGGTGTTCACTCTGAGCCTCGGGGTGCCAGCTGCTCAGAGGTGAGACTGCGGGTGAGGTACGCAGTGCCCTACACATGGGCGAATTTCATACCTGGGAAGGCTCATGGGACATTTTCTGTGAGAAACATAGGTGAATCTTAAAGCAGAACACGTAAACCTGACAGAGGCTTAAACAGCAAGCAAAAGGCCCCATATGGCTCTAAGTTCGTGGAGGTCATGTATGGCCACTGCCCAGAAGCCTCGGGGCAGTGCGTTCTCGCCCTTGTGTCAGTGGCTTCTTTGGGTGGAAGGTCTGTGAGATGCTGCCGTGGGAGTGCGCCGTGTTTGGTAGACTCTCACCTCAGTGGAGATGGCGCTACTGAAGCTGCCCGGGCATGTCTGGGACACGCTCTGCAGGCATGGCTGTGAGCAGACACCGCTGTCCTTCCCCATGGAGGACAGCGTGCTGATGTCTGTGTCCAGCCCTAGCTCATTTTCAGGACCTTCCTGCTGTGGACCCTCCACAGGCTGACCGCAGGGAAGGGCACTCGGCTCCCTCAGATGACCATGTGAACACATATGGATTAAGTGGCCGCCTCTAGACCACAGTCTAGAACAGCATTTGGCAGCCTTCCATGTGCTTCAAGTTCTCTGTAGACCTTGACCGAGGTCGTTCTGATCCAGGAGGTCTGAGTGGATCCAGAGGGCCCCCCAGTTCAAGGGAGCGCCCCGGTCAGCACCAGCCAACGATGCCAGTCCGCTTTGAGCAGCAGGTGGCGAGAACCAACACCAGCGGGAAATCCAGCCGAGACCCACCTTCCCAGCCACAGCCACTCTCTGCTGCTCTGCGTGTCTGGGATGACCTCTGGAGTCACCCACGTGTCTTGGACCTCCAGGAAGGCGGGGTCCCCAGTGACTCCTTGTAGTTCGGTGCTACCTGGAGAAGCAGAGTTAGTCCGGTGAGGAAAATGCAGGGATAGAAACACATGGTCATAGGGATAGAGAAAAATTGGATAATGGGCCAAATGAAGCCAAACACATGGTACTACTCTGCCTCTCTTCTGCTGCTTCATTTTCTAGGGAAACTTTGAGGTGACACCTGGGGACAGAGTGTGCAGGTGCTTGTTTTCGTGACCTAATTGTTAGTCTTCCAAAAAAAGGCTGAAAATCAGTTTCTGCCTAGATGTTTGGTTGTAGAAATATTCCAGTGTTTCCTTCTAAGATATCATACAAAAGATAATACTTTGTTGCTACATAATTTTTCAGGCAACCACAGACTTTGGAACAGGGGAAAATCCTTTTATTTTTTTTACCTCCATGTGGCAGGAAACAGTTTCAGTGTTGGCCGAATACCTTGTTTCAACACTTCAGGTCACCTGGTGCATTTGTAGACTTCACCAACAATAGGACCTTTCAGACATCACCTGTTAAAGACACCCCAGCTAATGTCGAGGAGAACGGTTTATTGATCTGAAACCCCATTGTATAAGCAATGGGTGAAGAAACTAAAGTTCAAAGGGTTTTGGTATTTGAGTAAAGCTGTGTCAATATTGCCTGGTTTATGATAAGATTAAGTATTGGATTAGATATTAGATGTAAATAGTAAGGCAGAACTAAGGAGTATAAGCTGGGGCTTTATAATGACTTGTGAAAAATGTAGAAACGCTTGTGTCACTGATTTGTGTATGTTGCGTGTAGCCAAATTTTCAAGAATATAGGTGTCTTTAGGAAATTTCAATGGTTGATGTGATGTCCAAGTAGGACTTCACTGGCAAATAGCAGTGTCAGAGCAATAGCTGTGTGAACCTTTGTTTGGGTTAATGGATTTTAGCTTCCCCGCTGCACCAGAGCCACGTGGTGAAGTTTTAATAATGCAGACCACCCCTGGCCCTCTGTCCCGTGCCTCACCAAGTCAGCGGGGTGAGGAGAGACTATGATTCCTTTCTTTGTGAACTTCCTACAAGGGATTCCGGCTGCTGCCAGGGTTCAGACTTCTGGTTTAGGCCCCAGAGGTGATTTGACAGCCGGCCACCACTTGATGGCAGTGTTGCTCCCTGTGTGGCCCTGGCCCTTTCTTTGCCAATCCCAGGAAAGGGTGCTCCTCTGCTTCATTTTCCGTGTTTTTGTTCTCGTTCTTATTTTTGTTTCAGTCTGTGTCTTTCCTGCCCATTTGCAACTTTTTTGAGTGGAGCGTATCCTTCTGAAATGGAGATGTTTTTCTTTTTTCCTACAGGGCTTTAGGGAGCACGCACAGCAAGGAAATAAAAAATAGTCTCTGGTTGCCAGAGACACGTGGCCTTTTCAGATTGTTCTTAATTTACTTTCCATACAACTTGGCTTTCCAGTGTGAAGGAAGGCCACGCTCAGCATCAGCTGCCGCCAGCCGGGGACTGACCGTTCGTGGCGAAGTTTCTGTAGTGTGAAGCTACTAGATAGATCCCTCTTTCTTGATGTGTCCTCATGCATGTTGGGGAAGCCGCAGTGAGAGCCGAGATTTTACAAACCCAGCCTGCTGGTTTTGCCCGTTAACAGTCATCAGCACTGATCAAGCCTTTCCTGGTTAACCATCAGCATCTAGATGGTCATTTCCTCACTCACGCAGGGGCGGCAGCTCCGCTCTGGGCTGTTGGTGATACACAGATGCCCAGAGGGCCCGTGCAGCCGCATGGTGGGGACTGAGGCTGGGCACTGTGGGCTCTGGAGTCCACCCCATCTGGCCAGCACCTCCGCCTGGGGGTACCCTAACTCAGAACCCAGGTCTCTGTGCCTCACTGTAAAAGGTCTTGATTTGTCACCTTTGAACTTCAAACTGTAGGCAGTAAGGTGCCATCGACCTTTCTAAAGCCAGAGGATGGAAAGAGTTTGAAGTATTTTCAGAGGGGGTAAAGCTCTATAAACAAAGCCGAACACAAAGCAATCTTAAAATCAGGGCGGGACTCCAGCAAGGCCAGCAGGCGCCCTGGGTGCGGAACGTTGAAGGAGGCACTGAGCGTTCAGCGTCCTGGAGGTTCTGGCCCGGCAGTGACGTGGCCCTGAGAGTGACACCTCCTTAAACGTTGGCTCCAGGTGCCTGCTTGCCTCCCTTTTCACCACCTGAGCTGGGCCCACAGCCTTGCCTAAGTGACCTGCTCGAGCTGCCAGGGAGGTTCGGCCAGCTCTGAGGAGGGAGCCTGGCAGGAAGGCTTTGCTTTATTTTCAGAACAGCTTACACTTCATAGACCGTAGAGCGCTTCCTCCTGTCTTCATCTTGGCTTCTGCTTCTTTCATGCGAGCTAGTGTGACTCGTGCACGTTTCTTGGGTAGGGAGGCCGCCTGGCGCCCACGGGGATCCGCTCCCAGTACCGGACCTGGCCATCCACAGGCTGGTTTCCCATCTGTGCACAGTCCAGTGTTCTCCTCATTCATAGAACTTTCTACCGTCTCCACAATCTCATTTAAAACACTTTTCTCCCCCTCCAGAAGAAACTTGTAACTGTCACTTCTCACGCTGTTCACCACTCATGCTCCACCCACTTTGCAACCCTAGACAACCCCAATCTTTCTGTCTCTGGATTTGCCTATTTTGGACATTGCCTATAAATGGAACCCTGCGGTCTGTGGCTCCTTCCACGTGGCACACGTGTTCAGGGCTCGTCTTGCTGTGCTTGTGCCTCTTCCTTGGGGGTGCGTTCTGCTCCAGTGTATGGATGGACTGCACTTTGTGTTTCTCAGCTGATGGACCTTGGGGTTCTTTCATGTGAGCTAATGTGAATCGTGCTGCTAAGTGCATCTTTCTTTGTGCGGACATATGTGAGGGAAGCATTTTAAGGGTGAGCTGGGGCTTTGAGTGGTCACCTTCCATTCTGACACTAGGATGGTTCGGCCAGTTGGGGTGGGAGAGGTGTGGTGCCCGGGCCCAAGGCTCCCCCGGCTGGTCTGCTTGGCCTTTCTTTTGCTGCAGGCGGAGGGCAGTGGTGGTAGGGAACTCTGGTGCTGCTCCCAAGGGCACATGGGAAGGGTGGTGGAAGAGCCTCCACTGGGGCTCCCACAGCTCTCCACAACCCCTGGAGACAGTCAGCGAGGACCACCGCCTACTGGCAGTGGCCTGGCCTGCATTTTCCCCAGCTTTTCTCAAACTGAGGGTGCCCAGAGTCCCTGGGAGGACTTGTGGGCACAAGTGGCTAGGCCCCCCCGAAGGTTATGGCTCCAGAGGTGGAATTCTCATGGGGACCCTGACATTGCAGGTGTGAGGCCCTCTGCATCTCTCGGGCTGCAGTGGCTGACAGGCAGGCCTACATCGTTCTCCCATCTAAACCAAGGAGGCCATTAGTGAAACGGACAACAGGTTGAAGATGAGCAGTGTGTTCTCTGGCAGGTTGTGAAACAGCAAACAAATCCTGTTTCCTTTGTAACAACACTATTCAAATGTTAAGAATAGACATTGGGTTTACGCTTATCTCTGCTAGGCATTCGCTGTCTGTGGTTTCACGTAGCTGGGTGGTGAGTCTCCTGTGGGCTCACTGTGGTGGGCACCGTACTGCCGTGCGTTTGGAGCCGAAGCTGGAAGGACTGGACAGTGCCCATGGCGCCCACTGCAGCCGGAGGGACGCGGACCAAGGCCGTTCAGCTCTCAGTCCAGTCTCTTAATCATAGTACGAACTGCTGACAGTTTCAGGAATAAATTATCGGGAGTTCTGACTGGTTTACTCAAATTATTGATTGTGTGATGATAGGCAGTGTGTGGAAGAACAATTCTGACGTTGGAAATATTCTAGAACTCTTGCTTATTCAGCTCGCGTTCTGGGCATTATTAGTAAGCCTACGTTCTAAACCACAGATGTAGAATCTTCTTCCTTGAACGGTTTACGTTCATTGCATTGACTCGAGTGGAAAAGTGTGTACCTCCTGGAGGTGGCAAGTTGTTTATTTGCCGTGAGCTGGTGGTCCCTGAATTACAGCCTTTGGATACTTGGTGAGCTCAGTTTTGTATAACCCAGAGATAAAACCAAGGGATGCATTAAACTTCTTTCTAGATGGACTTTTCCCAAGTAAATTTATCACCTTCCTATAAATAAAAATATTTGCAGAGTGAGTATTAACAAGATCTTAAACATCACTCACTGAACTAGGAGCGCTGTAATTATGGTCTTATATAATTCACAAAATAATTGGTAATACCATGCCGTGCATTTTATACCGGAGTGAATAATAGGCTTTCTGCAGAAAGTCGGAGTGATTTGGTTCATTTCCTGTCCAGGTGTGTCAGCTTGAGAACTTTTGATTAAGAGCGGTTCTGATGATGAGGGGTTATAATCTTACCTCAGCAGGTTTGGCTTTTGTTTTTTACAGCACTGTCTTGTCCCGTGACTGAGGAGAAGTTGTGGCCCTTGTCTGCCCCTCCCCCTTCTGGCACCAGCCCTGTCTCCTGCCAAGGCTTGCTGGCTGAACACTCGCCTTTTCAGCCCTGCACAGCTTCAAACTCTCAGGCTGAGGTTAGACCTCATAGATGGAGGTGCCACCCTTAGCCAAATGGTGTTTCTTCCTAATGCTGCTGCTGCACAATGGCTGAGTTGAGCATTCTTTCTTAGACAAACCTGTATGCAACACATTCTGGAAGCTTTCTTCTTTTACCCCCAACAACACAGTCTCAGGCATGCAGTGTGTACCCCCAGGTGCAGCAGGCTCTGTGTTAGATCAGTTTTCCACTCATCTACTAGACATTCTTCCTCACCTCCCGTTGTCTTATTTTCTCTGCCCCGTTAAGTCTACATTTTTGAGCTGCTCACCTTCAGGTACCAAATTTGATGTCGTTTAGAAATTGTGTCTGCCTGAATGTACCAGAAAATCTCTCTCTGCCTGCATAGCCACGAGTGACTTTCTTTCCTTTCTTACCTACGAAACAGGAGGATGATGATAGAGCAGAGCTGGTTCAATGACTTCATGACTGTGGTCAGTGAGCCTGGCGCCTTCTCTTCCTCTTCCTCTTGTCTTCACTGCCTCATGGTCACAAGATGGCTGCTTGACCTTCGGTTCACCCTGCAGTTCCCACTGGAACGAAGGAGGAGGCAAGAGAGAAGTGGGTGCCTCCTCTCCATCAAGGGAGCCAAAACTATCGCAGAAATCCAGAGTAGAATTCCACTGTGTCTTTTTCTGGAATGGTGCGACCTGGCCACTCTCAGCTGCAGGAAATGCTGGTGATGATGGCTTTTGGTTGAGTACCCCCCCCCCCTTGTGTAGTATCCAGTTTATAGGATGAAGGGAGCAATGGGCGTGGGGTTGGGAGCCGGGAGGCATGTGCTGCCTACGTGGAATGTTTTACCTCCGTGGTATGATGTGTTTCTCCACGCAGCCACAATTTAATGTAGATGGTTTTCTTTGCTCAGAAAATATATTCTTGCTCATCTTCTCCCCTCTATACCCAACCCGCCATGCTTTAAACAGCAGATTTTTCCTTACCATTTCAACGTACTCAGATGTCACCAGTTTTTTCTTTTACTCTGAACATGGTTAGCCTCTTTGTCCCTTCCATGAAGAGAGAGTCACCATCACCAGCACTTCCTGTAGCTGAGAGTGGCCAGGTGACACTGTTCCAGATATAGAGACACAGTGGAATTCTACTCTGGATTTCTGTGATAGTTTAGTCTCTCTCCATTCGATGCTCCTTGTTTGTGTTTGTCCCCATTAGAGATCTTCATTTGCCTTGGGGTTATTTATCTTAACCTAGGTCTGTGCTGTCCATTATAATGGCCACTAGCCACATATAGCTATTTAAATTTAACCTTCTTACACTTAATGCAGTAAAAAATCTAGTTCCTCTTCCTAGCATCATTTCACGTTTTCAAGAACCACGTGTGGCCAGTGGCTGCCATATTGAAAAACACACTCTATAAACACTCTGCCATCCACGCTGCTCTAGATGATAAATTCTCGAAGGTCTTCCTTTGCCCTGACCCTGTCAGAACCACAAACACAGCATCTCCAGGGTGGTGCTTGTGTTGTGTTGTCTCCTAACTCAGGAGGTGAACTTCTGGCAGAGTCGAGATACTCTACAGCTTACATGGCTCCTAAAATTATTGTTACTGGATATGTAGGAGGTTCTGAGTTCACTGCTTTCAAGGACCCCTAAAGGAATGCAGGGGCTTTGACAGTCATTTGTTTCAAATTCCTTATTTTACAGATGAAAAGACTGAGGCTCAGGGAGGGAAAGGAGCCAACTG
This sequence comes from Galemys pyrenaicus, assembly GCA_019455555.1. Taxonomy (NCBI): domain Eukaryota; kingdom Metazoa; phylum Chordata; class Mammalia; order Eulipotyphla; family Talpidae; genus Galemys; species Galemys pyrenaicus. The sequence goes on along the minus strand of JAGFMF010011678.1, from coordinate 7,041,494 downwards.
AAGGTTGTACAGGCAGGCAGTAGAATGGATGGGCCTCTTGGTGGTCACTTCTCTTTTCACTAAACCAGACCTGCTTATCACTCCTGTTTGTTGTCCCCAGCTATGTTCTATTCTCGACTATTCAGCCAGTTTCCAGTTTGTGAGCAGATGTTGTTTTCAGCTTCTGTGCTGTCCTCAGACACCTACTGCATCTAGGCTATGCTCAGGAAATGCTCAGGAAGCAGTGTAAGCCTGTTTTAGTCAGCCAATGATCACTTAGTTACAAGAAACAGAAAATGACTCAAACCAGCTTAATTAGAGGGAGACTGGTAAAAATCAAGATAAGGATCAGAGTTGGGAACTAGGAAGTTGTCAGGAACCCAGGAAGTTTCCCTCTCTTTGGGCCCATGCAATCAATCCCCCCTCCCTTCCTTGGGGTGTCCTCTTTAGTTTGCTCATTACTTACATGGTCATGCCAGCCCCCAAGCCCTTCTGACCTATTATCTCCAGAGGCATCCCATCTGCTCACTGCCAATCTGTGTTTTGCTCTAGATTTTCGAGAGCTCGTGGTTGCTCACCCAAGAAGGAATGCCAGAAGTGAGGTGCCAGCATGGCAGTGGGAACCAAACCAGGGAGGGTGGCAGGGCCAATGCTGGGAGGAGAGGACACAGCACTGGCGCATTCTTGTTAACCCTGTTGCTTACCAACCAACACAGAACCAGGGCAGTGAAACTGGGGCTCGCCAGCTTCTAACGGTTGGTGGCCTTCAGAAGTAGGTGAGATCACTTGTGGACAGATGTGTACATTCCTTACTACCAGATGCGCCTGGATAGAAGCTGAGTGGCCTTCTGTAAAAGATTCCTCTGCTAGGAACGAAATTCCACCAATATGTTTACCAGTAATATACGAATCTGGGATTCTTAGAGCTAAATACTTGTCCAGAGGCTCAGTGGCCAGAGCTGGTGTGTGTGTCTTTGGAGGAGGAAAGATTGGTGAGACCTCACTGGGCTCCCCACAGACCTGTGGTGGTGGTGAGCAGCTCTGGGGGAACCTCACCTTCTTCTGTGTCCACTTAAAGCCCTGCCCAGCCTGCTTGTAAGCGTTTGGGGTACATCTTTAAAGCCCATTTTCAGCTGGGCCAAGGCAGGGATATTGTCTTAGTATAGTTCTAGAACATGGCTTGGTCTATAGATGGTGCTTGCTTTCTGTTGAAAATAGGGAAACATGCTTTTGAAATAACAAGCAAATATGGCTATTTTATTATCACTATTCATAATATGTGAAAAATACTATATCTTAGATATCTTCATATAGATCTTAACATATCTAAGCTATCATGTATCTTAGATACAAAGAAAATATACTGAAGTTCTGAGGAAGTTGGGAGAAGGTGTGATGATAAGATGTTATTTCTCTTTTTTCTCTCTTCAGTTTTATAATGTAGTGACATTTCGATAATATGCAGTTACTTTTTAAGGGAGAAATATTTGAATTAGAATCTTTAAAGTTTATAGAAGTTTAAAGTGTCTCAAAATCACGATGACAGCAAGTGTCCACACTCACTGGAATGCACTCGTCCTGAGAGCACGTCCTTCTCGTGGCCTTGAGCTGCAGGTGACCATTGGCTATGGAATTGTTAGACTTGGAATTATTAAACTGGGTGTGACTAGGCATTTGAACTGAGTTCTGTCTTAATTTGTAGAGCCCAGTCCCAAAAGTTAGAGACACAGTCTTCATTTGAAGGAACTCTCTCCGTTCCTGACCCTCTTGCCACTGCTGCCACCTGCTCGGCCGCCGTTGCTTGCAGGGGTCCCTGATTCCCTCTGGACACCCCTGCCCAGGAACGGCTCTAGCGTCTCAGCGCATTAACATGTTCACAGGGAGCACGCATTTCTCTGGTTCCAGTGGAAATACAGTTCCAGTATTGCATAGTTTCAGAGAATAGTTATGCATACAGGAGCTGGAGTGCAGGCCAGAGGTGTGGGAGGTGAGAGGATTCACCAGAGACAGAGTGAGGAGCAGAACGGGTGGACAGACTGAAACACACTGCTGGGGGAGGCAGTGGGTCGGATAGAAGAGGTCTGCTGCTCCGTGTGGGTTGGCTCCCTGGCCGGGGATCGAACCCATGCTGCAGTGGCTGCGGAGTTGCATAGTGCGTGCCTTAACCCCTTTCACCACCAGGGAGGCCCTTGGTGTTTTTTAAAAGTTGCATTAGGAAATAGTAAAAAAGCCCATGGAATCTTTGTCTCTGTTAGAAACCTCCATATCCCATTTCTCTGATCACTCTCCCTACAACTAGAAATTTAAAAAAAAAAGTTGTGATAGATGTTAGTCCAAAACACTGTGTCCTGTTTTTAAATTAATATAGTTTGTTAAAGTTGAAGCTCTGATCGAAGTCATTTTCAGGTTCCCGATCGTACAACCGTTTTTTGTTCCTGAACAAGTAAATAACATCAGCGATGTGAACAAAGCCCATGCACGACGGCATTTATCTCTAGTGGTACAATGAACCATGTCATCACCCCCAGATGTCTCTCCGTGCAGGGCCTTTGCCTTTGCCCGTCCCCACATTAATGTGAGTCCAAATCCTCTGCCACAGCCCTCGGCCCTCTGCCCTCACCTGCTCGGCTCCTTTGGTCGTGGGCTGCGTCCTCTTCCTCTGGGGTCAGGAATGCTGGTTTCATTATCACCCTTCGCTATTTCGTTCTTCTCGAAATGGCATAGTTCTGCCCCATGTTCTTCAGCGTGTGGATTTGCGTTGAGCTTTTGTCCAAGACCACAGAGTCTTGACAGGCAGGGCGAAAAAGCTCTTTTCTTTCCTTAAATACTTCTCGCGTGAGTCTGAGGAGCTCAGTGCGTCTCCTTCGTATTGTCTATACCTTAGATAATCGGGAGTTTCGTATTAGATAGAAAGGGATTCATAAGCCAAAGCCTTGTTTTACAAATGAGAACCGTGGGGGCCTCCCTGGTGGCGCAGCGGGTTGAGTGCCGGGCTGTGAAACACCGCAGCACAGTGCGTGTTAGATCCCCGGCCAGGGAGGGGACCCACATGGCACAGCAGACCTCTCCTGCCTCGCCCGCTGCTCCCCTTAGCAGTATGTGTCAGTCCATTTGCCTTCTCTATTCCCTACTCTGTCTCTGGTGAATCCTCTCACCAACTATGCCTGTGGCCTGTACCCCAATTCTCGTATGCATAAATAAATAAATCTTAAAATAAAAAACAAATGAGAATCCCGAGGCTCAAAGACCATCATACCCTTGGGAGCCTCCATCTGCACGGTATTGAGGGATAGTGGGCTGGGTCAGCACCCGGTCATGACTGACGCCTGGAGCAGCCAGGTTGAGAGGGCCGGAGACGGTGGGCTGGGCCGTGGGCTGCTTCCACCGCTTCCCGCGTCTAGGACTTTGGGTCTGCTGTCTTACCTCCGTTCTCCCTTTGTGAAGTGGGCTGCAGTGACTGACTGTGTGCCTCCGTGAGAGGCAGTGTTGCATGATGAGGGAGGCAAAACTGCAAACCTTTGGAAGCCGTCCCAGACTGAGGGGCAGGCCGTGTCCAGTGGCAGTGAGAGAGCTGGGAGTGTTCTGTTTTGTGTTTTGAATTGTGTGCCCTTTGGAGAAGGCTATCCTGGAATCTCAGCTCTTGGCTGACATCAAATCTCCTTGCTTGCACAGCCACCTTTTCCAAGCTGTGAGCTTTTCCCTCTGCTTCGTTCTAGCACATGGTCTTGTTCCTTGGTGTGTCGTGAGGCAAAATAAGGGGAACTCAGTGCTCGTTGGTAACTTCCAGTAAGTATTTCTGCAAACAGCTCTGGCCCTGGAAGGAAAAGCGGTCATGGAGAACAACGGAAAGATGAGACCAACTTGCCAGCCCATGTAACATCCTGGTGAAGAATCTGGATTAAAATTTTGTTTTCAGATTTTAAATCGTGATAAAAGTCATTAACAAAAGGCACCATCGCAACCACTTTTAAGCTTCTGTTTCCAGTAGTGTTGAGTGCACTCGCACTGTTGTGCTAGGTTACCAGTAAATTACAGCGCCATTCCCCCTCCCCTGGGGAGTCGACTTTTTGTTTCCATGACTTTGACATCTTGAGCTGTTTCATGCAAGTGGAATCGTGGTACCCTTTGGTCTGTGTGTGACTGGCTTGCTTCACTTAGCAGAATGTCCTCACTGTTCCTCCATGTTGTAGCACATGGCAGATTTCCTTCCTTTTTAAGGTGAATCGTGTTGATCTTATCATGTGTCCGTGGTTATTTAGGCAGCACCCACCCCTTGGCTACTGTAAATAATGATGCAGTGAACTTGGGTAATCAAGTATTTGTCCAAGAACTTGCTTTTAATTTTTTCAGATAAGTTCTAAAGAAGTGGATTGCTGGATTAAGTGGTGACTGTATGTTTTTTTATTTCGTTAGGAAGTACCATACGGTTGCAGTTGTCACATTTTATATTCTCACCCAAGAGTTGCTCTAGCAACTTGCCAGCACTAAATTCTGTTTTGATAATGGTCATCCTAGTGGGTGAGGTGCTGTTTCCTTGTAGTTTTGTGGTTTATGTTTCTCTAGTGATTGGTTGTTGGGCATCTTTTTCTACTCGTGTTGACTGTTTCTAGATCACCTTTGGAGAAATGTCTGTTCAAGTTCTTTGCCCATTTTCAATTGCATCATTTGCTTTGAAGCATGTAGGCTTTTAAATCAGACTGGTCTGGATGAATGTTTGGCTCCTCCATTTATGAGCTGCTTGATTCAGGGCAGTCGCTGCTCTCTGTGTCACGGAACCCCCTGCCGTTGCCCGGGTGCAGGAGAAGTGCCCACCCCGTAGAGAGAGGGATGTCAGAGCAGCCAGTTAGGAAGCCCCCAGGAAGAAGCCCCCAAGCTGTTGCTACGTAGCCGTTCCTAATAGGGTTTCGAAGGGAATAAAAGCAGCTGCCTTCTCAGGCTCCACCGCAAATGGCGGCTGTTCTTTCCTTCCACCCCCATCTTCCTTCCACCCTCTATTTGTAGACTTTCAGGATAAAAGTTTACCACCACTGGTAGGTAGAATTTTAGGCTAAGTGAAAGGGTGTGGGGCAGTTAGGGACTCATGGCGCATGGAAGACAGTGAGGTTGCCCAGAAACACCTCCCTGGACCTCCTGGGCAGTGCTGTGGTTTATGCAGTGGCATCAGCTTTTTGTTGAACTGCCCATCTTTTTTTAAATTTTTTAAAAATTTTTATTCATTTTTTTTTAAGATTTATTTATGCATACAAGAACTGGGGTACAGGCCAGAGGTGTGGGGGTGAGAGGATCCACCAAAGACAGAGCAGGGAGCAGAACAGGCAGATGGACTGAAACACACTGCTGAGGGGAGCAGCGAGCGAGGCAGGAGAGGTCTGCTGTGCCATGTGGGTCCCCTCCATGGTCGGCGGCAGGGACTGAACTCGTGCTGCAGTGGCTGTGGTCTGCTTCATAGTGCGTTACTTAACCTACTGTGCCACCAGGGAGGGCCCCCATCTTTTTTTTAAAGATTTATTTAATTATATTTCACATCATTTGTAGTCCCCAGGGAATTCCCACCACCATTCCACCCATGCACCATCACCTCAGTCCCTTGTGCTCTTTCTGCCCTCATACAGGTCTCTACCCTCCCCTCCCCCCCAAATGATCCCTTTGGTTTGTCTTTGTCCTTTTGTTCTTGTTGTGTTTTTTGTTTGTTTGTTTGTTTTTGGCTGTAATTGTTCATTTCCTTGAGCTCTCTCATTATTTTTTGTAGTTGTTGTTCCTTACATTCCTCCTAAGAGTGAAGCCATCCAATATTTTTCTCTTGCCTTCTGACTTATTTCACTGAGTATAATTCCTTCTAGCTCCATCCATGTTTCTATAAAAGGCCGAAGTGCCCATCTTTACCTGAAGTCACAGCCAGAGAAACGTGGGTGCTAACGTGACAGCTGGTGCCCTGAGTCAGAGGTGGGAAAATCCGAGGGTCAGGTGTGATGTCAGATGCAGGACACTGGTCACTCTCAGTGTCCACTTGTAGTAGAGCAGTTACTCATGCATTATTCAGTCTTTAAAATCCTCCCAGACGAAGGTTAGACAACATAAGCTTTCAAGATGTCGCAGGGGTTTGACCGCTGCCGTGATGTGAGGCCTGGCCCATGGCCCCGTCTTCCTCGGGGTGTACAGTCCCTCGAATTTGGTTTTCTGTTTTGCCCCAGATGTTTGGAAAAGAGCAGCCCTCCCTTGGGGTTGGGTTGGGGGGGCGGGTAGCGGGGAGGTATCTAAGTCTTAGTTCCAGTCAGAGCAATTTCTTCCCTTTCTTTGTCCTGATGGAAGCTTCGTGGGCTGGGACATCCCATATTCAGTTATGATCAGCAGAGGTTTTCAAGAGGAAACATTACCTCTTTAATAAGTCCTTTTTTTTTTTTTTTTTTTTTTTGTGAAGTAAATGTGG
>JAGFMF010011678.1:6994092-7033669 GCA_019455555.1 Galemys pyrenaicus | reverse complement strand
CCCCTCCCTGGCCGGCAGCAGGGATCGAACTCGTGCTGCAGTGGCTGCGGTCTGCTTCATAGTGTGTTGCTTAACCCACTGCGCCACCAGGGAGGCCCTTCTTTTTTTTTTAAGATTTATTTGTGCATACAAGAGCTGGGGTGTGGGCCAGACTCGCAAGAGGTGAGAGGATTCACCAGAGACAAAGTGGGGAGCAGAACAGGCAGATCAACTGAAATTCACTGCTGAGGGGAGCAGCGGGCGAGGCAGGAGAGGTCTGCTGTGCCAGGTGGGTCCCCTCCCTGGCCAGGGATCAGACTCGTGCTGCTGTGCTGTGGACGCTTCACAGTGCGGCGCTCAACCAGAGAGGCCCAGACTCACTTCTTAATTAATTTGAAATAATTTAAAAGGTAGCTCTGTTCTCTAGTGTCATATATACCGTGAAGCCACCAACTGAAGCAAATTCATAACCTAAAGTAAGTGGCTGAAAAATACATGGAATGCCAAAGACCAGCACTTCCCGGAACTAAGTTTCACCAGATTTCCCCATTGTTAAAACCCTGCCTTGTGATCCAGCAGGTCTAAGACGAGGCTGAACATCTGTAGTTCTGGAAGCCCACACTTCAGCAGCTGACCTTGTGGCCCCGTAGCCTGAACTCGTTCTCTGGGTTCTGTTGATGGTGCCCCTTGTGTTGTAGGGGGTGGGGCCCAGGGGGACGTTTGTCCTTTATACCCTTTGTGAGGGTTTTCCAGGCCAGGATTTTTAAAACCCATCAGGACTAGATCCAAATGTAGGTAGCAGTGGAGCCAGTCCCAACAACCTGAACGCTCATAGCTCTCTGGAACAGAGCTAGGTGCCTGACCATGTCTCAGCCGTGTCCCCGTTGATGTGACAGCACTTCCCAGCCCCACAGCACACCCACACTTGCTTCCCAGGGCCATGTGGAACTCCTCGCAGTTCCCAGATCCATCACGCAGCTCTAATTACTGCATGTCGCAGGAGTCAGCTTCCTTCCTTTGGCAGCCAGTCCTGCATCAGGCCCTAGCACTTGGCCCTTCCAAACTCCTCCACCATCCTTTCCCGCACCCACGAAGGGTCAGACTCGGATCACCTCTTCCAGAGGAAGGCTTCCGTGACGGCTGTCTGCGTTTGTGCCACCCCCTCCCCTCGGGCCTGGAATGGGGCCTGCTTGGCTGTTTCTTTCATCATTGTTCTTGGAATGAGTCTATAAAGGACTGGTTGCAAGGGTGCTCAGCACTTTGTTTTGTAATGTAGTTCTTGTAAAGCTTTATATATATATATATATATATATGGAATACATAAGTATATAAAATTTATAGGCATATGTCTTTACATAAGGTTTTATGAGTTTGTATAATTTAGACAGCGGAGCCCCAGTCGCGAGAGCCTGGAATTGCACACCGCACAGGGCCGTGCTTGTTCCTTCCCACCTGGCCCGTCTCTGACTTTGCTCCCTTCCGTTCGTCTTCCCGAGATGCTCCAGGCGGCCCTGACCTGCGGCTTCTCTTGCACCTATTACCTGCACCCAGGGCGTGGTTGTCAGTCCCAGGGAGGCCACCCGCACAATCTCTCAGCTCAGCGGGGGTCTTCCGAGGACGTGACCTTGGAGCTGAGCTTTTGAGAAGGGAATGTAACCAGAAGAAGAAAGGCCAAAAGGCCATTGTGAGCAACCAGCTCTCTCCAGGACTTCTAGTCTCTCATGACCATGGGCCCAGGACATGAAGGAGGTGACCTGGCACCTCCTATTTTCTTTGCGGGGGGGGGGTCTCTGGGACAATACCTGTTTTTTTCATAGAGTGTCTGTCTCCCCTAGAATTCTTCAGTAAACCAGTTCTTTGCTTGCGCCCAGGCCCAGTCTGATTGTGGAGAAGTCTAAGCCACAGTGAGATTTTGCCAAGTTTACAGTAAAATCATGATAATAGGAATCCAGCCCTGAGCCTTGGCAAAGTGCAGTGTGAAGTGCTCTCAGTGACTTTCCATTTAATTTCTGCAGCAAAGCTGTGGGAGGAGAATCCTCTCATCGATTGTGATTTAAGGATGAGGAAACTGGGGCACAGGAAGTTCGAGGGGCTTATTCCCTGGTCAGTACACGGCAGTGCTGGTGTAACAGGGTGTCCCCCCCGCAGGTCCCCGCACCCTGACCCTGACCCTCCTGTAGCACATGCCTGGCGCATAGTGACTGTGTCTTTCTGAGTCCCAGTATCTCCACCTGGGAGGGGCTGGGGTTGGACTGAGTCATCATCTTATTCCCCTTTCAGCCCTCAGGGTTCCCGAGGGCAGCCCTTTCCCCGCTGTCCCAGAAAGAACGTGAGAAGAGGGGCTGGGGCAGTCACCACACAGCAGCGACTGGGGGAGTCCCCGAGAACCCCCTCATGCACACCGCCCTGCGGCCACAGCTGACCCGGGACCTTGTGTGGTGTGATGCTCCCCCTTGACCCCCAAAAGCCGCTCACAGAGTTGCAAGGGCCGCAGTTTGAGAGCCAGTGTTTCATAAGTGGGACAGGAGAGAGCAAACTGTGACGGGTCAGCATCTTGCATTCCAGCTAAAGCTCAATATGTGTTCCTTTTTATTGTCTATGGTTTTGTTTTCTTTAATCAAGAAACGAGAGGCCTAATCTTCAGTTCTCTCAAAAGTGCGTTATCATTCCTCTCACAGATCAAAAAACAAATGCTATTTATTTCAAGGGATACTTTCATCCTGTGCGTTAACTAAAATTCATTTGTCAGCAGCATTTTCTGATTCTTTTCAAGATTATATAGGCCCTGACTTTGATGCCAACTTTCCCTCCAGCTCTCTGGGGCAAAGCCCAGCTCTGGCATGTTGTGCTCGAGCCTCCCAGCTCAGGCAGGAGGGAGGAAACCAGGGCCAGCTGACCACAGCTCTCGGGGCACCCTCAGTTCTGTCATCGGTGCTACCTCCTGGTCCTCCTTCTTGGACCTGCCGTCCAGGACCTGCCCACCTTTTCTGAGTGTCCGCTAAGCTGCGGTCACAGCGCCCAGCCAGACGAGTCCGGGGTTTTTGCTTCCTCCATAGGTATTAATTCCGTTTCTAGTTTCTGCGTCTCTTGGCTATTTCTTTTTCTTTAACCGTGTTTGCCTGCCTCCACATCACTCAGCCTCACCTCCTTGTTGCAACCCACCAAAGGCAGAGCTTTGCTTCGCTGTACTTTCTCGTGCTGTTGTATGATGGCCCTCATTTGTCTCATCCATTAAGCTGTGCTTCCCCTGGTGGCCAGGATCTCTTTCCCCTGCTAGAAAATGCATGAATAAAGTGTTTTTCCTTTGACAAAACTGCAAATCCACCTAATCTTTTGTGATTCCCAATTCCTTACTAATACGTGAGTCGAGCAGACATTCGGCAACCATTTTCTGTAACCCAGTCTCAGCCATCCTTGTCTTACATTCCACATGCACCCCATCTGGCCATTAGCGAGGGGGGTCAGCGGGTGGCTAAGGGCCGTCACCTGTACACCGTGCTTATGCAGCATCACTGACCTGAATGGCATCCATCACCTGTCTTAACTTTACCTTTACCTGCCCATCAGGAATCACCACCCCTTCCAAATCCTTGAGGCCGGTGAGAGAGAGAATGGTGGCTGATGTTTCCCTGGCTGCTTGCGGTGTGCCGAGCTTGCTTTCTCCCCCACACCGCTACCTACTTAATGCTCACACGCATCCCGTGAGAGGCACTACTGTGCACACTTAGCAGCTGAGGAAACTGAGGCATCAGGTGGTCAGCAGACAACGCGAGTAGAAGGGCAGTGGTAGGGCCGTGCTTCGAGCCCGACGGCCTGCTTCTCTGCTTCCTCCGCGCTTCCCAGGGGCCAGGCACTTTTTGCAGCCACCCTGCTTGTATTGGGGGGCTGTGTCACAGTCTGTCTGCACCCCTAGTGGCAGGTGGCCAAACTTGAAAATCGTCTTTTTTACCAAGTAAATGGCATCTTAAAAAATTGTCTTTCTGTAGCCAGACCGGCCTCTGATACACGTTGTGGTGCCAGCAGGGCACAGGGCAGGTTCCCTATCATCCGAGCAGACGGGCCAAGAAGGAGTCCTGGAGCCCTCGGTGGCTTTTTCAGGCTTTTATTGCTTCATTATATCAGAGGTGACCAGGTACATGGCAGGGAGGGGTGCAGGGGGGCCAGGAGGCTGGCAGGCCCCCAACCCCTGACGCACCTTCGCTCTCTGGACTCTCTAGCCTCCTGTGTCTCTGCTACTGCTGCTGCTGCTTCTGCCTGTCTCTCTTCTGTTCGTGCTCTGCTCTCCTGTTGGCGTCCTCGTAATGTTGCCCTTAAACGCACCTGCGCACGCCCACACCCTCCTTGAGGTGATGGACGAGTGCAGGGCCGCAGGTGTCCATCACAGGCACTAACGGTGGGAGGGCGGAGAAGCCTGACCGTTCTCGCCTTACACACGTGTAGATGACCAGGTGCTTTAGGTGGCCCAGAGAACATGCAGAAGCCGTGACAGGAGATGCGCAGCCGGGCTGACGGCGCATGGTCCCGTGGCCGCTCCACGTGACTCCACCGTGCGCATGGGCCGCTCCCCAGCACCGGCTTCTCGGGGAGCCTCCGCTTGGCTGCTGGAGGTCACGGTGTTCGTGCCTCTTGGAGGGAAAGCATTTGGCGGCATGCGCAGAGGACTGCCTGTTCCTTTCTTAAATCAACACGGTCATTTCGCTTTATTTTTTTAAGAAATTTTCTTCAGCTGTTGGTAACAACAGATGCAGCAGATGTTAGTCCCCGGGGTTAATTCTTTTTTTTTTTTAAAGATTTATTCATTTATGCATACAAGCACTGGGGGACAGGTCAGAGGTGTGGGTGAGGATTCACCACAGAGAGCGGGTAGCAGAACAGGCAGATCAACAGAAGCACACTGCTGAGGGGAGCAGTGGGCACAGCAGGAGAGGTCTGCTGCGCCATGTGGGTCTCCCCCCCCCTCCCCAGCCGGCAGCAGGGATCGAACTCGTGCTGCAGTGGCTGCGGTCTGCTTCATGGTGCGTTGCTTAACCCACTGCGCCACCAGGGAGGCCCTTGGGGTTGTTAATTCTTCTCCAGAGATTCAGGGTTCAGCTCTTGACTCTCATTTCCAAAACGTATTTATTGTTGTTAAAACAGGTTTCAGAATATTTAAAAAATTCTTTTTCGTTGGGGGTAGGGGATGAGGAGTTTCAAGAGGGATGGAGGAGTTTATAAGATGCTTATAGTGAAGTAATATAGAGAATGCCAGAATATGGGGGGGTGGGGATCTGCGTCATCATTTTCTACCTAATGGGGACCTCTTCTTTCCAACAGGGCACTTAACGGCATGTTGTAGGGTAAATGCAGGTCCCCAGGTTTTTCCGCCCTCCCGCCCTTAGCGTCAGTGACAGACCCCAGCGGTCCTGCACGCGTGCCTGGTGGTGGCACCTGGAGTAGGGTGTGAGCATGCATAGGGGGTGCACTGGGCTGAGACACGGGGCGAAAAGGGGCGCATCACAGGGACGCCAGGAGCAGCAGCAGAGCAGAGGCAGAAGAGCAGCCGCCGGCATGAGCAGCAGAGGCTAGAGAGCCCAGAGAGGGAAGATTGACTGGAGGTCTGCCTCCTGGGCCCCGGCCGCTCCGCCTGCCGTGCGCCTGGTTGCCTCTGATGCAGAAAGATTAATAAAAAGTCTGAAAAGGCCACAGGCTCCAGGATTGCTCCTTGACCTGTCGGCTCAAATTCTGGAGAACCTGCTTGTAGCGGCCAGGAAGGGCGGCACAGGAGCAAGGTTCGGGATGGTTCTGGGCAGACGGGTCAAGGAAAGAGAGTCTTGGAGCCCTCGGTGGCTTTTCATGCTTTTATTAGTAGAGGTGGCCAGTACATGGCAGGCAGGGGTGCCGGGGGGCCGAGAGGCTGGCAGGCCTCCCAGCCCCCAGCGCACCTCACCCTCTCGGCTGCTGTGCTGCTGCTTTCTACTGCTGCTCTTTGGTCTGTACTGTCAATCCTGTTGGTCCTGGCGTCCTCATGACGCCGCCCATTTAAGCCCGTGTCCAAGTCAGGTGCGCCCACTTGCGCATGCCCACCCTGGAATGCTCGCAGCACCGCAGGTGTCCATCATCACAGTGGTGGGAGGGTGGAAAGACCTGATTTCTCTAACCCTACGCTGCTCCATGTCCTCCTGCCTCTACACATGTCTACGAAGGAAGAACGTAGTTCAAAGTTGCTATCAGTGTTTGATGAAAATTCAGCGAAGGAAGCCCTGTCCAGTGTCTTGTCAGAAGCCGGGCGCGTGTTCCCCTCCTTCCACGCCGCAGCTCTGACTCTGCTCTCACCAGCAACACCGTGTCTGTCCTTCCGTTTGTGTGCAGAGACTGGCAGGATTGCTGGAGAACAACTTGGCATCTGCAATATCGACACACTGGCGTAGGTCATATTTATGACTCTACCAAGAGGGTCATGGTGATGATTTAAATGGAGGCACTTGTCCCCTGGACCCTGAGTTATGACAGATTTTAAAATTCCCAGAACCCATTGATGGCTGTTATTGTCTCGGCGTCCCCATCGTTTAAGTATTCTACATTCTGTCTGTAGGGGCAGGAAGGCAGCACAGAGCAAGTTCGGGATGGTTTTAGCGGACAGGGTAAAGGAAGAAGTCTTGGCGCCCTCGGTGGCTTTTATGCTTTTATTACAGAAGTGGCATTAGGTACATGGCAGGCATGGGTGCTGGGGGGCCAGGAGGCTGGCAGGCTTCCCAGCTCCCGGCACATCTCAACCTCTCGCCTGCTTTGCTGCTCTCGTCTCATTCTGCTGCTCTTGCTGCTGTTTGATGTTCCACTGCTTTCGCTGCTGCTGGCGTCCTCATGATGCCGCCTCTATAGGCCTGTGTCTAAACCCAGGTGCGCCCACTTGGCATGCCCATCTAGGTATGCGCGCAGCACCGCAGGTGTCCATCCTTATACCAGTGGCGGGAGGGTGGAAAGACCTGATTTCTCTGACCCTATGCTGTCATAATGGTGTCAGGAAAGAGACATCTGATCCTAAGCAGCCCCTTTGCTGTCGTGGCTTCGCAGACCTTGGAACAGCTGCTGGTGTCCTTGGCCTGCCCAGTTGGGGAGGCAGAGATGAGTATCATTTCCCACATCTTGCACGAGGGAGCAGACATTGTGTTTACAGAGAGGAACCCAGCTGGCCTCTGCAGCAGGTGCTGGGCACTGCTTTCCATGCAGCCTCTGTGCAGCGAGGACATAAGCAGGGGAGGAGCAGGTCCCTGGTGGTGTTCTGGGGAGTACTGGAAACATCAGGGTGGCCTCTTGAATCACCCCAGTGCTTCCCGTTCTGGGTACCAGTAAGAGGTTCAGAAGGTGACACTGTAAATGACTTAAGAATTATCCAGGTAAAATACTGTACATGATACTTGTAGAGTAAATGGAGAAGTGACCAGGCTTTTCTGCCCTCCCGCCATGGGTGTCGATGACGGACACCTGCGGTGCTGCGCGCATGCCTGGGTGGGCATGCACAAGTGGGAGCACCTGAGTTTGGACATGGCTTCTATGGGCGGCGTCAGGAGGACGCCAGCAGCAGTGAAAGTGACAGTACCACCAACGCGAGCAGCAAGACCAAGAAGCAGCAGCAGCAGCAGTAGCAAAGCAGCTGAGAGGGTGAGATGCATGGGGCCTGGGAGGCCTGGCAGCCTCCCTGCCCCCCTGCCTGCCATGTACCTGGCCACCTCTGACAATAAAAAGCATAAAAGTCACCGAGGGCTCCAAGACTTCTTCCTTGACCCGTCTTCCCAGAACCATCCAGAACTTGCCCTGTGCCACCCTCTGGCCACTACACCTACGTTGGAGGAAATCACGCCTTGGCTTAAATTGTGCCCTGATCTTGTCATCGGTGTGACCTTGACCGAGTCCTGAAGCCTCACCGCCTTGGTTATTTTGACTGCGTTGGGGACCAGCCACCTCACGTGGTTGACAGGCGAATCAGACAAGCTTATTTTGTTAAGGACTCGGCACACGGTAAAAGCCCAGCACACTGAGCAGTGACTGATAAAGGGAACAAAAGTCAAAGAAGACAAATCGGGGCAGCAGTGCATTGACTTCAGCTTCACAGCCTCATCACCAAATAGCACTTGCCTGCTTTGCAGACCTAATTTCTCCAAATAACAGCAAAAACGGGAGCTCAGTGTGGTGGCAGGAAGGGCACAGAGCAAGTTCTCGATGATTCTAGGCGGACAGGGTAAAGGAGGCGTCCTGGAGCCTCAGTGGCTTTTTTGGTTTTTATTGCATTGTTACCTTGGAGGCGACCAGGTACACGGCAGGCAGAGGCCCCCAGCGCATCTCACTCTCTTGGATGTTTTGCTGCTGCTTCGCTCTGCCTCTGTCCCCTGCTCTGCTGCCCTCGTTCCGCTCTTGTTCTGCTGGCGTCCTCGTGACGTCGCCCTCCTACACCCATGTCTAAACCCAGGTGCACCCACTTGCGCACACCCCCCCAGGAACACACGCAGCACCACAGGTGTCCATCATTACACCAGTGGTGGGAGGTGGAAACGCCTAATAACGTCTCTGGGACCGTGCGCTCAGGAAGCTTCTGTAGACGCTGGTCCTCGGCAGTCTCCTGATTGGCAGAAGCTAACGCACCAAGGGCTAAACAGCCAAGACCCCAGACAGTCCACCAGCCCCGCCTGAACTAGGCACCAGAGTCAGAAAACAGTGACATTGGGATTCGCAGGCCCTTGAGAAGGAAGGCTGTGGGGACAGGAAGGATGGGCTGTGAGGAAGGACACGAGGCGAGGCGGACCCTGGTTCCATACGTAGGAACAGTGGCAGAGAGTTTCCAGGCGGGGGGCCTCCTGGTGGCGCAAGGGGTTGAGCGCTACACTGTGGGGCTTCCGCAGCCACTGCAGTGTGAGTTCGATCCTCAGCCAGGGAGGGGACCACATGGCACAGCAGACCTCTCCTGCCTTGCCTGCTGTTCCCCTCAGCAGTGTGTTTCAGTCAGTCTGTTCTGCTCCCCACTCTGTCTCTGGTGGATCTTCTCACCCCCCACACCTCTGGCTGTATCCCAGCTCTTGAATGCATAAGTAAATAAATCTTTAAAAAATATATTTATATATAAAAGAATTTCAGATAGGGCCGCACAGGATGGGGCCCTGGGCTGTGCAGCGAGCACAGGACAGAGGCCTGGGTGCTGCTCTGCCCCTGCTCCAGTGCCACCGCATCAGCCAGGACCACTCATAAGAGCTGCGTGAGCTAGTGGGAGCATGAGCACTAACGTCGTGAGAGAGCAGAACTCGAGTCACGACTACGGCGTCCAGCAGAGTTTCAACAGCCAAGATGGTAAAGGAATTCAACAAGCAAAAATAATCCAGGGAAGGGCTCCTCCATGGAAGACTTGAAGCTGAAAAGCAGATTTGTGTTTTATTTTTTTAAAGCTTTATTTATTCATGCATACAAGAGCTGGGGTACAGGTCAGAGTTGCGGGAGGTGAGAAGAGTCACCAGAGACAGAGAGGAGAGCAGTACAGGCAAATCAACTGAAACACACTGCTGAGGGTTAGGGTTAGGGTTAGGGGGAGCAGCGGGCGAGGCAATAGAGGTCCGCTGCGCCATGTGGGTCCCCTCTCTGGCCGGGGATGCTTCACAGTGCAGCACTCAACCCACTGCACCACCAGGGAGCCCTGAGATTTGTGTTTTAAATTTTGGATTACAAAAAAAAATTATACAGGAAGTACAAATACTAGCAACAAACATGCTCCAGCCTAGCAATTACTTCTCCTTTTATTATCCAGATTAACTAGCCAGCATCTGCTGGGTGCCAGGGACTATATTTGGTGCTGGGAAAACTGTTCCGCCAGGTGCTAGCCTCCTCGGAGCTTGCTGTTGAGGGCTGTATTTAGAAGTGCTTCCTTCTAGATTTTTTTGTTTTTCCCTGTGCGTTTAATGGATACGTGATAGCAGACATTCCAGGGCTGACATCCGTGCTGTGTCTGGGGCCCTGCCTTACTGAACATGTCCCGGCCATGCAGACCGACTCATTTGCTGTAACTACCTCTTGTATACAGATGTGTGACCCACACGAGGAGGCTGGGCAGAGAGAGCGTAAGCACTTTGCTTAAAGGTCAGATACCGCCAGTAAAGGCACAGTCTTGATTAAAGTCCCGGCAGCCTATTTCAGAACCTGCCCTATTCACCGCTAAATTAATCCTGCCCTCATAATAATAAAACTGAGATCATACTCTCCAGTTTTGATTCCTGCTTTAGTTTTGACTGTTACACACGAGCAGCATCCTCGAGGATGCTTAAGATAGTCGAATTTTAATTTGTTCATTCATTTTAATGGGAACATAATAAATTATGCATATATAGACATGTGATAAGCATTTAATTGCTCAACAGGGGCCATAAAGCACTTTTCAAATCTTTTTAATTCAGTGATTGTAAGAGTTGTTAGGATGGACAAATTTCTCTAAGAAATTAAACATTTAGTGGCTTGCGTTTTATTTCCTAGCTCTCACAGAGGAAAACACACCCAACTTTCGATCAGATAATGAGCAGTCAGTGGTGACAGCTGTTGTAGAAATTCTGAACGTGGAATCGAATTGGTGCTTTCGCCTAAAAGAGATTGGATGCTGTATGAGGGGTAGATGTGAGGCTTGGTTTGCTTTGGAAGCATTTTGCACATCATTGTCAAGGCCACAATTTTATTCAGCTTCAGTTTATTTTTTTTTAAAGATTTATTTGTGAATATAAGAACTGGGGTGCAGGCCAGAGGTGTGGGGGTGAGGGGGTTCACCCGAGAGAGAGCCAGGAACAGAACAGGCAGAGCAACAGAGATACACTGCCAAGGGCAGCAGCAGACAAGGCAAGAGAGGTCTGCCGTGCCGTGTGGGCCACCTCCCCAGCCGGTGGCGGTGGCAGGGATCAGACTCGAGCTGCAGTGGCTGTGGTCTGCTTCACAGTGTGTTGCTTAACCCACTGTGCCACCAGGGAGGTCCCCAGCTTCAGTTTAGACAGCGTTTGTGAATGGTGTCTGCTGGGGTCCCCTTGTGCGGAAGCTGCCGCTTTGTGACTAGTTCACCAGGGAACAAGTGGTGCTTCTCTGTGCCTGTCTGTAGGCATTTATGGGTTATAACAGCAGTGCACCTGCTGTTAAGTACAAATTCATGAAAGTAAAGAGATTCCAGGTGGGAAGGAGAGACTTAAAGCTTGATGTCAAAGGGAGCCTTGACTTGGAGGGGTGTCAGTGGGGGAAGCACAACATTGAAGCCAGGCAGACCTAGGCGAGGGTCCCAAGACACACTTGCTCTGGGCAAAGCTACGTGGCTTCTCTGAACCTTAGTTTCGTCGTCAGGCTGCTGCCTGCCTTCTGAATTGTCAAGATGAGATGCGCTGTCGAGAATAAATGCCTGGCACAGCGCCCAGGTCTTGGTAGAGGATTTGTTAATGGTCCCTGTTTAATTGGTTATTAAGCAGGTTTTAATCTTCTCCCAAGTGCCTGGCCTCATCACACCCTGTCTTGAAATGCACATGAAAGCTAGACCGTCCCGGCCACTGCTTGCCTGCTGGCCTTGGGCCAGCTGCTTCAACTCCCGTTTGCTTTTCTTTAAAACGAACGGAACGGTACCCGTGACTTCGGGTGGTTGAGTGTTCAATAAGTTCATGGGCATACAGGCCTCAGAATCATCTGGCACATAAGAAGTACTACATGATTGTTATCCTCAATAATGCAGTCATCAACTCAGAAGATCAAAACATACCCCAAAAAGTAGGCTCCTGAAAATATTTCCTGAGCTGCTGCAACTTTTGCTCACCATTGGATGTGTGATTTGTGACTCGGACGTTGGTTCATTCCAGTGCATATTAAAAAGTGAATTTTAAATTTGCTGATACCATCCTGTAATATTTGAATGAGAAAGATTTTCTGATTTGACACTGTTTAAGATAAAGTTTCAAAAACCGACTTCTGAAATTGCCTTTCCAGATTATTCAGAACTGGGAGAGCTCCCTCCGAGATCCCCTCTAGAACCGGTTTGTGAAGATGGACCCTTTGGCCCCGTACCGGAGGAAAAGAAGAGGACGTCACGCGAGCTTCGAGAGCTGTGGCAAAAGGCCATCCTCCAGCAGATACTGCTTCTCAGAATGGAAAAGGAAAATCAGAAGCTGCAAGGTCGGTTTGCCATTTCTCATATAAGAAAATCTGATGATTTTTCATCTTGGACCTGGAGTGCATCACGTCAGACATAAAACTTTAAAAAAAAAAAAAAAAAGCAAGCTACTCTGTTAAAGCATGTATCTGTCTACCTTTTCAAAATAATCTGTTTACACTCTCAAAGTGAACTATTTGCTTTCTAGGGATCTAACTTGATAACCTCACCAGCTGTTTCCATGATTCCTTATAAGGTCATTTTTAGTATTTGTCTAGAACCTTCTAAGATACCTCCTTCAAACGTAACCTTTCAACCCCTGTTTTTTCCTCTCTGCCCCGGCTTTGTTCCCTCCACCGCCTGTGCCTGGGTGTTAGTATGAACTGATCTGTAAAGCATCAAGATTCATAGCCTCACGGCGCTTTAGTGAGGGTGCAGGTAACCTGTCACAGGGCTCAGCACCAGCATCAGCGTTAGCCGAGCTCTGCCTGGGCTGGTGACACGTCTCTGCAGTGGCTGCTCTGCCCCAGCGCTGTGCCCGCTCTGGTGGCAAGTATCTGTATTGACAGGACGTTTTATGTGGACACGTTGTCTAATCGTGCTGATGACCTCGGAAGGCTGGTCTTAGCCTCAGGAGGAAACCAGGGCTCACACAAGCCACGGAACTTGGCTCTGGTCATAACAGCAGCAAAATAAGACCTGGACTTTGAAAGTGTAGATTTTGTTCATTTCCTGTTTCCATGCTGTCATTTAAGCCAGTAAGAACTGTGGCCAAGGTAGCCGAGACTGTGCGTGTACCCCGAGAGGTGCAGCCCAGGAGCAGCATGGGTCTGGCAGGGCAGCCAGCTGCCGGGATGTGAGCTGATGAGGGTCGTCCTCAGGAAGGCAGAGCGTGCCCCCTCGCAGCAGAGCTGGCCGGCGGTTCAGGCGTGCCCTCTGCCCAAGCAGTTTGCCAGTGCAGTACTTCTCACCAGACTTTCCCACTGATTCTAAACCCTCACCTTTTATCCTGCTGTCTGCATAGAACTAAAGGTTCAAAGACGCCAAGTCTGATGAATGAGGCTTATATCATACATAAAGCTGTCAACGACATGTGACAGCTTTGACCGAAAACAGGAAGCCACATAGGGGGTCAGAGGGCCCTTCGGTATGAGGCAGTGGACAGGGGGCATAGCCGCTGTGGACGGTGTGAGCTCCCAGCGCGGCACTGAAGCTGAAAGGCGCCTGGGGTGCCGTGGAGGGGCGTGCGAACTTCTCCTCCAGCTTTACATCGACCCTGTTCCTGGTGTGCTCTAGAAGCGATTCTAAAGGCAGGCGTCTGTAGGCGCCGTGACAGCGATGGCATCTCTGAGCCTGTCGTTAGCTGAATAGCGGCTTTGAAGCACAGCGCTTGCACCCATTTGTATGCTGGCTGCACTTCTGCTGGGAAGCAAGGCTGTCGCTGGAGGCAGGTCATAAGCCCCATAAACCTGAGCGCCTCGCCCAGCTGATCCTGCAGATGACAGCCGTGGCACGTGTGGGCGCAGCTGTGAAGTGGGGCTCAAGGCTCCTTGGGAGGAACGGTGACTGTAATCCACGAGGCGAGCCCCGTGTGCCACAGCAGCAAAGCCTCTGCAAAGCTGTGTGTCTGATGACTGCACAGTGCAAGCGGACAGGAGGGGTTGCCAGCGACGCGTTACCTGGCGTTGCCTTAAATTCACCTGCCCTGCCCGCATCTTTCTGCTTCATCTGTCAGAGGTCTGTTCTGCACAGGCTTTCATTTTTACCGTCTGAAATCATTTTTCTTTTTAGCACTATGAGGCTTAACGTGCTTGTGTACCTCTGTGGTGAAAACACAGTAAACTGACTATACATAGTATGGAAAGCACTGTCGGTGGATATGGTGCCTAAATTGCTGAGAAAAGAATAATCATCAATAAGAGCCTAATCATGAATTGCCTAAAAATATTCAGTAAGTTTTGTTGGGGTGAGGTGGAGGACAGAACTTTCTCATGACTGTGGAAGCAAGGTTTGACAAGAATGAAGCAGGGGCGTATACTGTGTATTAGAGACAGTCACTCTGCTGCATTTCCCCCAGTTGCTTTATAAAGACAGGTTGAAACGGGGAGTGACTGTTGAAAGTGATCGAGGGTTCAGGCTGACTTGCATGCTGTCTGGGAAAGAAATTAAAGGAACGTGTATGAGGAGTTTTGGCTATGAGTAAACCAGTTTCGTGACTTTGGAATATATGGATCAAATCTCTCTGCTTTTCTGGAATTATCACATCAGAGAAAGCACCAAGCCATAACATCTAAGTCATGTCACCCCATGGTAGACTATTGGAAACTGAATTGTGTTTTCCTCAAAGTTAAACTGCAAATTCCCAGTGGGGTTGGGACTAAAATGCACCGCCCTGTCCCTAACCAGCAGGCCTTCCCTCCGCCCCCCTCTCACTAAGTGAAGATGTAGCAGCTGAATGCAGGATGCTGGGATGTGGCTCCAGACAGCCACGGGTGTTGGTGAACAGGTGCTGCTTGTCGAACTGATTCATCATAATGCCTCATTTCATCATGAACTACTAAGATTAAATGCTACAGATATAGATTCCATGTGTATAATGTGATAACTCATTGAATTATGAGTGGTAGTTAAAGATATTTTAATTTTGTAAAAAGGTTTTCACCTGGTTAAATAAATGTCACACGATGGTTGTAAAAAATATTTAACATCGAGGACAGTTTTTCTAAAATCTCTACAAGTTTGGGAGCCATTTAATTAGTGAGCTCCCCAAATCACCAAGCCCTCTTTTTTCTAAACTTTCAAGAAGAGATGGTAGTGGTCGGATGAGGGTTTTGTTGCAAGGGCAGTTGTTCATGGAGCAAGTTGGGGTGGACACCCCTAGCCCACCGCGCAGTGGACTGGCTTGTCAGCCTGAACATCAGCCCACAGGTCGTGGTGGCTCATTTATGTTACCGGCGATACATGTTCTAGATGACTCTTCCGCAAGGTTACATTTGGCCTCGTTTCGCTCTGGATACCCCCAAATGCATAGGCCTGTCATGCTGTGCACGGTTGGGTCTTGGGGCTGTAGTGTTTGCTGTGGCGCCTCAGCTTTTGTTGGGGGCACACACCATTGCTTGGGTCCACGAGACCTTTGGGGGTGCTGGTTTTCGTCAGTGTTGTCGGGAGACTGAAACAGGGTGCTGCTCAGGCTGACCGCAGAATCCACGGAGCAGGCCTTTCCAGCCAAGTCTCTTGGCCAGGTGTCTGCGCTGCTGACCTCGGAGCAGGTTCCTTATGCTGCTCGCGGGCTGTCTGGTGTAGCCAGACGTGCTCACAGAGGAGTGCAGTTGGCAGCGAGAGTCCAGCGCTGCTGCGGTCACTGCGAAGCAGACTAGTGCCGAACCCGAGTTGCCTCCGTGCTGACTTTGCTCTCAGGACATGTACGGTGTGTTGTTAGCCAGGAAAATGTTGGGCTGGCATGAAAATATGTGCTGCGGATACAGGGAATTGTTCGATGGGATCTTGGAAATGATTTCTTCAAAGAGAGAAGGCAAAGGAGAAAGGTGGTTGATGGGGAATCACAGAAGGGGGCAGGCAGTGTGAGGCCTGGAGGTCATCTGCACGCTGAGGAGTAACCCCAGCCGTCTCTCTGGGCGTTTCTGCGCGCACAGGAGGAGGCTGAATGAGGGATCTTTTCAGTCCATCTTTAGCGCATTGGTACTTGAAGACAGTGACTGGGGGTCAGTTAAGAAAACAATTCAGGGCCTCCCTGGTAGCACAGCGGGTTGAGTGCCACACTGCAAAGCATCTGCGGCACAGCAGCGTTGAGTTCAATCCCCGGCCAGGGAGGGGACCCACATGGTGCTGTGGACCTTTCCTGCCTCCTGCTCCCCTCAGCAGTGTATTTCAGTAGATCTGCCTGTTCTGCTCCCCCCTCTGTCTCTGGTGAATCCTCTCACCTCCCACGCCTCTGGCCTGTACCCCAGTTCTGGTATGCATTAAAAAAGAGAGAGAGAACAGTTCATGCATCTGAAAGCAAGGTCTTACCATCGGGCTACCATTCACCAGCAGAGTTAGCGCTAGCTCAGTGTCTAATGTGAAAATGACGGTTGTTTAGTTCAGGTTTCCAGCACGTCGTGTGTAAAGGAGCCCTTTGTCCCCTCCGTTATTTGCCTCTCTGTTTCTCATAACCTGTGGAGCTCTTGCAGGTATTGTATGGATGTTTAGTGTATTTCATCTCACTTAATCCTCACAAGAGCAACTTAACGAAGTGGCTATAATTTTCGTTTAAAAAGGACTCGGACGTGGAGTTCAGATGCACAGCACTCAGGCCTGAGGGCTTCCCACACTGCCCCCAGTGCTGAGCCTGGGCGAAGTGACGAGTCTGCCCCAGCTTGGACCCCCGAGTTAAGTGGGGGTGCAGTGGGGAGTCAGACGCATGCAACACGTGCACACTCAGCAGTGTCTGCAGGACTAAGAGCCAGCGATGCCAGTGAGTTGAACAACTTAGGTGACGTGGGTAAACTTCCTTAGCAACACAACTGACCAAACCTGAAAGGAGGAGAAAGAAAAAAATCCAGATTTTTAGGAGACCAAGTTTGGATTGAAACCGTTTCACACTGAAACTCTGGGTGCAGATAGCTCCTCCGGATTCTAGCAAACATGTAGGCCCCTAATTGACACAAGCCTAGTCATGACAGCAAGTGCCCAGCACGGTGGAGAAAGGTGAGGGGACCAGGCCAGCTCTGCCTCCTGCTCTGGGATTTTGGGGAGCTGCCCAGCCCTGGTGCCTCAGTCTTCTCATCCAGAACTGTGCCATGACACCGCTGGAGTCTACGAAGTATTTAAGACATAGTATTTTTAAAAAATATTTATTTATTTATGCATACAAGAGCTGGGGTACAGGCCAGAGGCACAGGGGGTGAGAGAATTCACCAGAGACAGAGTGGGGAGCAGAACAGGCAGATCCACTGAAATACACTGCTGAGTGGAGCAGAGGGTGAGGCAGGAGGGGTCTGCTGCGCCATGTGGGTCGTCTCCCTGGTCAGGATTGAACTCGACCTGCAGTAGCTGCAGAAGCCCCACATTGTGGTGCTCAACCTCTTGCGCTGCCAGGGAGGTCTTAGACATAGTATTATCATAAAGAAGAATTTGTCAGCTGTGCAGAAACCAGCATTGGCTTACACTTAGCTATGTACCTTAACTGCTCTTCTGATAAGCTCACAATCTGGGTCAGAGGTGTGGTGTGGAATGATTCTGGGACTGACAATTCACTACACTATGTATAAACAGGATTTGGTAGCTTTCGGTGGGAGTGAGGTTGTCAGTTTTAATCTTTATTAGAATTGTTAATTAGAAGTTTCCCTTTGGCCCCCCCACCCCACTTTGGTGATTTAGGTATAATTCTTCTTAATGCAGTGTTATGCTGAATAAAATTGGTGGAGAGAAGGAGCGGTCTTCATATGTTTGAGAAGTTGCCAGAAGAACAGGGAGATTTACTCTGTTCAGCTGCAGGAAGCAGAAATGTGAACAGTTTAGGAGCATCCGGAAGGGACCTGGCTCTGAGAAGGAAGGAATGGGCTTGTCCTTGGAGAATCTTTCCTAGTTTCGATGAAAAAATATTTTGAGCTCTAACTGTGCCAGGCACTGGCAATTTTAACATGTTGTTCCTGCTCTTGAGATGTTAATGACATAATTGGGTGGCAGTGGAGATGGGAGGAATTGGCCAGGTAGGGGGTCCATTTCAGCAGCAGAGCCAGCAAGACCCAGGTAGTGAAAGGGACAGAGAAATCCGGAGACCTAAGAGGTGTATTTTACCTTTTTCCAGGATAAAGAAAGTGGGGTGGGGCAGTAACTGGGCTGTTGAGGTGCCCGAAGCTGCTGGACACCTCGGTGGTGGAGGTGTGCACCCCAGCTGTGGCGAGCAGACCTGTGTCCCGGGGGTCCGCCTCTAACGTGCTGTCATGCGATCTGTTCCAGCTTCTGAAAATGATTTACTGAACAAACGTCTCAAGCTTGATTATGAAGAAATCACTCCCTGTCTTAAAGAAGTGACTGCAGTGTGGGAGAAGATGCTCAGCACTCCGGGGAGGTCAAAAATCAAGTTTGACATGGAAAAAATGCATTCAGCTGTTGGGCAAGGTAAGCTTCATTGGCAGTCAGTGCGGCCACCCGTGGTCCTCACTGATGGCAAGGAGGAGAAATATGCACTGAAAGAGAAATTAAGCCCAGCTTTAGTGGCCATCTCTATGCTATTTATCATGTCTGTTTCCAGATAGCTTAATGGATGTGTGCTTCATCACCTTTCATTATCCTTTTTTTTTTTTAAAGGTTTATTTATTTATGCATACAAGAGCTGGGGTACAGGCCAGAGTCGCGGGAGGTGAGAGGATTCATCAGAGTGGGGAGCAGAACAGGCAGATTGAAACACACTGTGGAGGGCAGCAGCAGGCGA
This sequence comes from Galemys pyrenaicus, assembly GCA_019455555.1. Lineage (NCBI taxonomy): Eukaryota > Metazoa > Chordata > Mammalia > Eulipotyphla > Talpidae > Galemys > Galemys pyrenaicus. Next base: position 7,015,133 of record JAGFMF010011678.1, on the reverse strand, counting down.
GGCAAGAGAGGTCTGCTACTCCACGTGGGTCCCCTCAACTGGCAGGCGGCAGGGATCGAACTCATGCTGCAGTGGCTGCGGTTTGCTTCGTAGTGCGTTGCTCAACCCACTGCGCCACCAGGGAGGCCCTGCAACTATTTTTAAATTGATGGTTTTAAAGTCTTCTGACTTTACTATTCAAGGGAAGAAGGTCCACACGCACTATTCGCGTCTAAGAGAGTAGGTGGAGGAGAGCAGTTTATTCATAGGCTTTTGGCATGATTAAGCCTTTGCCTGAGTTTTGACAGCGTCACCGGTTAGGACTCTCCTCTTCTGTGGGTGAGGAAAGTCGGGCTCAGAACAGCAGAGTGCAGGGCCAGGCCCCAGCGCTGGCTCACACCTTTGTGGCTGAGCTGCGCCTCGGGTGCCGCCTTCAGAGACTGGAAATGCGGTGGGTGGTGGGGGCTCAGTTTCCAAATTGACCGGCAGCACCCACTGTGACCTGTGGGGGTGTTCTCACCTCAGCCTGGCTGGAGGAGTGAGAGGCATGGGCCAGCGGAGGATCTTTGCCTCTTCAGTTGTAGGGCTTGGTGCCTGTGGTGCCAAGATCACCTTGTACCAATGGTTCCCGGTAGCTGTTTTGAAAAAGGAGAAAGCAGAGAAGGAGCAGGTGCATTCTTTGACAGCAGGTAAAGTGCATGGTCCTTGACAGCTGTTCCACATGTTCGAGCTGCTTCAAAGCCTGGCTCCTGCATGGTAGTTCCATCATGCATTTTAGTAGGGCGCTGACAGAAAAGCTCTAGGCATCTGGAACCTGTGTGGGAAGTTGGGGAGGATGACTGAAGAACTCACACCCTGAGATGAGCCGAGGCTGACCCATGCACCGTGCACCCCCATCCCCTGATTGCCGTGTAACTTTCTGCTACAGGAACTTTGTGTATCTGACTGTAAGAGGGATTTTGTCAATTAGTCCGCTGCTTTTAGCACGTAGGGTGTGACCTCAACCAGATGACCACAGTCCGTCACATAGATCAGAATACAAAATGAGATCCAGTTGGAATCTCTGCTGTCAGGTGGAGACCAAGTGACTTAGCGCCCTTGAAAGAGAAGCCCATCCTGGGTGGGGTTGAGGCCTCTCTCTCTTCATGCTGACTCAAGGCCTGAGTGTCGGGAACGAAGGGGTCATAAACTTTCCAGGTTAAAACTGGACCAGAGTTGCAGGAAGAGGGTGTCAGCTTGGGAGAGGAATAATTCTGTGGAATTTCCAATGATTCAGTTTAGTCTGTGTTTAAATAATTTCTCTGAAGTTCTCCAAGTCAGACTTTATAGCCAGAGTACTGGCTTGATGGGCTTGAAGAGCCCACCTGAGCTGTTGGTGTGTGGGCCAGGTGCAAAGTCAGCTTACCGCGGAGCCAGGCTTGCCATTTATAGAAACTTATTCTAGAGATTCATCAGTCAAGGCCACTCTGGTGGTACAGGGGTTAAGTCTTAGCACTGTGAAGCTATCACCAGCCACTGCAACATGAATTCGACCCTCAGCCACGGAGGGGACCCACATGGCGCAGCAGACCTCTCCTGCCTCGCCCGCTGGTCCCTTCAGCACTGTTTCAGTAGATCCCACCTGTTCTGGTCCCCACTCTGTCTCTGGTGAATCCCCTCACCTCCTACCCCCCTGTAACTCTGGCTTACACCCCTGTTCTTGCATGCATGCATAAACAAACATAAATCTTTAAAAAATAATAATAAATCAGTCAGTAACACAGCAGGAAGAATGCTTATGGTGACATTAACAACCAGCAAAACAAAACAGGACCAAAAAGCCCCGGCCATGCGATTGTCCCTGTCATAGCCCTGAACGTGGCACAGCAGGTCCTTGCTGACTGATGAGAGAGTCTGAGGTAAGTCGTGACATGGAAAAGAAGACTGGGTAGGTTCAGTGGACGTGGCTGTGTGCACATACGTAGAAAACGCCCATGACAAGTTTCACAGATGCCGGGGGGATGGCCAGGGTTACCCTGCCTCCTTGTTTACCTGCTGCAGCCCCGGTTTCCAGCCTGATGCCTTCCTCACCTGGTGAATTACATGCTTAGTGAGGAGTGCCTTCTCACTTTCTTCTTTATGTCTTTTGTATTTTCAGGAGGTTTCTTTTTAAAAGAAAAAAAAAAAAAAGAAACAGTGAGCATATATATATACACACACATATGTATATATATTACTCTTAAAGCTTATAAAAATAAAGTATTTGTATTTGGGGGTGGGGTGGGTTGGACCTCCTGGTCACACCCTCCCCCCCACCTTTCTGGTCAGAAGTATAGGCCAAACCAAGCCTGGGAAAGCTCCAGATGGTTCTTAGAAAAAAACTTTGGCTCTGATGTGACTCACTCTTTGTTTTCACATTACAAAATTTGAGCTACTCTTGAATAACAGAATATGCGGTGCTGTCCAGCGACACAGTCAGCCTTCTTTTCCTCTTAAAAACAAAGTTCTGATAAGATAACGCAAATGATTTAGTCGTAAAAGGAAATTGGTCATCTCTTAACTCGGGAAAATTTCCCAGCTCAAAAAAAATATGTTGTGAAAAGCCCCACAGTAAATCGCTTAGCATCTGACTGTCTCCCAGGCCATACTTACTTCTGGTCAGGGCTTGCATGTCGGGGTGTGTGTAGGCTGGGCAGGAATAGTGGAGAGGGGAAGAAGGAATAGACTCATGTAGTAAGGCAGGTAGCAGGTGGGTTCGCTCGCCGCCTGTTGCTGGTGCGATGCGTGACCACAGGGCTGGTGGCCGGAACAACAGAATCTTGCTGTCGTGGTTGTTCTGGAGGCAAAAGCAGCACAGGGTGCCCACGGGCTGCCTGGCGGCTGTCACGTTCCCCGACTCAGGCCGCACCCAGTCTCTGGCCCACAGCCTCACGGACGCCTCCTCCATCTTTTCGTCCGTGTGTCTCTTTTAGAGACACTTGTCACTGGATATAGGGCCCACCTGGAGAGTCCAGCATGATGCTCTCATTTCAAGATCTGTATCTTTTAAAAAAACTTTTTTATTTATGCATCCAAGAGCTGGGTACAGGCCAGAGGTGTGGGGGTTAAGAGGATTCACCAGGCAGCGTGGAGAGCAGAACATGCAGATCTACTGAAACACACTGCTGAGGGGAGCAGTGGGCGAGGCAGGAGAGGTCTGCTGTGCCATGTGGGTGAGCTCCCTGGCTGGGATCGAACCCACGCTGCAGTGGCTGTGGATGCTTCGTAGTGCGGTGTGTAACCCCTTGTGCCACCAGGGAGGGCCTCAAGATCTTTAAATTGTATCTTCCAAACCCTTCTTTCCAAGCAGGGTAACATTCACAGGTTCCAGGGATTAAGATGTGGACATATCTTTTGGGAACCAGGTTAGGGCATAGGCTCATCCCTTGGGGGGGCCACCATTCAAACCCCCTACACGGGGTCATCAGATTAATGCTGAGACAAATACTGAGGGAAGGCAGAAGGCATAGGCCGTGGCCACAGTTGAGAGTGCCATGTGTTTCTCCCACAGCATATGGACAAAACAAATGACTCCACCTTGTGTGTTCTCAGGAGAAGGCTGGGCGATGCTTTCTGTGTGGGTCTGGCACTAAATGAAGTAAATTGCTGCCTCAGATCCACAAGTGATTATTTTCTTATCGCCAGGTAGGAACACCAGATCCTCTTTCTCTGTTGCCCATCGCGCTCCGTGTGCCTGATGGCGCAACAGGGCGGGCCCCGGGAGGCAGTGGAGTTCCCTGGGCTGCCCCGTCATTGTTTGTGGGTGAAGGCCTGTTGTCCTCAGCTGTTTCCTTACCTTCACCACGAGGCTGGGCACAGGGTTTCTCTGGCTGCCGTGAGGGTGCTGTACAGAGCTGAGCCTCTGACAGCAGCTGTGAGCCCATGGTGCCAGCGGCGTCTCAGCGATGCCCAGGGGTGAAAGCCATCCAGGAGGCTCTCTGAGAGCAGGCAAGCAAGGGGAGGGGTTGGTCCTGTTTCTCTCTCAGTGGGAAGAAAGGAGAGTCCCCCGTCCAGAGGACCCTTGCAGAGAGGAGAGGCACGTGGCGTCTGGCCCTGCAGGTCCTCTCGCTAACTCAGAACTCATTTTCCCCTAATGAAGTCCGCCCGAAGTGACATCATTGACTTTAAGAGGACTTTTCATGGTTTTAGACATTTTAAATCACTCGGTATTGGTATTAATTGCATTTAAAGCATTAATTATATTTAAGAGGCTCTTGGATAATCTGTCTAGGAAAGTTCCATTTTGTTACGTACTCGCTGGATACAGTTATACAGACAGCCCCCCCAGCCTCGGCCTCCTCCCTTCAGCCAGCCTTGAAGAAGGACATCTAACCCAGTATTTGAGAACCTCAGCTTTGATTGGACCCCGGCTCAGAAACTCCCGGGCCCTCCCTGGTGGTACAAGGGGTAAAGGCGCAGCACTGTGAAGCTGTCAGCAGCCACTGCAGCATGGGTTCGATCCCCGGCCAGGGAGGGGACCCACGTGGCGCAGCAGACCTCTCCTGCTGTGCCTGCTGCTCCCCTCAGCAGTGTGTTTCAGTCCACCTGCCTGCTCTTCTCCCCACTCTGTCTTCTGGTGATTCACAAACCGCATCTCTGGCCTGCACCCCAGTTCTCGTATGCATAAATATATAAATCTTAAAAAAAAAATTCCGTAGTTCTGTAGAGCTACCAAATAAAGTGCAGGTTTCTTGACTTCAGTTTTGCCTCTAAAGCCTTCCAGCATGACCCCCACTGCCTCCTCCCTGCATGCGCCCTGTGCCCGAGGCCCTTCCTCTGACCACTTCTCTCCTTCCCCCAAAACGAGGTTCTGGGGAAGGTGCAATGCCAGCTTGATCTCTCTTACCTGAACGCACCTCTCTTTGGTTCTGTCCCTTTTATGAGGTCACGTCTTGCACTCTAGTTTTATGTGCTTGGTCTTTTCCCCCAGAACACATAGAGAGGGGTTCATGTCATTCACTTTATCCTGGACAAAGTAACCCAGTCTGACGGCAAACATGTGGACGGTGAAAGGAAAGTGGGAGGGCGTTGGGGGCATGAGGGGAGATCAGAAGGTGGGAAGGAAGGAAGGAAGGAAGGGAGGGAGGGAGGGAGGGGGGAGGGAGGGAGGAGGGAGGGAGGGAGGGAGGGAGGGAGGGAGGGAGGAAGGAAGGAAGGAAGGAAGGAAGGAAGGAAGGAAGGAAGGAAGGAAGGAAGGAAGGAAGGAAGGAAGGAAGGAAGGAAGGAAGCAAGCAAGCAAGCAAGCAAACGCCACCAAGTTTTGGTTGCTTCCTTCCTAGTTTGCTCATTCATAATGAAACAAGAATTCAAATCACTGGAATAAAACAGCTCATTTTCATTATTAGGTCATGGTCTGTGCATTAAGTCTGTTTCCTAACCCCCGCCCACCCTCTGAAGGTGTGCCGCGTCATCACCGGGGTGAGATCTGGAAGTTCCTCGCAGAGCAGTACCACCTTAAACACCCGTTTCCCAGTAAACAGCAGCCGAAAGACACGCCGTACAAAGAACTCCTGAAGCAGCTGACCTCCCAGCAGCACGCGATCCTCATCGACCTGGGTGAGTCTGCAGTCGGTTTGACAGGACAGTGGGAGTCTCGCTTGGAGTGTCTGAATTAACTGTCCAAGTTATTTTGTGATCTGCCTGTAGGTTTAGCAATCAAAATTTACTGCTGAGACTCTGAATGAAAACAAGCCCTGCAGTGACCACACATGTCTTCCTCAAGCACATAAAAATGTCTTGCGCTGGCCAGCTGCAGACCTCAGAGACGGCCAGTCGTGGAGGCTCGGTCCTGACTGGTCCAGGGCAGTAACTCACGTACTGTAGGAGGCCCCATCGTCAACCAGTGGAGCATCCTGGAAAACACACCTGTGAGCAGCAAGGCTTGCTTTAATTATAGGAACCACCCCCTCGTCTTTATGGCTTAAAAACAGGATTTATCAGGAAAATGATGCACAGCAGTTGTATCTCGCCCTGGGCGGTTGTACTGGGAAACTAGCTGGCATCTTGTCTCCTGAATGGTTTTAAAACTGTAAGATGGAAAAAATGTACTGGACACATTCGCAGTTGTCAAGCTTCAGGAGTTAGGACGTGATTCTGATGTACAAAAGAGCCCTCTGATTTGTCAGTGGCTGCGTGTGTGGTGGAGGGGAGGTGCCTCCTCTCGCCCACGCCCCTGACCTCTCTGCTCTTGAGATGGGGGCCACCTCCTGACAGCTTCTCTCCTTTCCTCTGACCTCCTGATGCTTTTGGAGCCCTGCCTCAAGAAGGGACCCTGCTTCTGCAACAGCCATCCTGGCAACTGCCGCTGCTGCCACCAGGGGGCTCCCCAGAGCCCATTGGTGTTACCCCAGGGCTGCAGCCGTGCAGCCGTGCAGCCGTGCAGCCGTGCAGCCGTGCAGCCATGCAGCCATGAGGGTGGGCGGGAGCACAGTCCCCTGTAATTGGCGGTGGATCATGCAGTATCAAGTCTTTCTATCCAGCACAGAGTGTGAGGGTCAGTTCCATAGATGTAGCTCTTTAGGTGTGAGCTTAAATGCTGTCTGAGAAACTGGCCTTGCCTAGCCCCTTCCCCACACAGGCCGAGGCGGTCCCTCTGAGCCTCCCCACCGCCTCGTGCCCCACTCCTCCCCGCACCTGTCACAGTCACCGTTATTACTGTCGTCATCGTTTGATAAGCCAGCACTTTGCCAAATGGTGTGTGACGTTATTTTAATTACTCTCTTCATTTTAAATACTCTCTTCAATTCGCAACTCTTATCAGATAGGTGTTGTTCTTGTGTAGAGTGGAGAAAATCGAGACCCAGAGGGGTAAGGTAACCTGCTCAAACAGCACGAGTGGCGTGCCGCGGCAGAGGGAGTCGGGAGCCGGTGCTCTGCGCCTACCTCTCCACCACTGTCGTTCTGTGGCTCCAGCTTTCTATTGCCCCTCTTCCCTGCAGGCTGCGTCCCCTGTGGGCAACGGGGGCTCTTTCACCAGGTACCCTAGCCCCTAGGACCAACCCAATAGCCTTCTCAGATGTTTTAACATGACGCACTTCATTAGAACCCCAATCTCGGGTGAGCCTCCTAACACCCCTGGAAGATTGGCCCCGTGTCCTCTTTAAAAATTGGGGAAACGGAGGCACGGCTGTGCGTGCCAACACAGGTCATGCAGTGACCTGGTGGGACCTGAACCCTCCGTGGCTCTGCTCTCCGCGGGCGCCACCTTCCCTGCAGCCCCCGCTGTGTGGCCCTGTGGCAGGGGTGTGTGGGCGAAGGGTGGCCGACAGGCCTGGGGCAAGCATGGGGCCAGAGCCCAGCGGCCCGCTGACCCCATGTGCAGCAGTTTGCAAGTTGGCAGGAGCGGCGTTTGCTAGTGTGATGAGTAACAGAAAAAATGACATCATGTTCCTATCATGTGAAACGAAGTGAAAAATAAATTCAGAGTAGGAGGTTGAAAGGGGGGGAGGACGGACAGTTTCTCTACTCCCGCCCTCCCCAGATGGGAGGAGGGAGGGAGCGAGTTTTCTCTTCCTTGCTTGAAGTCATCTTTTCTCCTGATTTCCCTTCCTAGCCCTCTCCATCCACAGACAGGGTGGGCCCTCTGTCTCTGTGGCGCTGATGAAACCCCTTGTTGGAGAGGCCGGGGAGTGAGGGGACGGGCCAGAGCAGCACGAGGGCCTCTGGCCTCCCCGGGAGTCTGCCGTGGCCGCTCCTCGGTGGTCTCTCTCCAGTTGGCGCGTGAGTCCAGCCACAAGCTCCTCTCCTTCACAGGCAGGGCCAGGCTGTGCGCGTGCCTTCCCCTCCCCTCTGTACACACGAAGGCCAGCTACAGTCCCCTTCCTGACAGGGCTGTCCTCTGCAGCTCACTCCTTCCCGGTCAGTTCCGGGCTCCATTTCGGATCTCCTCTGAGTGCCCTCCCAAGGCCTGCAAGCACCTCTGCTCCAGCAGCGCCTCTCCCAAGAGGCTTTCCATGCACCTCTCCGGTCTTCGTCCAGGGCCCTGTGGGGTTCACTTTGTCTGCCCATCTGAGGGGGCTCAGAGCCCGCGGTAGACTCGGGTGCCCTGCTTGCCAGCTCTGCTGCCAGATTCAGGGGTGCCTTTCCCAGCAGTTCCTCCAAACTTACCTCCCACCAAGAGGAGCATTTGCCAGATTAGTTGTGTGGTCTCCACTTTGTCTTCATTTAGTCCACACGGAGTGATTGCAAAGGAAAGGAAAGGGAAGCGCTGAGAGTGTGGCGTGCGGCCGTCCCGTTCCGTAACGCACCTGTCTGTCCGGTCGGGGCCTTGGCTCTGCGGAGCTCACTTGAACAGCCACAGCGCAAGTCTAACCATTGCATGTGCCCACAGCTACACCGTTACTCCAGAGGGTCTGCCACTGTCCCTGGTGTTGGCAAGATCAGTTCATGAAATCACCGTCATGTGAACATTTTAAACAAGCTCTCTAACCTCGGCGGGCTACGACTCAGTGTGGATGGCACAAGGGAAACGTAACGGCCTGTGACTGTCCTTGCAGAGTCTGAACTCGTCCTGGGTCACTCGAGCCAGCCGTGGTGTGCTGGCACGTGCTTAACACCAGCTCCCCCAGCCCCTCAAAAGAAGCCTGACGTGGGCATTTGCAGATTGCCGTGGTGTAAAACACTCCCACCTTGGCTGACTTTAAGCTACCAACTTGGTGTCACTGATCGCAGAATTGGGCCGAGAGGTGCTCAGTCGGAGCCAAGAAGAGCCAGTTCCCACAGTAACTAGATTAAGCCCCATGGTTCCTGAAATAATCTCTGTGTAGAGGTGGTCTCCCTTCATAGTAGCCCCCCACACACACACACTGTTAGTGGCGATTCCATAGATTCTTCCTGAGCACTGGTGCATTCTAGGATGCTGCTGGTAAGGGCGCCCAGCAGCTGGTGGCCAAAGTGTTAAGATCGTGAAGTCGTACGAAGGGCATTTTTTCCCTTGAGTCTCTCATTTCAAATTCCGCTCAGACCCAAATGGGCCAGTTTAAGACGCTCTCAGGGTCATGGCTGCGCCCCCAGGAAGGAGCCTGAGCTCGCTGGGCTGCAGCGTCACCCATGCCTAGTGCAGGTGAGGAAGTGCAAGCAGGGCACTCGAGGGCCATGACCCGCGGCCACGCCTTGGAGACAAAAAGTGTCCAGGCGCCCATGAAAGCAGCAGCAGAAAGAAGGTGCCGGCCGCCCGTTCAGAGCCACCGCAAGGCTGGTTGCCTTTGCTCGACTGGGGCAGTTGCAGGGACCCTGTGTGTGCGGGCGAGAAGTGGCAGCCACAGCGAGTGAACATTGCCGAGGGGCCCATGGTCTTGCCCAGGGGAAGTCGGGTGGACTCTGCAGCCTGCTGGCGGGACGCTGGCCAGGTCGGGACTGTGCTTCCCCCATGCTCTGCCCTTGTCCTGCAGGGAGCCCCGGGGGGCGTTGGTCCACCTGTTCCCAAGGCCGCCACCCCCAGCCTGATGCTGGAGAATTCCTGGGTGAGGGCTGGGAATATGTCTGTTTCACAAGCGCCCCCGAGAGATGCTCGTGTGACTGCTGCTGGGTGAAAGCACTCTCCCCTCTCAAGGTGACGGAGAGGGAAGAGACCCGGCCTAGGTACACGTCCCTTCGGTGAGGAAAGTTCCTGAGAGCGCCTCGGTGGCAGCGCTTGGGGGTTTCTGTCGTCAGAACTGCGTCTGCAGGGTGGTCCCCTGGCCAGTACAGCTCCCCGCCTAGCGTGCAAGGCGAAACCTTGTGACCCGTCACCTCCACATGAACAGGGTGTTCTTTGTGCTCGTTTTTTACTTCCTCCACTTAACAGTCCCCCGCTCATTTCGTGTATGGACAAAGGCTGCTTCAGAGAGCAGCTGAGACGGCCTGCGTGCCCTGCCTCGCGGCGGGCGGGACAGTGCAGTCTGGAGAGGCCGCTCTGCAGCCCGGTACAGTCACAGCAGGGTCTCGTGGTTTCCACCAGGTGCTTGTGGGTCAGCACGGGTGTGGTCCCTGCCCCACCGGAGTCCTCAGAGCCAGGTGCTTCTCCAGCACCTGCGAGGCGTCTGCAGTCTTACCCAGTGGGGGGACTGGAGTTAGCATCTCTGCTTGCGCAGTGAGCGCACTTCAGCCACAGGGACTCCAGTGCAGGTGCTGTGAGTGAGCAGTGGTGTGCAGAGCCCGAGACGCCACTCGCTTGCTGCAGGTGTGCGCGCACAGGTGTGCGCTCTGCAGGTGTGCTCTCTGCACGTGTGCACACACAGGTGTGCTCTCTGCACGTGTGCTCTCTGCACGTGTGCACACACAGGTGTGCTCTCTGCAGGTGTGCATGCACAGGTGTGCTCTCTGGAGGGCCCCTGTGTCCTCCCCAGAGTAGCTGGAAGGTGGAGGCGCCCGGCCCTGGATTATATATACATGTGGATTGTCCAGGAACATTTTTAACAAACTGGCCGTTTCTCTGCCCACAGATGGTTGTGTGGATAAGCTAGCTCAGAATGATGGTTCCCAGACACTCGAGCTCAGAATTCCTTTCACACTTAAAAAATTACTGAGTGGTCTAGAGAGCCTTGGTTTACATTTTTGATATAAAAACATTAAGTGATAAAACAATATAAAGGCTTGTTTATTTTAAAATAACTAATATAATCACACAAACATTCATGAAAAATGTATTTTCTAAAATAAAAAAAAACCAGTGAGTGAGGACACTGACATTTTCACAAGTTTCTTTAACGTCTGGCTTAAGAAACTCAACAGGATTCTCCTGTTTGCTTCTGTAGTCTTGTGCTTATGTTCTTTGAAATAGGCAGAATCCAACTTTGCACAGGTAGATTGTTGGAAAAGAGAGAGGGGGTCCCGTGGAGCCCTGCAGGAAGCGCCTCTTGAGCTGACCCAGCAGAGAAGGCGCAGAGCAGGGCAGGGTGGGGGCACGGTGGGCACGGCGACCTCACGGGCTTGGCCTCGGGCCTCGCGGGACCTTGGAACGGGCACAGGGCATGTGAGCAACGGCTCTGTAAGCAGCTGAGCCCGGGTGACTGTGCAAGGCCGCTGGGCTGTGTCCCCGTGCCCAGGCAGTGTCTCTGGCTGCCTCTGTCTTGCAGCCATCCCAGACCAGGTAGGTTCATCACCAGTTCAAGCAGTCTCTCTGTCTTCGCCGCCGTCATGCTATCCCTCACACTTCTCCTTCCACGCCACGGCCACCTCTGCAACCCAGTGACGCTAGCCCTATATACCTCGTGCATTAGCCCAGGTGCGCCCACTTGCGCATGCCCACCCAGGCACGCGTGCAGCACCGCAGGCGTCCATCATCACACCAGTGGCAGAAGGGTGGAAAAGCCTGATTCACTTTTCTCAGACCCCACACTCTGCTATCAGGGTGCCACCGCGCCCTCCAAAGAAAACTCTCTCCGGAGGGGCTCGTCCAAGGACTGAGGACCGAGCCGAGAAGTGCTTTGTCTTGTCAGTTTGCTAGTAGATGTCACGTGTTTGGCAGAGTTCGGCCTGTGGTTGGCATTCACACACTGCTGGGCAAAGAGGCTGTGGGGAAAGGTGACTGTCGCCAGCTCTAGAAGCAGCCTTGGGGGCTGCCTCCCCAGCCAGGACACCGAACGTGCAAGGCCTGTTGTCACAGAGTGAACGTGCAGGCCCCCGTATTCAGACACTAAGAATCTTCAAAGGGTGACAGCCGAGCATGCGCCCAGCACCTGCCTTCTAAGCATGGAGCCAGCGTGACTGCACAGGGCACGGACCCAGCCAGGCCCTGGCCCTGAAACAGACAACCCCTGAGTGTCCAGCTTGGCCGAGGTCACTCCCCAGCCTGCCAGGCTCGCCTTCTTAGGAGCGTGGCAAGAATTAAACGAGAGATGTTGACTGTGCACCCGTTAGTGCCTGCTCTTGTTTCTGTGTGGGGTGGTGTCTAATACAAGAGGGTATGAGGGTCGTGAATCACACCTCAGTAGCCGGTGCTCTCCGTGAAGTAACAAGCAAATCCTCCCCAGAAGAGCAGAGAAGAACTGTCGCTGCAGCAACACCGACAACAGGGACCACTATCCCAGGCGACCACTTCCCCAGAGCATTCCAGCATGTTGGGTACTGCCTGGCACTTTGCATCCTGGTTCTGGTCTCCCCTGCAGGTTCTCGATGGTGCATGCTGTTCCGCCTCCACATCACAGGTGGGCAGTTCCTTGCGCAAAGCTAGCTCGTTGGAATTGGGAGTGGTGCTGCCTGACTGACCCGCAGCCTGTGCTCCCAGCGTGGCTGCAGTGCAGGTGCGTCATGGCTGGCGACAGACACGGCCGCTGCACGTACAGGGAGGACGGACTTGTGGTCCCCTGGAGCCCCGCACAATGCACATAGCGGGTATAGGGTAAAGGTTGATCAGGTACTTCCACCCGCCCACCACTGATGATGGACACCTGAGGTGCCGCGAGCATTCCAGGGTGGGCATGCGCAAGTGGGCGCACCTGAGTTGGGACATGGGCTTAAATGGGCGGCGTCATGAGAACTGTGAGGACCGACCAATGGACAGTACTGACAAGCAGCAGCAGCAGCAGCAGAGAGAGAGAAGAAGCAGCAGAGAGGGTGAGAGATGCTGGGGGCTGGGAGGCCTGCCAGCCTCCCAGCCTCCCGGCCCCCCAGCACCCATGCCTGCCATGTACCTGGCTGCCTCTACTAAATAAAGCATAGAAGCCACTGAGGGCTCCAAGACTCTCATTCCCTGACCAGTCTGCCCAGAACCATCCTGAACCCTGCTCCAGTGCTCCCTTCCTGCTACTACAGCGAACTACACGTGGACGCTGAAATTCAGGTGTGTCCACGGGCAGACTGAGCTGGGCAGAGAAACAGGCCCAAACCGGACAGAACAAGGCCCTCTCCCACCTGTAACGGCAGGAAGGCAGCACTTGCCTGGCTTCGCCCTCGCTGCCATTGACTGGACTCTGGATTTTTCTGCATCAGGAGCTTTTCTGCTCCCTGGAACCGCACTTGCCCATCAAGCACATTCCAGAAGAAGGTTGAGGGAGGATTTGACAGGTATCAGCCACAAAAGCTGCCTGGACCAAAGTCTTTAAGCCTTATCTGAATACCATCTGTGAAAATCATCAGAACATCGAGCTTTTTTTTGAGCCCCCCCTCTGGAAAGTGATTGTTTTGTACAAAACACGACACCTGCTGCTCCTCTTCTGTTTTCAGCGCCGCCAGGTGGCGAAGTGCAGACGTGCGCGGTAGGGGTGTTGTAGGCAGATGTGTGCGGTGCGGGAGGGCTGAGGGGTGGGGGGGCTGGGGGGTGCGTCCAGGCCCTGGCTGCGTGCAGATGGCGCGGAGAGGTGGTGGCAAAGGCGCGACTGCTCCCCCCGTGGATCGACGTTTTGTGGGTGAGAGTTTTCTGTTCTAGATGGGTCCTGTGGATAACAGGACTTCAGAGGGAGCTCTGCTTGCTTTCACCTGAGCCACCACAGAAACGGTGAATAATTAGCATTTCGAACTTGGTTCCAGCAGGGAGCGAGCAGCTGCCCTGTTTACAGAGCCGAGGTGTAGCGAGCGCTAGAGGCTGCCGACTGGCATGACCCAGCATCTGCGAATCTGGCTTTAGCCTGAAGCAGCCGGGCTGCTGGCTCTACAGGTTTTCTCTTATTAATACCAACGACCACGACTTGCTTTCGCAGGGCGGACCTTCCCCACACATCCGTACTTCTCTGCCCAGCTGGGGGCCGGGCAGCTGTCGCTGTACAACATCTTGAAGGCCTACTCGCTTCTGGACCAGGAAGTGGGATACTGCCAAGGCCTCAGCTTCGTCGCAGGCATTTTGCTCCTTCACATGGGCGAGGAAGAGGCCTTTCACATGCTCAAGTTTCTGATGTTTGACATGGGACTGCGGAAACAGTATCGGCCGGACATGATTATTTTACAGGTAAGGCGCGCGCCTGAAGTCTTTGGTAGAAGCCAGAGCCGAAATGCTTATGATCCCTTCCAGGTCTAGTCCAGGAGCTTATTTAGCATCGATTAACCTTGTAGTAGCCGTGAGTGCTGGGAACGTCCTCTGCGCTAGGCGTTACACCAAGTGTTCCTCGGGTCCTTATCTCCCCAGGAATCCTCTGGAAGATACGTTAATCCGCTCAATTTATAGATGGGAAAACTGAGGCTCGGAGAGGGTATGTAATTTGCCCAGGTCACACAGCTATCAAGTGACCACGCTGGGATTTAAACCCAGATCTGATGATGGCTGGACACTTCTTTATACCCTTTATCAAACTATCCTCAGGCAACCAAATTCCTACCTCCCATTTTATTTCCTGCTTCATCTGCCGGGGGTTCCCACCTCCACTCCTCCCCTTCATGCCCTGTCCTTTAGGGTCCAGCTCAAAGGCCACATCCCAGGAGAAGCTCTTTCTGGTCACCCTAATGTCATGTGCCCCCACACATACTGCCAGCTGTGCCCCACGTTACCCTGTCTCATCTGCCTACCACACTAACGGCCTGGAATTATCATGTGTCCCCCTTATTCATCTGACTTTCCTTAGCACATCTCAGGGGAGGGGAGGAGCTGAGCTCTTAGTTCCTAGAACGGTGCTTGGATGAATTGGATGCCTGTCAGCATTCGCTGGGTGGACAGGTAGCAGGTCATAAGAAAAGCAAGCACAGCAGCGTGTACCAAGTGCTGCTTGCTGGGACAGCTCTGGATCCTGCTTCGGGAATATTCCTAGACAGTGGAGCACATGTTTCTGCGTTTACCACCAAGATGCTGCCATTTCAGAGCCTTGGAGGAATACTTCCCATAACACCATCAGGTTCTCCGTTTTCCCCATTCATCAGCTTTAGTTTAGTCTCTGCTGCCATCCAAGACAGGGAAGTTTTTTGAGTTTTGTATGATTTAGTATTATATGGTCATGTGTACTACATGCATGATCTGATTCTTTTGGGGGCTGGTGATCTTGGTGATGACAGTCTTTGGATACAGAGAAGCTTCAGCTGGTACTACAGGACGCTGTAGCCTCTGGCCTTGGACACTTGGCCTGCTATTGAGTAATTTGGCTGGTCCAGAGGGATTCATGAGGTGAACAGGTCCTGCTGCAGAGCCCGGCTGTGCCTTGAACACGCTCTTAGCAGAGAGGTTGGTTTGATATTTCTAATTCCCCTGGGCTTGAGTTTTGCTAAGATTGTGTACTGACTGGTAAGTGAATTTATGAAAAGTTTCCAGGAGACATATTTAGAGTCTCTTAGCCAAGGACCACAGGGGGCAGTAAAAAGACGTGATTGGAGTCCCAGCATCAGTGCACTGGGCCCACACCTCGCCGGCCCCTCCTTCCAGCGGGCACCGAGGAAGCTCTTGTTGGAAGATCTTGTTGGATACCGTAAGACACACAGAAGACTTGAGGGTCTGACACCACCTCGTGCCTGTGGGTGGGGTGGGTTGCTCGTCCAGGCGGTGGTTGTCCGACTCTGACATGGCGGACCTGTGTCCCCACAGATCCAGATGTACCAGCTCTCGCGGCTGCTTCACGACTACCACAGAGACCTCTACAACCACCTGGAGGAGCACGAGATTGGCCCCAGTCTCTACGCCGCCCCCTGGTTTCTCACTGTGTTTGCCTCTCAGTTCCCCCTGGGCTTCGTGGCCAGAGTCTTTGGTAAGCACTTGTACGAAAGACACAGCATGGTCCTGTTAGGGGAGAAACCCTGCTTGTCGCTCCAGGGCGCTGCTTCTTTTTGTGCCCTTATCTCTTGCACCCTCACCCTCTAAGCTTAGTCAGGGTTGGGTTTTGTGTGTCAAGTCCTGAAGGCCTGGAAATTGGGCTGCCTTAGATGCCTTCACCTTGTGGGAGTTAGATCTCTAGCTCAGATTCCCCCGCCACCTGCCTGCCGAGAGCAGACGGCTGGAAGCCTGGCCCGGCACCTGGGGCCTGTGTCCCCAGCATGGGTTTCCCTTGAGTCACCGTCCTCCGTGCAGGCTCTGGCCTGTGCCGCGGCGAGCCGTGTGGCCTTTTAGCTACCAGCAGGGCCTTCCGGATTCCCTTCGCTTCTCCTCCTGCACCTGCTCCTCTCCTTTCTGTTCTCTGTGGCCAGGCGTGGTGTTGCCTCTGGGCGACACTGTCCTTCCACATACCCTGCCCCTCTCCCCAGGCGGCGTCAGCACTTACACCCCGGTGCCTCACGGGAGCTGGTTCACACCGCCTCCTCTTTCTTTTCCAAGAGCCTGTCTGTCTTGGTTGTGTAGGTGCTCGGTGCACGGACCCCACACTGCCCTGGGGGAGCAGCTCCTGGATGCGGGGGTGACGGGGCCGGAGCTCCTTCGGTACCGTTGTCCCAACTTCAAATGAAATGAGTTTGGACAGTCCAGGTTCTTTGTTTGACATGATGTTTACTAGATAGTGTTGATTGACAACATTGTACTTGTTTCAGGGGTTCACACCGCTGCAAGTGTGTGTTACCACACGGTGCCCACCATCAAATATTTGTTGTTTTTCACTGTGGAGATTATTAACCAATTGGTCATTGCCACCTGCCCAGTGCTTTTGAAGTGCCATTTTGTTCAGTCGCTTTAGCTTAGAAACCCACAAATGTGTACCTCTCTAGACGTGTTTTTAGGACCAGAGAGCATCTTAAAAGGAATGCTCACAGCTGATGATGCTCAGGGAGATAAGTCAGAAGGCAAAAGGAAAATACCAGATGGTTTCCCCCCAGGAGGAAGATAAGGGAACCAAATAAGGGTCAAGGAAAGGAATAAGAACAATAATAATAACAATAAAGACACAAAAACCAAAAATGAAAAGACAAGGACAAATTGGGGACACTTGGTGGGGAGGGGGAAAGGGGAGGGTTGAGGGCAGACGGGAGCACGGGGACTGAGGTGATGGTACACTGGTGAAATGGTGATGGGGAGTCCATGGGGATTGCAATTGATGTCAAATATATATAAATAAAGAAGGAAAGGGGGAAAAAAAGGGATGCTCACAAAAGATTGTCCCATTTGACCTTAGCAGAAGAATCCACGCTCTTAAAATATTTAGTAACTTCCTTTTTATATAACTATGTCCTCAAATTGATTATTTACTTTCTGTCCCTAAAAGATTATTTTTGAGTAGAAGAACTGGGGTGTGGGCCAGAGATGAATGGGGTGAGAGAGCGTTCACCAGAGACAGAGTGGGGAGCAGAACAGGCAGATCGACTGAAACACACTGCTGAGGGGAGCAGCAGGTGAGGCAAGAGAGGTCTGCTGTGCCATGTGGTCAGCTCCCTGGCTGGGGATCGAATTCATGCTGCAATAGCTGGAGATAGCTTGATGGCACTGAGACACTAACCCCTGTGCCACCAGGGAGACCCTGAAATAGTCATTTAAATAAAACAGATAATAAAAACTGCTCAAACAAATCATTAGTGAGATTTCATGAATATCATAATTAAAAAAAAAACTACCATGATTAAAAAAATAAACTAGAACACTCAAAGTTGTGTGCTTCGTTTACTGATGAGTCACAGAAACAATACCTCTGGTTTTATACTTCAGTCTGTCTTATCAATAACATCTTTGTTTTTTACTTACTTTGGAAAGTAAAAGATGATCACTAACCTACCTTATATTTTCTCTTAATTGTTTACCATATTTTTCAAACTGAGTAGTGGAGAGGCGTGGCTTGAAAGGGAAAGGATGGAGTCTGGTTAGTGATTTAAAAACAGCTCAAACATCACATCACACCTGGTGAAAAAAAATTTTGCAAAAGGGCTGAGTCATTACTGCCTCCCTGCCACCCCAACCACACCCCTACCTCAACTCCACCCTTACCCCAGCTTCACCCCTACCCTAAGTGCACAGGACCTGGAGTAGCTGCCTGCAGATAGTTCTGGAGCTCTGGGGCCCTAAAGTTCTGGAAAAAGTCTTCCCTTAGGTGACCTAAGTGGGTAAGAGGTAGGAACAGCAAACTGCCCTGGAGAGGATGGCCCTTCTGCTGTATAATATTTGGAACTCTGTGAAGTTTTTTTTTTTTTTTTTAAAGATTAATTTAAATACACAAGAACTGGGGTGCATGTCAGAGATGCAGAGAGGGGTGAGAAGACTCACCAGAGCCAGAGTGGGAATAGAACAGGCAGATTGACTAAAATACACTGCTGAGGGGAGCAGAGGGCGAGGCAGGAGGGGTCTGCTGCACCATGTGGGTCCCCTCCCCAACAGGGGATCCAACTCATGCTTCAATAGCTGCAGATGCTTCATAGCGTGGTGCTTAACCCCTTGCGCCACCAGGGAGGCCCCTGTGAAGTTCATTTTAATGACTTCATAAATTAAGAGCTACATCCAGTAAAAGCAGGATATTTTCTCTGTGGTGTAGTCTGTGGTGGGTCTTGGAGTGTCTTTTGCATTATGCATGAAGATACCAGGGTCTGTGTAATTCCGGTGTCTGATGACCCCTGCTGTACTGAGGGGCTCCCCAGCCAAGTGAGGGCTTAAGGCCTCAGGTTATAGGAAGGAAGTGGGAGCTCAAGGCAGCACTGTGTTGTGATGTCATTTTGTGAAAACTGCAGGGGTTTTTTTGCACAGTCCATTTCATTAAAACCATTTTATTAGAATGTTTCATATAAAAGATATATTTTAAGAGCCTTCTGGTGGTGCAAGGGGTTAAGTCACAGGACTGTGAAGCTATCCCCAGCCTCTGTAGCATGAGTTCGATCTCTGGCCAGGGAGCTGACCCACACGGCACAGCAGACCTCTTCTGCCTCATCTGCTGCTCCCCTTAGCAGTGTATTTCAGTAGTTCTGCTCCCCACTCTGTCTCTGGTGACTCCTCTCACCCCCACATCTCTGGTCTGTACTCCAGTTCTTATATGCATAGATACATTAAAAAAAAAAGAGAAGATGCATTTTAAGAAACCATCTCTGTACTTTGCATCAGCGACTTGAACGATTGCTTGTTTAGCTCCATGGCATAGCAGGTAGCTTAGTTTCAAATCCAAAGCCTGCCATTCATACACTGGAGTTTTTTTTTTGGCCTGAAGCCCACTTCATTATAAACCTTTGGGCCCGGATAAGCGCTACAAACAAATGGATCTTTGTTAACTATTCGCCATTTTATATACAAGTACAGGATTCTTAGTTCGCAGTCAGCATAGCTCATTTTGATTCATAAGCGTCCTTGAATTAAGTACAGTAAGTCCTCAATGTCATCGATAGGTTCTTGGAAACTGTGACTTTCAGCAAAATAACATATAACAAAAGCAGGTCCTCCAGTAACTTCATTTCATGCAGTGGAGGCCAGGACTTTTTCCTCATCAACATTAAAAACAGAACGACACTGGACAAAATGACATCACTTGGGGACATGCCACGTATGCTCCTGGGGACAGCGGCCAGTGATGTACGTGCCTTCACCTTCACGTGGCAGTCAGACTTTTCCGAATATCTGTATTCCTTCTGGGTGTCACATAACGTGCAGTAGCCTCCTCCTGTATCTTCCAGTTGGGTGTCTGGCGGGCTCCTGGGGGAGATGCTTGCTTTGTGCATCTCCTGCTCATATCTACCTTTGTGGGGGACACCTGCACAGCAGGACCTGGCTTGCTCCTGATGAGGAGGCTGTTAGAGTCTTGATGCTTGTACCGGATGCACTGCCGGGCAGATGAGAGCAGGTGGGTTATCAAAACCAAGGATTTGGCAAAAACCATAGAAGCCACTTGTAATACAGAGAAGGAGTCAGAGAGGCTTTAGCATGAAAACAGACTGGAAAACCAAGATTTTTACATGGCCAGGAGAAATGACTCCTCAGAGGACATGACACGGTGGCCATGAGGTGGATTTTTGCAAAATCTGTTTGTGCTATTTTGCTGTGGGGGCGTTCCCGGCCTTCATTTCCCTCCTTCCTGCCCATTCCCCAGTAGGAATGTGGGAAGATGACCACTTTCCAGAGAAAGTCAAAGAGAAGGATTGTACTTGACAGTGACAAAGGGGGCTGGAAAAATAGGGTGTTCTCTTCCTGCCTGTGTGTTTTGCATTTATCATTTCCCCCCATAGGAAAATTGCGCTTTTCAATCATGGGCAGTTTCAAATAGAGTTCCAGTACCTGTGAACACAATAACAGCGCTGCTCAAGTGTCTTCAAAGGAAAGGAGTTATTTGTGTTGTTCTCAGCAAATAATTTGCAAAGTGGTGGAGTCAGCAGAATGTGAGGTTCCCTCTACTTCCTGCCTCATAAAACCCTGTGCCTGTTTCTAGGTGATTTGAAAAAGGGGGATGAAAGGGAAGAGGCAGAAAGGAAGCCTGGTCTTGGTACTGGGAGCCAGGCATTGCCTGGGGGAGGGGGTCGGCAGTGGGGATCCAACAGGCACTTACGTATGCAATGATTTGTGAATGCGGGAAAATTTACTCTTCCAAGATTACTGGTTTTGGTTTTTGTGTGTGTTTGTTTCCAGAATGTAAATTCAAAAGGATTGGACAATGAGGCAAAAATGAAACTAATTGGGTTGGGATAGTGGGATGATAGGTAACATTTTTCTTAACTAGTATTGAAAACATGCTTCTTTTTTTTAATTTTCCAAAGAGGAAAAAGGTACCAGTCACTCGAAGGGTATAGATGTTGCCCTCAAATGTCGTCATAGAAGTTTAGAAGTTCCTTCCTCCAAGCACGGCTTTGAGAGGTTCTTCCTTCAACCCTCAGGCAGAGTCCATCATTGTGCACCCAGATGAACTCCTTGAGGGGGGAGGTCTTTCTCTCCTTCCCTCTCCCCCCATCCTGTAGCTGAGGGAAGCTTCAGGGGCTGAGCTATCCCAGCTTTAGTAATGCAGAGTCTGTGCACAAGGGGCTTCCTGGTGGAGGAGGAATGCTGGGGCTCTGCTCTGGGTCCAGATCCCCTGGGGCTGAGAACCTGGGCAGAGAGCCCTGGCGATCTGCCTGTGCTGTGCCCCGCGGAGCCAGAGCTCTCCCTCACATACTCTGCAGGCTCCTGCTTGTGGTGCGCCTCTCTCCCACCTCTGCATTCCCACCTTCCTTTCCTTTTGCTCCGTGTTACTGTTCCCTGTCTTTTTTTTTTTTTTAAAGATTTATTTATTTATGCATACAAGCACTGGGGTACAGGCCAGAGGTGTAGGGGGGTGAGAGGATTCACCACAGAGAGC
>JAGFMF010011678.1:6927197-6993933 GCA_019455555.1 Galemys pyrenaicus | reverse complement strand
CCCCCTGGCCGGCAGCAGGGATCGAACTCGTGCTGCAGTGGCTGCGGTTTGCTTCATAGTGCGTTGCTTAACCCACTGCGCCACCAGGGAGGCCCTGTTCCCTGTCTTTTACTCGTCAGTTTTCTATTGGTTCTGCAAGACTGGGTTCCAGCAGTCATGTCGCCTTGGACTTTTTCCTCTCTTATTTCACCATCCTTCATACTTTAGTCTTAGCGTAGTGCCCAGTACAGTGTTTGGTATTTATCAGGTATCTGGCGAGTGTTTGCTGTCTTAGAGCAGTGTCTGAGCAGATCAGAACACTCTTAACGTGTTGAATAACTTTTGCAAAGAACATTTCTTTTTTTATTACATTAACTACAGGTTTCAGGAAATAATACAGTTCCAGGGTTCTATTTTGGTTTCGTTAGCATACAAGAAAAGTTAAAAACAAAACACCTCTCCAAACTTCGTCTCCCTCTCCCCGTACAGTCTAGAAAAGTCTGGATTAGAGTCACAGGAAGTAGATTTATAATTCCTAAAGGAATAAAACTTGGAAGACCTGTTACCAAAGTGACTGCTGATGTGGAGTGCATGTTTGATGATGCTCATGGAAGTTCCTCAGTAATTATTTAATTGACTTAGAGGCAGTTCTGTATCTAATTTTAAGTTACTCTGTCTCAGACTAAAGATAGTGCGCTGGCTCGTCATGGGCTTCTAAGATCCCCGCACAACGTATCTTTATTATGATCGGTGCCATCAATTTTTGCTCTGCTCTATTCACCTACTGAAAGAAAACCTTCCTGTATAAACCACAGAAATTGGACATTTGTTTTGTTTTTGGATGTCATTTCTGTTTAAAACTACATCTTAGTTTTAGTGCTATTTTTGATCTTTTTATTTTCTGCAGCGGTGAATCGTTTGGATAGACTATATTTTATAAAGCCTTTCACAGGGATCCTCTTTCATGGCCCTGCCTGGCTACAGATAATGCTTCCCCTAAGTAACACAGAATCTCAGAGATGCAGCCAGTTCTCTCATTTGTCTTCCCAGCCTCTGCAGACCTAAGGAGGAGGTGGCTCCTTCCTTCCCAGCTTCCTACGGCCGCCTGCCCCTGATCCCACAGCACCTGGCTGTGTCTGTGCAGAGTGAGGGCCCAGCGCGCTCAGGGTGTCTGGTCCCCGCAGCCTAGGGCTGCTCCCCCTTGGCACATGGCCAGGGTAAGGCCTTCGTGAGGGTCGTGAGCCCCTGCCTTCCTGATGTTTGCGTGTCATCGCGCAGAGAGGGAGTCTGGGGAGCCTTCCTCGCGCTGCTTTTGTCTTCCTGGACCTGATGAAATTTACAGCTTCGTCTTTTCCATTATCCTGCTGCTAAAGAGAGCGAGAAAAGGAAATTTTGCCTCTAGTTAGATTCACATTCTCATCTTTAAAAGTATGTTTCCTTGTGCTGCTATTAGAGGTGCCTGGACTTAGCGCCCAACAAGTTCTGTGACTGTGCCTCTCTGGGCATCTGAGTCTCTCTCTCAAGTGAGGTCAGCTCTGTGATGAGGTGTAGCCAAGGCTAGGTGAGCTGCTCCTCTGGCATCTCAGCCACGTGCCCCCCCTTTGTGTGCAGTCAGTGGAGGGGTCGGTAGCTGATGAGGGTTTTCTGATTCCTTAGCAGGAACAATGATTCTTACTCCATCATTATGCGAAAATTCAGTGTGCTTATATTTAATACTGTACTTTTGCGATTGTGTAGACTTTTCACAGTCTTTAAGCAGCTTGTAATTCAACCTCTTTTCCAAAGGAAGCAGATATTTTCCACTTACTCTACCTTAATTTCTGATGCTGTGTAGAACTCTCAGTTTTACTCATTAAAACATGTAATAACTCCTTTACTAAATCCTGAGCATTCCTGATTTAAAAAAAACTAATAAAATTTTCTTTTCTTCAATTTCATTTTTGAGCCTATTTGAACTTAATAAGTTTCTTGAGGGATAAAAAGATTTATCTGAATCTGACAAAAACCTCAGGTTTTTTTTTTTTTTTTTTTTTTTTTTTCAGTATTAANAATCTGACAAAAACCTCAGGTTTTTTTTTTTTTTTTTTTTTTTTTTTCAGTATTCACCATATTGTCTTAACAACCCAAAATATCAGGCTCTTTAAAGGAAATAAACTTTGCCATTTGGAGCTGTTTCTCACCACCCTGCCCGATGATGTACGGAAAAGGAAGTGGGATAGGATTTCATCAGAAACTGGTTTGGTTTTAACTTTCTGCTTTTCTGTGTTTTCCCAGATATGATCTTTCTTCAGGGATCAGAGGTCATATTTAAAGTGGCTTTAAGTCTGTTGGGAAGCCATAAGCCCTTGATTCTGCAGCACGAAAACCTAGAAACTATAGTTGACTTTATAAAAAGCACATTACCGAACCTGGGCCTGGTGCAGATGGAAAAGACCATCAGTCAGGTACGGTTCAGCTGGAATTTTCCAAAGGCCAAAGTAACCCTGCATGCATAGGCACCTTTTTTATTTTTAATTTTTAATTATTTTTTGAGCAGGCTCTGTTCCTGCTGGCCTGCAGGAGGCACAGAGCAGATAAAGGTGTTCCACTGTTAGATGCGTGTGTTGAGTGTGAGCGTGCGTGTGTGAGAGTGTAGTGGTGAGAGGCGGCGAGGCCACACCGCAGTGATGTTCTGCCGTGCTGGTGGGCGCAGACTCCCAGAAGTTTCTTGTAATGAGGGGACTTCGCCCCAAGTGTGTGTTCTGAAAGATGCACATTCTTTCTGTGTAGGCTTTGGGAAAATGAGTGTCTTGATATTTCTGCTGACTGGCATTCATTGGGATTTTCTCAAAGCAATTCTTCGCTTAGAAAAATGGTGATGAGGCTCCTGTCATCGTCTACAAGTTGGTCCCATGAAGTCTTTTCAAAATAGAATTTAGCTCCACATCTGTGGTTTCAGCACCTCTGGCTTCTGTGTGCAGTGACCCATTACTCTGAAAGGTTCGGGGCTGTTGGGTGAACCGAGCCAGGAATGACAACAAGACCAGCTGTTTAATGGTCTGGCTTCGGGGTGGGAGCACATTTTGATTCCGTGTAAGGAAGTGTGGTCCAGGAGTGACTGATCACTCTGAAGGGCTGAGCTGCTAGCGCAGGCTGAGGACACTCCTGGAAGCGCCCAGAGGCTGGGTGGCTGAGAACAGCCTGGAAGAGATTTCTGCACAGGCACTGCAAAGCCAGCACTCAGATCTCCAGTCTCCCCTCACCTGCTCCAAACAGAATGACAACAGAGAGCAGTGAATGACCTAGCAAAATAATGACAGAGTTATTTAAGATACAAATCCTTATTCTGAGGATTTCTGAGGCTCCACGAGGATGCAGGTGGATTGCACTCAGGTGATTTCATTTGCTACCTACCCCTCCTTAGGGGTTGCGCACAGAGCTAGAAGCAAATCTGGTCTGGAAAGGGAGAGGGTTTCTTCCTGAGTTTTATTTGCATCCTGCACGTTTGGAATGCTTGTGTGAAAGCATGCTCTGTGCACTTCCGCCTGTGGCTAATTGGTAGGCTGTGCACCTCTGCGTTTTACTTCCCTGGCACCGAGCTCCCACGGGAAGAGATTTGGCCTGTTGAGTCCCTCCTCCTTGCCAGGCTCTGTGGGACGCTGCATACACCCGTGATCTCATCTCATCATGACTGCTTTCCCTTGAGGATAGGTGCTTCTAATCCACAGGAACCAGAGCTCAACGTCTGTAACTGGCCTGCAGTGTCCCTGCTGCTCTGCGAGGTGCTTCCATGGGGTTTCCAGCTCTGTCCTGTTGCCGCAAGAGCAGCTGTGCAGTACCACCCAGTGCCTCTGGGGGTCATTTCATCACAGTTTTCCATATTTTACCTGGATGTTAATACTGAATTCTCTCCTTTTGGCTCTTAATTTCTGGCGTTTGCACATATTCATTACCTCCTTGTAACTCTCATCACGTATATCTACGTGCTGTGGCTGTTCAGGCAAACAGCAGCCGTCGTTTCCCAAACCAAAGCCTGTGCCCACGCGAGCCACAAGGTGCGGTGCAATTCCTCTGCCGCCTTAGAGACCCCCGGGCACGGACCCACGGAGCAGCGGAGACAGATGCCTTCCTGCGCACGGCCGGGTGTGGATCGTGGGGTCTGAGTGGCCCTCGGTGACGGTCACAGTTGTCCCCTCTATCGATGGCCTTCTGAACAGCTGGGCCGTAACCTGCATCCCTGACAGAAAGTAACTCAGGGCTCCAGAGCCGGCTCGGGACGGCCAGGCTGGGAGCAGCCACACGGTCCAGGGCAGAAGGACAAGCGTCTGTGATACCTCAGTGTGACTTAACTGTCTGTCGACTGTCAGCCATAAAATTCCGTAGACCCAAGAAGGGGGGGCCCTGCGTGGAGGAGAGGCGTCAGGGTTCTGGTCCCGCCACAGTGCGTGCGAGGAGGAAGAGCAGAACTGAAGGCAGGGACTTGGGGAGCACAGAGACCACTTGCCTCAGCCTCTGGCTCCAGTCAGGTGTGGCCCCGGCCCTGCAGCCACTAGCCACCCGCCTGGTAGGACACCGGGAAGTAGCACTGTGAGAATGCAGGACCCGGGCCCGCCGCCCGGATCTGTTGAGTCAGAACCTGCATTTTACCAAGATCCCCAGGGGGTTCACACACATGTGAACACTTGAAGAGTTCCCCTGTGGGTCACTGTGTTACAAACACACTAGACAATTCCCTGTTGCAGCTGGGTTTGGAAGATGGAAACCAGAATCTTAACAGAGTTGTTGCGTGCGAGATGCCCCCTAAACATCGCAGTGCAAGCCTCCTCTCTGCCCCTAGGTGGAGCCCTCGCCGCCCGGGCAGGGTGCACTATCCTAGAACAGAGCGGTGTTTTTCCTAAAAACCCGTCAGTGCCGTTTGAGAGGAGCATTTCTTACCACATCGTTGTTTAGAATTGCTCGCATGTGGCGATAATAAAAAGCAGACCTACTTTCAGCTGAGTTTATTATTGTTTTTAAATTCACTGCAGACACTGCGCCCCCTTACTGCCTATCCCCAGGGCATACTCTCCACTCTCCAGCCCTTGCTATGCCACTGAGACCGGCAGGGTGGGGTACAGCTTGGAGGCGGGGAAGGTAGAAAGTTTGTGGCTAGTTGTGCAGGCCTCAGAGTTAGCGGCTCCATTATACAGTGTCCACGGGCTGCAGAGACGCTGGGAGTCCGGGAGCCAAGAACTTAGACAGCCCACTGAGGGAGGAGGAGGTCCTTCTGTAAACAGATATCTGGGAAAGTATTTAACTTCACGCATAATTTAAAGACCATAATGCTTTTTACCTACTAGATGAACACAATGACAATGTTTAACGCCAGTACCCAATGCAAGGCTATACCGCGTCTGGCACATTGATCGGTTACTAATGGCATTGCACGTTGATTATTCCCATTTGGGAAGCAACTTAGCAAGCTGTATCACAAGCCAGCAAAATATTCATACCCCTTGACTTAGTAATCCCATTTCTTGGACTGTATGCTTAGGAAATCATCCAAAATTTGGGAAAAGCCATATGTTCCAAGATGTTTACAGTTATCATTTATAACAGAAATTTGCATGTTACAAGATACCCAACACTTAATGAATGTACTAACCTAGTTACATGTCCATTTGGTAGAATACCATTAGGCCACTTAACGGTTACAGTTTTGAAGATTATATAGCAACTTGAAAAAGCTTTGCTTGAGGACCAGCCACGCACTGCCATGGTTTGGGATAAATTCCAGGGCCCAACTGCAAAATCGGGCTGTGAGTGCTTTGGCATCAGGAGGCGGTGATACAATTAAGCCAAGATAGGATGGCCCCTCGGGATGAATGAGGGCCCGGAAAAAGCATGTGCAGCTTTGGGTCTAGCTGAGAGCCGTTAGCTGAGTGCAGATCATCAATCTGTGTAAGAGGCCAGAGGTTTTATTCCCAGGTTTTCCAGGTTAGGAGCGCTTTTAGAAATAAATCTTCGTGGGAGAAAAAAGTTCAGTGTGTGTGTGACCTTTATTCTGCACCTCATTTATCATTACACATGCATTCTGTAGCAACCCCAGGTTTAATGTGTGTGGGTTTTACTCTGAGCTTTTCGTGTGGCCGCTTTTGTAATTTTGCTGAAGCACAAGGCTGAGTGTGACCTTTTCCTGACAAGGGTGTGGAAGCAGATCCCTCAGCTGCGTGGGAACTTCCCGGAGTTGTCTCGTATATTCTCCACCATGCCTGGAGGTAAACGTGATCCCCCCTGTTAGAGACCAGGCACGGAGGCCAGGAGAGGTCAGGTTCCTTGTCCAAGGTCACGCAGCCAGTCTCCAGTGGAGGCTGATGGGCACGTAGGCGCAAAGCCTCCAAGTCTGCTTCCTTTACTGTACGATGGAGATACTGGTCCCCGCTGACCTCCGGTCATTCCGAGGGCCACGCGGTATTAGGTCAGTGCAGCGACCTGCTCGCCCACACTCAGCAATACGGTGTGCATTTTGTTTCTAGACAGACAGTGACTCGTGGGCCTCGTTCGTGTTTCCCGTTGACTTGAAAACCAGAAAGCTGAAAAATTAATCATAGGGGAGAGAAAATAAAATTGTTGAGAATGGTGAGAAAGTAAACATGGCTTTGAAAACTGAGTTCAGGGAAGCTGGAACTCGCCCATCTGTGAGTGTTAATGGGGTGCCGTCAGGGGAAATGAGTTTTTCATTGATTTTAACTACTTTGGAGTTTCTTAAGGAAATAGCAGTGACAAGTCAGTTTCTGCCCTTGTGAAGTCTGGCTTCATTTTCTAAATGTTCTGACCACGCTGGCTCTCTTTATGTAGGAACTGAATCCTCACCCACCCCGCTCTCCGCAAGATCCACGTTGGGGTGTCACTCCGCAGAGAGCCACAGTTCCTGGAGCTTGTTGCCAGAAACAAAGGCAGCGGAGAAGCCTGGGGTGGCGCAGTCTCTGCCTTGGGACCCCCTCCTGGGCCCCTGTCCCCAGGCTCACGCACGGAGAGCAAGTCCAGCGAGAACAGCCCAGTCACTCTTTCTCAGTCACTCCCATCGGCCAGCTTGTTTTTCACACAGCGGCTTTTTTCATCACTATTATTATTAGGGGAAGGAAGGCAACCCAGCCATTGTTTCGTATTCACTCATCTGTGTGGGTGACATTTGGGTTTTTGGCTCATTTCTGCATATCTTGTGTGCAAAGGAGGGTTTTTCAGTAAACAGTTCCATTACTTAGCTGTTCTTGTAACTCTCAGAACCTAACTGAACTGTAATTAAACTTTGACCCAGTGACTGGGCGAATAGGGCTCTGAGTCTTTTTGTTTGGTGTTTTTTCTCCCTTTGACCCTTGGTTGTATCTAACCCAATAGAATTTTCAGAGAAAAAGGAAATAAGTACTAAAATAGGAACTAAAAATAAATTTTCATAAAACTTTTTTAAAAATAAAATTAATGCCTGTTGGAAAATGAGTATTGTGTTGCTCTTTCAGACTTCTTATGGGAAATCACTTGTTATTTTAGTCTTATTTCTAAGTGCTGCTTCTGTCCTTCCATCCCACGTGAAACTGCTACCTTCTCAGTATCGAGAAAGGCCTAATAATCCCAGCTGTGGAGTGTGTGCTTAGTGGCTGCTGGTTGACATAGTCGTGTGTGTGTGTGCACGCACGCGTGCGATTTCTCATTTTCATTACCTGATGACTGCCCTCTACCCAACAGGTGTTTGAGATGGACATCGCTAAGCAGTTACAAGCTTATGAAGTTGAGTACCATGTGCTCCAAGAAGAACTTATCGATTCCTCTCCTCTCAGTGACAACCAAAGAATGGACAAATTAGAGAAAACCAACAGCAGCTTACGCAAACAGAACCTTGACCTCCTTGAGCAACTGCAGGTAGAGCTTGTTACCAAAGCGGCTTCCTGTTACCAAAGCCCGGGTGCAGGGTAGTTCATTAACTCACCAAAGGCTCCGGCCGACCGGGTTTTCCCATGACCATGGGACCTTTCTCGTCCTGGTCTGTTTATAGTTAGGATCAAAGGTATCCCAGGAGAATTGGTCCTTTTCATTAGGGAGCGGACAGATTATCCTGTGCTGAGATCAGACTGTCCTCAAGCTTTCTGAGAAGCTGATTCTACACTTAGCCCTTTAGGAGAGAGGCCCAGAGATGAACTTGGGTTCAGGATGCTGCGGCAGTGTTAGTTGAAGGCCAGCAATTGTGCTTTGAGTAGTGGTGAGAGAACGAAAGGCTTTGAGCGCCTTTAAATGAACCCAGCAGGTCCACAGAGGAAGACTGGGGGGGAGGGAAAGTGAAACAGACATGAACCAGCGTGTACAAGAATTATTTTGAGTCTTTGGTACCAGTGCATACATTTGATTAGTGAAGGCATAGCTCTCCATTCTAGAAGCTTCCATTTGAATATGGATAAATGCAGATGAGGACATCCAGTAGAAAGGCAGGCCAGGATGCACATACCGAGCTGAGTAGGATGCCCTCATCTCTGTGACCAGGACAAGAACACCCAGCTGCTTCGCACAGCAACTTTATAATCCAATGCAGTAAAGTGGCCATGCACTCGACTTCTTGAATGTCACAAATGGATGGTAATGTTGTCTGCTAAATTGTTTGGGGTGTTAAAAGAATAACATTTTTAAAATACATATTTGCCCCCAAAATACGTATCCTCAGTCATTCCCAGGCTAGCCACAGATTAAGCTTTCTGCCCTGATCTAAATCTCTTCTCTTGATAGAAAGTTGCAGCTTTGCAGACACAAGCTTGGCAGTGATGTGAGAAAGGCCAACATCTGAAAGCCTAGTAAATCAACCCTTGTCTAAAATGCATTCCTCCCAGTGGTGATTTATCCCAGCAGACCGGGAAGATATTTTCTAAAAGAGGAACAAATACAACATGCTTTCCCTACCCTGGCCTAACGACCAGCCACAGTGGGAAATTTAGCTTCTTTCCTCCCAAGATTGAGATGTCCTAACTGGAAATGTGCCCCTGTGCAGTCTCCCCAGGACACCCCAGCTGTGACCCAAAGGCAAGGCTCCAGGGCGACAGAGTCTCTGGCCTGACAGATTATCTAGTGTAGGTGGTAATTCTAAGTCACTTCCAGACACCAGTAGGTCCCTTAGATGTCATGTGTGAAGATACTCTGAAAGCTCCTATTTGCATCCAGAGCCTGAAGTCCCTAAGACAAGTAGTCCTCGGGTAAAAGGTCCATTTACTGGGCTAAAGCCCATGTGGTTTTGGTGACGAAGGCAGGAGGGTCATTTTACGTTGCTTCTGTGGTCTTCTCCCCTTCACATGAGGAGAGGGAGTTGCGCTCAGAAACCCGCCTTCCTCAGGAAAGGCACCTCCTACGCTGATAGGTAGCTGACAGATGTCCTCTTCGGAGTGGTCTGGCCTTGTCCACACAGCTCTGGACTGGAGGTGTCCTTCGGGACGCCAGCGTGTGCCGGTCCACGGGTGTGAACACGCCCTTACGTGCCGGGGCCCCTGAGACACAGAAGACACGCTGCTCCCCAAGACTTGGAGTGGGGGTGTGTGTGTGGATTTGTGGGTGCTTACATATTGTTTCCTCCTTATTCTCTTTGTGAGGGAAAAGGGGTAAATGGGTAAATCACGAGGACTTGCCACTGATCTGAGGGTGTAGGGGTATTAGTATAACATTTAATTTTCTATCGTGAAATCTCTGTTTTTGCCCAGATATCAAAACTGATCTGTTTTCTACCTTTGTTCAGATCCTTGTTACCCGTAGCAAAGTCCCGTTTATTTTCCAGTTAAACACTTAAGAAAGTTGTACTTACAGAAAAAACAAACGTCCAGCAGCTGGACACCCAGCGCCTGAGCTTGTTTTGCCGGCAGCATAGTAAGGCCATCGCTAGAGCTGTCTGTGATAACAGAGGCACCTTGGTCTTATGAACCGTGACTGCCGAGGGCCCGCCCTGGGCTGGGTGCCTGGGGCCAGCCCCGGTGCCGGCACGATTTGCTCGCTGCCATGGAGGAGCTGCCTCCCTGCCGACCAGACCTGCCGTTCGGGAGAGCAGCTCGTGGCTGAAGCTGCGGGCGCCCCTCGCTGCGGGCCTGGACAGGCCTTTGTGGAGATGAGGCGGGGCCAGCCCCAGCCTTGACTGCAGGGCACCGTGAGGTGCCGAAGGCGGAGCCCGCAATGTACAGTGAGCACGGCAGCCCCTTGCTGCACAGCTGACCAACAGCACCCCGGTCTTTTCCTCGCCTCCTCTTTCCAGGGATCTAGTGGCACAGTCAGAGCTAGACTTGGAGTCATGAGTTGGCTGTCTGGCACGTGCGTTGTCTTGCTCAAAAACTTTCCCGTTAAGAAATTATAAAAAGGAATCTGTGATGTAGTCCGTTTTCCCCACTAAAATAAGTGGAGACCAGACGAGTGAGATTGGGCGGTGCCCGCCGAGCCAGTGACCTGCGCACGCTGCGAGGCGTCTGCATGCTGGGGCTAGGCCGGGAAGGGTCGGGGTTGGCTGTGATTTTTCTCAGGAGATGCTGCAGCTTTGCTAGATCCAGCTCCTGTGCCTGGGATGCTTGCCCGAGTGGACTAGGGAGGGGAGAGCCATGGCTAGAGAGAAGCGGGGGACGCTCTGTCGCCCTGACGCTTGCTGAGGGCGCGGCGCTGGGGATGTGGGCCGGGTGGGAGTGAGAGCAGCACTGACCTTCGTGGCGGTGACAAGACCCTAAGACCATTCACAGGGACCTCTTAGCATAAGGCTTGACGTGCGGAGTTCGCCCGTGTCCAGGGACACGTTTCTTGGCATGGTGGTGTCTTCTAACTTCAAGGAAACTAGAAAGAATTTCAGAGGATGGCGCGATTGTCGTATGGACCTTCACATGGGAACTGCTTTTGCACTTAGTCTGAAATCAATTTGTGCATGTGAATCCGTGTGTCACTAGTCAAGATAGACTAGTAACTTCTGTGAGCTAGTACGGCTGAAGTCTCTGCCCGGTGGTGTCCCCTCTTCTCCATGACACGTCATTTGGCTGCATGAGATGTGTCCTCTGCGTTGGGTGACGTGGGCATCTGTCTCCCTCATCCCAACACACGGCTTCCAACGTGGCCAGAGCAGGGGAGGAAAATGCTGTCAGGCCCCAGGGTGGCCCCATGAAGAGCTGGGAAATATCTTCCTGTGTGTCCCCTTAGACTGGGCTCTGCCAAAACATGGCGCCGTAGTGTCCCCAACACCGGCCGGTGACGTGCTCGGGAAGCCCCTCCGAGCCGACGTGAGCATTTACAGTCGCATGTCCTCTTTCACCCTCCAGGTGGCGAATGGTCGAATCCAAAGCCTCGAAGCCACGGTTGAGAAGCTTCTGACGAGCGAAAGCAAGCTGAAGCAGGCCGCCCTGGCCTTGGAGCTGGAGCGGCTGGCCCTGCTGCAGACGGTGGAGCAGCTCCGGAGGCAGGCTGCAGAGCCGGGCGGTCCCGAGTCTGACCGCGTGCAGCCCGGGCCCACGGGGGACTGACCGCACAGCGACAGCCCCTGCCAGGCACAGCTCCGGGGATGCTGGGGCCACACCCTAACACTAGCCAGGCCTTAACCGAGTCGGGAGATGCTGGCAGAGAGGGAAGCGGACAGGAGCTGCTCAGGGAGGAGACTGGCTTGCCAGCACGCAGACTCTTCTGAACTGAAACTCGCATTTCAGGGGGGCGAACGTCCCAGTGTTTTTGTTGTTGTTTAGGTCCCGATTCCCCCCTTCTCCGTTCCTGATGACTGTACTCATAGAGCTAGATGGCATGGACGTGAATAAACGCACCTTTATATTTCCTGTTGTTTCCTGTGCATCACTGGCCGTAAGGAGCGTTCATTATACTGTAGAATCTCGAGAGCCCGAGGGTGGAAGTGGTTCCCTCGGCAGCGATGCGGGTCTCTCGTTCTTCCAAAGAGACGAACGACACCCTCTGCCGCGCTGACCGGGCACGGCTGGCCCTTGTCTGCTCCTGTACAGAAGCCTGGGTGACCGTGGGCAGAGACTGACAGTGAAGTGTTTAAATCCGGCATCTTGGATTTGATCACTGTCCTTCGGGTTTGATGAAGTTTTTTTTAAAAAATAGTGTTTTCATACACTTTGTGCTTAGCTGTGACATATTTGTAGATAAGTGTGTTGGGGGAAGTTCATGTTTTCAGGCTCTCCCGGTTCTACTGGCGTGTGACCCACACCTGCCGTCGGAGCTGTTTCTTGGTGTTTCACGTCCGCGTTGCGTAACACCTGTCCCTCAGCCGGCGTGGTCGGTGACACGGCTGTGTGTCCCTGCGCGCCCTCCCCGGGGAAGTCGGATTCTTGTAGCAATAGCAGGGCACGGCAGCACGTGCAAGGGTGCAGGAGATGGTGGGCCTTTCCGGAGAGGGGTTGGGCCGAAACGGCAGTGGGAAGTGGCCGCTGAGAGCAGTTTCTCAGAGGCACAATCTGTGTCCTGAACAACTCAGGGTAGCGACCCCGTCCCGCGGGAGGGCGAGGTCCCTGTGCCTTCGACAAGCAGAAGCTGCTGGCCGTCACCATGGTGTCCCCGGTCACGCGAGGCCTCCCCGAAGAGCAAGGGCGGTTTCCCCACACAGGCGGGTTTCGGGAGGAACTGTGGGCGCCTGTCACTTCTCTGTAGCAGAAGCTCGTCTTTGTCAGCGTGAGCACTCTTCTGCTCTACAGGCGTTTCTTGGAGCCTTTCAGGGGAGGGCCTTCTTAGGCCTAAGGGGGTTTTCATATAGGCTCATTAGTGGGCTTGCGCCCCGCCTGGAGTTAAAGGTGCCAGCCCAGTGCCTAACCCTCAGCGGACCTTCAGAATCCCTGTGTCAGCGGGTCGCAGTTCCCTTCCTAAATCGAGACGCTGCCCTTGATCCCAAGCTGCTCCTCCAGATACAGCTTCGAGGAGCTAAAATTTGAGGACTGCTTTCC
The DNA here is from genome assembly GCA_019455555.1 of Galemys pyrenaicus. NCBI lineage: Eukaryota > Metazoa > Chordata > Mammalia > Eulipotyphla > Talpidae > Galemys > Galemys pyrenaicus. The sequence continues at coordinate 6,981,058 of JAGFMF010011678.1, read as the reverse complement.
ACGTCCTTTCCTGTCTGAATGTTGGTGCTGAATGTGAGGCATCTTGTTAACGTCACTGCTGTTGACTCTGCATTGAATGAGAAACAAGAGATGATTGGGTCAGGAAGATGTGGTACATATACATGATGGAATACTATTCAGCAATAAAAAAGATAAACTACAGTCATTCATAGGAACATGGATGGAGCTAGAAGGGATTATGTTCAGTGAAGTAAGTCAGAAGGCAAAAGAAAAATACCGGATGGTTTCCCCACTAGGAGGAATATAAGGGAACCAAATAAGGATCAAGGAGAAGAATAATAACAACAACAATAATAATAAAAACAAAAAGACAAGGACAAATTGGGGACACTTGGTGGGAAGGAGGGAGGGAGAGGGTTGAGGGCAGATAAGAGCACAAGGGACTGAGGTGATGGTGAAATGGTGATGGGGAATCTGGGGATTGCAATTGATGTCAAATATAAAGAAGGAAAGAAAAAAAACCTATAAGCATAAAACAAACAAGAAAGCAATAAAACAAAGGCTTCAAGTCTGCTCGTGGGTGGTGTTCAGTTGTGTTTTTTTAACTTTGGGTTTTCACTTGAGCACAAGAGCAAAGGAACATCCTGTGCACCCCGGGGTTGGTGTGAGTCTCCCCTGCTGTGGTGAAGGCGCAGGGGGTACGGTTCTGTCTCAGCATAGTTGCCTCGTGACTCCTGTCCACGGGTGCAGGTGAGCAGCACCCATGAGACCAGCCACGAGGTCTCGCAGCAAGTGGGTGCATGCGAGCCGGTGCTGTGCTGAGACTGCCTTGGACAGAGAAGACTTGACCGCGGATGCCAGCTGCACAGTCTCCAGCTGTCACTTAGCCAGGGAAGAACAGAGAAGGAAGGACAGAGACAGAGAGCCAGCTCAGCACCACACAAGCATTCTCAGAGGCAGATTTTAAGCCTATTGTTTCTATTTTCCTCCAACACAACTATATTCATGTATATTCCTGAAAGTTGTCATTTGATATCGTTTCTGTCACCTTAGACTTAAGAAGTCTGAGCCCTTGAGAAGTACATTATTACACGGAACAGGAAGACACTTTTTTACAGAGAACATTTCAATCTGGGGCCCTCTGAGGATTAAATATGGAAGAGCCAGGCCCTTTTGGGGGTGTGTCTGGTTTGGTTGGAGAAGAGCTGCTCTGAGCTATGGACACAGGATTTGTTCTGGGATTTACTTACTTATTTTTTTAAACATTTACTTATCCATACATACAAACATTCTTTATACATACAAGACCTGGGGGTACAGGCCAAAGGTGTGGGGGGTAAGAGGATTCACCAGAGACAGAGTGGGGAGCAGACCAGGCAGACTGACTGAAACACACTGCTGAGGGGAGCAGTGGGTGACACAGGAGAGGTCTGCTGCGCCATGTGGGTCCCCTCCCTGGCTGGGGATGGAACTCGTGCTGCAGAGGCTGCTTTGCAGTGCTGTGCTTAACTCCTTGCACCACCCCGTTCTGGGGTTTAGACCAAACAGCAGTGTGGGAGCTGAGAAGGTGAGAAGGAGGTGCATGAGTTGAGAAATCACGTGGGTCCATCTGAGAAACGTCACACAGATGCTGGAGTGGGCCTGGGCTGGGGGCTTCCAGGAACTGCCATTGCCATATGGTGGGCACCTTTGTGCATCTACAGCCTTGTGTGGAGCGATGGGTCTGGGCCACCGTAGGTCAACGTACAAGGGCAACGTCAGTGGAAGAGCTGGAGGTGGAATAGAGGAAAACGAAGACAAGCCAGACGACCGGGAGTCGGCATCTGTCCTCACCATTGGGCTAGGATGACCTCTGGAGCGAGATGGCCCTTGCCTTCCCTTGTGTTTTGCAAGTTTCACGACAGCACATCTTTGAGCCAGCTCCGACTTAGGCCCCACCAGGAAGGACATCGAGGAAGTGTGGCCTAACCACGCTGGCATGGAACAAGCCACGGAGCCTGCCCGATCTGAGTGATGGCGTGCACGAGTGTCAGTGCACACAGATGCTCCGTCCATGTGTGTGCTCGGGGAACCCTCGAGGTCAGATTTTGAGTCCCAGGCTGCTTTTGACTTGAGAGTCACTGTTGGTGCCACAGTGGAGGCTGGAGCGTGCCAGGGCTCTCACGCCTCAACTGCTCCCCTCTGTCAGGGGACCAAAGCCACAGGTTAAAAGCCAGAAACTTTCCATCTGGCACAGTAATTCACAGGCTTCATTGTCTTGAATCTAAACTCTCTTTAAGGGTTTGGAATTAATCAAAATCATCCCAAGCGGAGGAAGCCAGAGGGCATTTTGTACTTGATGCTGGGAAACGAACCTCACCTCACCTCGAGTGGAGGGGAAGGCGGCGGGAGCCAAAGAGGCTTCAGAACCACTCTGTGATTGGCTGAAGGCTCAGAGTAGATCCTCAGGCCCCTGAACTGCCTTGTAAACACCACCCGGCTCTGATTCTAGAGAGTTCGGGGAATCGCTTCTGATGTCATCAAGATTCAAAGCAAGGAAAATTCCGCTTCATAATTTAGTCTATGGAGAATTTGATCCATATAGTAAGAAGCCCAAATCAGTCTCCCTCCCCGAAATATGGGGTCTCCAGGAGTCTCAGTTTATCATGAGTTAAAACGCAGAGGTTTCTCCAGCCCACCCCGCCTGTGAGGACGTAGACTCAGAAGTTGCAATAGGACCTGAGATGGCTGAGCACACTACTTGCCCTTGACAGTCATTTCTTTTTTACGTTTAGGCTTTTGAAGAACTTGTGTTGCACCGATTTTAGGGGTGAAAAGTCAACACGAAGTTACCTTTGATTTTAGATAAGGGAGAGTTTCTGTCATGTGTAGTTTCTCTGCCATCTTTAGAAATGATTAGGGAAATGTCAGAGTTAGGATATGCGATGGCCGTGACAGTCGTTATTTGGACAGTTTGAAACTGGCAGCAAAAGATGAAAGGAAGCTTCTTAAGTATCTAGACTTTATAGATCTCTGCCTTCCTATCTCGAAATTGAATAAGCAACCACTTGTGTTGAAACCCTTATCATTAGCAAAGTGTTTGAACTGAATTCACCATATGTCTGTCTGTTTAAAAATTTCATGCACTACTTAATTTCATTATAAGGTAGAGGTTTTAAATGAGGCAGAACAAAACAAAGCATTTAAAATGTTAATAAAAAGCTGATACGCAGTGTTTCTGAGGTCAGTGAACATTTTATCATTGAAAATTTCTTTAAGACTGTGATGTATTCATTCAGATGTCAGTTTCCAAGTTAAATCTAGTGTGTCAGTGCTTTTAATGTGCTGGCGTGGCTGAAAGAAGATGGCCTCCCTGGTGGTGTAAGGGGTTAAGACTCAGCATTGTGAAGCTGTCAGCAGCCACTGCAGCATGAGTTCGATCCCTGGCCAGGGAGCTGACCCACGTGGCACAGCAGACCTCTCCTGCCTCATCCACTGCTCCCCTCAGCAGTGTATTTCAGTAGATCCACCTGTTCTGCTCCCCACTCTGTCTTGTTGAATCTTCTCACCCCGCTTCCCACACCTCTGGCCTATACCCCAGCTATTGTATTCATAAATAAGTAAATCCTTTTAAAAAAGGGGGGTTCCCCAAACCTAGTAACTATCATAAGTGGAGGACGGGACTGCCAGCCCCACTAGGTCATGCTGTGTGTTCATTCACTTACTCACCAGGTAAGCAAAAGTTTAGTTAGAATCGCCCTAATATCGATCTTTCCCGATGGAAGGCTAAAATAAACTAATTGAAACTTGTTAGAATTTCATGTATTTTTTTTTGAATAAGGTCTTTAAAAAAGCACTCACATCTCTTCATTTACAAAGTTTTGAAAAAGCTATAAAAGCTTATCCAAGATTGAGTAACATGGTTTTTGGCCAACGATGACCTAAGCCATGGGATCACTCTGAACATCCTTTTCTGAAAACCCTTTCCAGAGCACTTTCCCAGGCATCTGTTGGGCTCCCCCACTTAGACCTCTGCTCTCAGGGACGGGAGGTGGAGCAGACGCTAGCCAGAGAGTCTGCTGTTACCACGTGACTCTGCCCACCTGCCCGTGCACAGACACCTGCCCACGCCAGCGCCTTCTCTGCCGGCGCAGGAGCCAGAGGGGCTGCCCGGCTTGCCCGGGCTGGGCTAGTGCACAGCGTGTGTTAAAAATAGCGCCTGTGAATCACTGCCCGTGTCCCTGCAGTGCCTTTCCCCCAGAACCACGGAGCTGACTGGACCCTCTGACAGCCAAGAGGGAAAAGAACATCACATGTCACGTTCTCCTCCCCGGACTGATCTGTTTATCCTAACTCTTTGAGCCCCATCTTTGTACTATTGTTTGTCTCTTTCCATAGTTGGATCTGTGTTGACCAATTTTGGGTGTCTCCTTCCCTGTCTTCTGATAATTATTTCTAAACCTCTGTGTCCCCAATTCCCCCCAACTGTAGGAAAGGCTGACTCTTATTACTATTAACTGCTGGCTTTGGTTCCCAGCACCCCACAGGGTGACACCCTAAGGTACTATTTTGGGGAACCTGTGCAGATTGTGAGGTAGCACATTAGGGAAGTAGAGGCAAGTTTGCTTTGGTGGGGGTGGGGGCCAGAGGGAGTCTATTGTGTTATGCCAAAGTTCTGCCCATGTCAATTCTTCCAGTACTTTCTACTAAGTAGACAAGGGCTATTTTCCTTTGAGGTAAATGGCAATCAGTTTTATCTGCCTCCCAGGCCCCTATCTGCACGCATCAGTTCTCACCTGCTTGTCTGTTTTCACTCTTTGCAGCAAATGGTTAGGTGTCTCTACCACTAACTCAGCCCTGATCTAGGATGTGGGCAACAGCATGCCCAGGCCCTACCAGAGTCCCTGGTGTATCAGCCCGAGTGCCCCCAGCCACTGACACCTGACACCTGTCTCTGAGGTGATGCTAAAGTACAACCCAGACCGAGAACCACCCTCTAGGAGTCTTTCTGCTTTAACCTGTTAAATCAGCCAGTTGAACTGGCCTTCTGCTCATGGAAGCTAAACTTATCTGAGCTTCAGTAACTTCTAAATAAGCTTTAACTTAGGTAAGCTATGGCAAGTCATTGACAAAAGTTTTGTTAACATCAAGGTGTTTTCTACAATTTTCCACCTTATATTTGTCATTGTACTTTCAAAAACATAAAGCTAATTAACCTAGTCTGACATCCAGGCCTCTGAAAGACTCATGCTAATTTTAAGAGTTTAAATCTTGCCTGGCCTTCCTCTACATCCATATCTCTTGAGGTCAGGACAAGTCCCATAGCACGAGAAGTCCCTCCTATCAAGAACTGCATTCTTCAAGTCCATGACTCACTCTTCCTACCTGCATAAACTGAATTCGAACTTGTGTTTGCTGGACCAGCTCTGACAGAGGAAACTCTTTTGAACTGCTTCCCAGGTTCAAACTCTCACTTTGATTATCTACTAAACTCTTTGTCTAACAATCACTGAGACTTTATTGTCAATGAACAATAGTATAAACATATTTAGTGAAAATCTCAGTAATTCCAGAGACTGGCAAACAATGAAGAAGGCTGCATGTAAAGTGCTTTGTTATAAAAACAGCTAAAATACAGCCGGGTGCTGTTATGAGCCCCTTCGACAGGTACTGACTCATTTCATAAGGGAAGAGATGATTGGGACGAAACCTGCCTGCAGCTGCAGAATGACCTCTGTTATTTGCTAGGGAGCAAGACTTGAAGTGTGGGCTTGGTTAAAACTTCTAGTAAATACTAAATTGGTCACTAGGTGCTCTGTGTTTCTGAGGATCTTTTGGGTAAGTAGGAAAGAAAATTAGGAACAAATGTATCACTAGGAATTTGAAATGTTTAACACCCCTCCTCTTCCAGATCCCCTGAAAGGAGCAGGTGGTGGAGGGCGGGGGGAGAAAGATATGTCTCAACATGTGGTGGGAACAGACAGTGAAGAAGTTGGACAAAACCCTGCGAGGCAGAAGACTGACTCTATTCCAGGGGCCACGGATGGATGCGAGGCCATGTGAAGAAAGGGGCGCAGAGCGGTGGACACAGTGGAGCACGGACCCTTCCTCCTCCAGCTCCTGGGGCAGGTAGTTAGTTAATTGACCCGCTTAGGGAGGTGCAAGGCAGAGCCCAAGACTGCCTGTGTGTGTTTCTTAAGAATGGATTGCTTGTGGGAGAGGGAGGGTTGAGGGCAGACGGGAGCACGGGGGACTGAGGTGATGGTGCACTGGTGAGATGGTGATGGGGAATACATGGGGATTACAATGGATGTCAAATATATATAAATTAAAGGGAAAAAGTAGAATATAAAAAATAAATAATGGAGATAAATTAAAAAAAAAAAAAAAGAATGGATTGCTTGTGGACCAGGGAAAAGTTGCCTGAAAAATCATCTTCTCTGAAGGCTCATTTCGCAACTGAGCGTGGACGGAACAGGATTTCAGCAAAGGGCCCAGAATGGACTTTTCTGTGACGATGGCCTCTGCCTGCTTGGCGCAGTGTGGCCCAGGGCAGCAGGTTTCATGGCGTTTACTCCACTCTGACGATGAAGACGTATTAGTACGTGTTAAGAATGCTGAGAAGTCCTGTATGTGATGCTGTGACTTACGATAGGAAACATATATTTGACTTCCGCAGAGTTCCTGAAACCCTCGGGATTTCCTGTGATGAGAGTGGTGGAGATGCCACTTGTTATATTCCGGAGACGTCTCGGAAAGCACTAAGGTCGGGGGCTGGTCCCCAGAGTGTATGTGTGTGTTGGGGTGGGGAGGTAAAGCAGAGAGGGGCTAGAGGTTGCCTCAACCGCCAAGGCCAATGACATAAGCAGCTGTGCCCTGGGTCCCAAAGGACAGGGGCACGTGGCGGTTCTGGGAGACGGGTGTGCTCAGAGAGCGTGGGGGCTGGGCACCCTTCGCCACACCTCGCCCTGCACATCTGCAATCTGTTTCTGAATTACATCCTTGTATAATAAGCCTGTGATCTCGCAGGTAAACTGGTTCCTGAGTTCTGTGAGTCACGTTAGCGTATTAACGGAGCCAAAGGAGGGGGTGGTGGGAAGCTTTGATCTATAGCCAGGTGGTCCGAGCACAGGTGACGACCTGCATTTGGGATTGGCATCGGACCGGAGGGGGCAGCAAGTCTTGCGGGCCTGAGCCCTTCGCCTGCGGGACCTGGCACTGTGTGGGCAGTGCAGTCCGAGGCAGCTGGACTGAAGGACACCTGGCTGGCGTCTGAGAATGGCTTCCTGGGGTGGAGAAGCACACATGGTGTCAGGACTGTAGTAAAGAACGCCATGGGCCTTCCTGGTGGTGCAGCGGGTTGAGCGCTGCCCTGTGAAGCATCTGTGGCACAGCAGCACAAGTTCGATCCCCGGCCAGGGAGGGGACCCCCATGGCGCAGCAGACCTCTCCTGCCTCGCCCGCTGCTCCCCTCAGCAGTGTGTTTCAGTCAGTCTGCCTGTTCTGCTCCCCACTCTGTCTCTGGTGGATCCTCTCACCCCCTGTGCCTCTGGCCTGTACCCCAGCTCTTGTGTGCATAAATAAATACATCTTTAAAAAAAACAAACCCAAAATCGTACTAATCTTAAATTAATACAATTAGAAAAAAAGAAAACCAGTGTCCACATCTCAGTAGCTGGTCTTTTGAAGACATTTCTTCCCCATGCTCATGGGGATTTAACAAACCGATTTAACAAACAATAAAAGAAAATTTAGGTGACACAATCAAACTTGAACTCTTCGTGAGCAAAATTTCCTTTGCCAGAACAGCAACATGGGCCAGATGGTAGGAAACGTATAGGATAAAGAATAAAGAACCAGGATGGGACGAATAGAAGAAATCTGATTGGCCTAGGCCACAGGTCACCCTTATTTGCGGGGAGAAGGTGCAGAGTTGGCTTGGCCCTTGGGGTTGGCCGGCTGGACACACGGTGTTGGGGCTGAGCATTTGCAAGGACACAGCACTTTAGTCAAGGTCCAGTCTGCTCGTGGGGCCCGCAGGGCAGGAGTGGTTCCATCTGGAGCCTAGAAATTCGTTTAACAATATACGTGGTAAAAGCTCAAACACACAATAGAACCATAGCAGACAAAGGCTCCAAAGCCCCTTCAGCTGGCATCCTACCACCCCAGGCCAGTGGCATCCTACCACCCCAGGCAGTCACTTTTATCAGCTTCTCATCTCTCCCATCAAACATCGATGTCCACTCTACACGTGCATGTGTGTTTGTGGAAATATTTGGGGTTGTAACAATGGGGGTGTAGGGAGGAGGCCAAAAGAGGTGTGTTGCTATTGTCTTCTAGAGGCTAGAGACCAAGAAGCTGCTAAATACTCTACACATAACAGCCCCACCCACCCCAACAACAACACAGAGCCGGGGGCCCACAGTGGCAATATCGCTGATGTGGAGAAACCCGCAGTGGTTTTGAAACCCGAGTGTATCAGAATCCCCTAGAGGGTTTGTGGAAACACAGATTGCTAAGGCCCCACCCCCCAAAGTTTCTAATTCAGTAGGTCTGGATTGGGGCTCCCAAATTTGCATTTCTACAAGTTTCTGGGTGATGCTGATATGGCAAGTGCAGGGACCACACTTCACCAAGCTCTGCCTGCCACCTGCCTCTGTGGACATGTGGGGTGGGGGAGGCGCAGCTCCACCTGTGGGAAAAAGGGGGCAGACAGAACCGAGAAGCAGAAGGAAGCTTCTCTGGTCACAGATCACCCATAATCACAGAGCCACACCCAGTGACATAAGAGGTTGGGAGATGTGGCTCCTGAACCCCCCAAGGCGGGGTGGGTTTATGAAGAAGTGAGAATGAATACCAGGGGCTTTCAGCTGAAAGGCTCTAGGCCTCTGCACCCCTACCGCTGCACCCCCAGACCTGGCTCCTCACACGTTTCTCAGGTGCCCCTCCCTGCCGTGCAGTGCTTGGTTTGTTCTCACTTCATTCCAGTCTCAACTCGAATGTTACTCGGCAGAGGGGCCAGGCCTGGCCATCCTGTCTCCCGGGTGCCCTGCCCAGCTGCCCTCCCTCTGCCTCCGCTTGCCCACTGTCTCTGACCTTGGACTCAGGGGCCTCGCTGCGCCGGGTGCTTCTCTGCCCTGTCTCAAGAGAGCGGGAGCTGTGCGGCGGAGGCCGGTGTTCAGCAGCACCTGGCGCAGAAGAGGCTCTCAATTATCGTCTTAAAGAAGTGCAAGTGCCTCTTCCCTTTGATGGCCACAGCCAGCTCGCCCTGCTTAGGCTTCAGTCCACGAGCCTGTTCATCCTTCGTGCACTTGAAATATTTCCTCTGTGCCTCTTGTGCCCGGGTGCTTGCAAATAGGCCCGTGGCCCTGGAGCACTCATCCCCTCCCCTGAACTCCCAGGCCCGCCCTGCTCCCCAGCCCCTCCAGGCCCTACTTGGGCAGCTGTGCTAAGAGCCAGAGGAAACAAAAAGGGCTAATCTTCCTAATGAGGCAAACCACTTCTCAGGCGCATGTGACAGTCATACCCATTTAACATAACAGCCCAATCAAGGGAAAGGCATTGATTTATCTGATTAGGGGCCCCTCCCCCAGGAACATCATTCCCTATCTAAAGTATCCTGACTTACAAGATTCTCAAAAGTGCCATATCAGCTTAAACTGATCTAAAAAAAAAAGCAAACATTCAAAACTGTGATAATAAAAGCAGCTCCAGACACAGAGCAGCTCGCCCCCCTGGATGGATCGCATAAATAAACCAGGCAATCACATTCTACAGAAATAACTAGGAGTTCTGTGACTTCACGGGGAGTCAAAGGGAAATTGCCCTTGCCAAGAGGATGCTAAAGTCATCCCACACTCAGAATGTGGTCAGGCCTTCACGAGCCAAAGGCATTTTGCTCCAATTGCAGCTACCTCTCCAGTGGAACCCAGTGAATACAAGGCCTCAAATTGAATTTTTATGCCTCGATGTCAAAGGAAGGGGCACACCACAGCGAAATGAGCTCATCGAAAGGGCCCGGTTGGAACCAAATGGAAACAGAATGCCAGCAGTGAGGTGCAGGCCTGGGACCAGACTAGACCCAGTGGTTTCTGTGTTGTCTCGACAGCCCAGGCTCTCTGGACTCACCGCCCTACAGCCCGGCAGGCCCCTGCGGATTCAAACCAGGCCGGGACACTGGTCCATGAGTCAGAGACTTTCAGCATCACTGATTAAAATGAAAACACTTTGCTGTTAACCAGAAAAGGCCAGTTATCAGAAAAACCTCACTTCCTTAGCAATTTAATGTTTGAGATTTTATGGTGATAAGAAGGAAGCAAATTGCCTCACAAGGGCATGTATTGCAGCCATTTCTTGGGAAATGATATCTGCTGGGACGAGTCATGTGGCGTTTTTTTTGCTTTTGTTTTTGCTATGCGTTTTAAGAATTAAATCATTTTCATTGAGTAATGTTGGATTTTTAACACTGTGTGATGGAGGGGTGGAGATTCATACCTCTTCAAAGGGATCGCACCATGCCTACCGCTTAAGCACCGATTCATAGGTGCATCTTTTGAAGGACAGAAGAGTAGTACAGAGCAGTTAAGGAGGTCCTGCTTTGCCCACTGGTTCAATTCTGGGGTGGAGGGTGCCTCTGTTAGGGCCCAACTGCCCCAAGCTGGGTTGGCCAGGAAAAGTCCTTTAAATCAGGTTGTCCCTATAAATTCCCCCCTAGCAGAGGTAGTGATTTTTCTCACTCCCCAGCTTCCAAATCCTCTTAGTAACCAGCTTGGCAGTCTGCAACACGGCCAGGTCAACAGAGAGGAGTGAACGCCTTGGGAAGGCAGGCCAACGGGCTTGGGAGGGTGCCAGGGCTGTGCCAGGAACCAGTGGCCATAGCAGGGTGGGACCGGCACAAAATCACGGGTTGCCTCCATGGCTGCAGGATGGGTAGGCAGCAACCACAATGTCACATCCTGGCCTCTTTCAGGGGTTTCCAGAAAGTTCTAGCATGTCTGCACTAGCAGAAATGGGGGCTTCAAGGGGGCGAGTGTGGCTGCTACTACTGGCAGCTCACGAGTCAGGGGGTGCCTTTCCCCGTGCTCAGAGATGAGCACCAGAAATGAGCTCGGGTCCTCAAAGCACCAAAAGAAAATCTTTTTCGTGTGATGTGTTTGGAAACTCACAGGCACTGAGCCTGTAAAGGCCACAAACCTAAAACTGTTGCAGACACACAGGAAGCCAAAGCAGCTTTTCCTGAGGCTGTGTGAAAAAGCTGCCAGTGTTCCTAGAGCTGGTGGTCTGAGGATTCTCGCCTTTCATTCTTTTCTCTTCCTGTTACTTACCCTGCAGCCCCTTTCCCTGGGAGGCCTCCTCACTCCACAGCCGTGACAGCTTGGCCCAGACTGAAGGCTTGGCGCCAGCTGTGAGAGCTTGGGGGAGGTGAAGAAACCACCCTCTCAGACAAGGGTGAGGACGGTGGGCTAGGGGGTGAGGTGGACGGTGGGGAGGGGACGGAGGGGAGAGGGTGGTTTCAAAGCAGAGTTGTCAGTGTCTCAATGTCATCCAGATCTGTGGGACAAAACGGCATTTTATGGTTTATGTACAGTACCCATCGCCACCTCAAAACTAAGGCCCAAGCCTTTGAGGGACCAGCTGGGGAGGACCGAAAAGAAGCACAGCTGGCCCCATCTCCAGCCCCATCTCAGCTTGTCCTCTCTCCTGCCAGCCCCCCTCACCGGCCCGGGATGGAAACTACTCCTCTCGGGACACCCCCACATAGCCCCCCCCAGCAGGGACCGGAAAGGCAGAGTCAGTGACAGAGGCGCCAGTGCCCTGGGCTGTGCTGTCCAGTTATGGCCACTGGCCTCACGTGCAGATGGAGCTCTTGAGATCTAGCTCTGGGAATGAGGATGTACTGTGCCATAAAGTACCAGATTTGGAATATTTCGTGCAAAGAGAAGATGTAAATTGTCTTATGAACAAAGTTTATGCTGATTACCTTTTGAATTTCTATGTTTTATATACTGGGTCAAGCAAGATATTATTAAAATATTTGTCACCTGTTTCTTTATCCTTTTCTTCACGTGGCTACAAGAAAACTTACAGGTCTGTGCTACATTTTCCCAAGCCAGCGCTGGCCTATCTTCACACTGGGAAGAAACTCGAAGAGCCGGGGAAGGGCCGGAAAGCTCCTGGACCGGTGTGTGTTGTGGGGGTGTGGGTGTGTGTTGTAGGTGTGTGTGTGTTGTGTGTGTGGGGGGGTGAATGTTGTGAGGGCGTGCGGGTGTGGGTGTGTGTTGTGGGTGTATATTGTGAGGGTGTGGGTGTGTGTTGTGGGGGTATGGGTGTGTGTTGTGGGGGTATGGGTGTGTGTTGTGGGTGTATGGGTGTGTGGGGGTGTAGGGGTGTAAGGGTGTGGGTGTGTTGTGTATGTGGGGGTGTATGTTGTGAGGGTGTGTGGGTATGGGTATGTGGGTGTGTGCTGTGGGTGGTTGTGTGTGGGGGCAGGGGAGGGAGACTCTATGCAAACAGAGGAGGGGAGTTTTTCATCAGAGAATGAGAGGAGGGTCTGTTATTTTGGAAGACGCTATTTTAACTCGGTGGCAGACCCCGCAGGTTGGGGTGGCGGGGGCGGCAACACGCCAGTGGGAGCTGACCAGGTGCCTGGACTCTGACGACTTGTACCTCAACGGATGCCAGGGGCGCAGCTGGGAGCTATGGCCTGTTCTGTCTCTGAACTTTCAGCCCCACCGGGGGTCACTGCGGCAGACAGTGGGGCCCTGGCATTTAGGTCTCCGGCTACAGACACAGCTGCCACTTGGGCGCTGCGGGCTCTCCCACACTGACTATTCCGGGTATGCTCTCAAAACTCCCCTCCAGTTGGGTGATAGCAGTTGCAGCCTGTGTTCCACAAACAAGGAAGCAGAGGCCCCCCAGGGTTAATAGCAGGCATAAAGTCACACCTGGCTAAGAGGAGGAGCGGAAATCGGGATTTGCTCCAGCTCCTGGCTAGGCTCCTGCTCTCCCATCCATCCGCCATGCCCCACCTTGTCCCAACCTCCGCTTCCACCCTGGGGCCCCGCCCCAGCTGCCACCGCCCTCTTCCATCTGGCTGCTGGCCTTGGCAAGCTTTCCTGGACTCTGTAGTCCGCTCCCAGTCCAACAGGTACAGCGGAGTCCCTGCCCAGCACCCAGCCCTGCGCCGCAGGCTGTGGAATGTGCGAGACACTTCCAGCAGTGCGCTCCGCTGGCGCCAGAGCGGAGCGCGCCTTGGGTGGGAGGGTCAGCAGAGGCGCGGCTCCACCCGGCCCTGAGGTCCCCCTGGAGGTGCACAGTTGGCATCTGCTCCCCGGGACAACTGGGCTGGTGGGGGCTTTGCCTGTTGTCCAACCCTCTGTTTTCTGTTCCACCCTGGCAGGTTCCATCTGGCTTTTAGAAATTATAAATAGTCACAGGGAGGGTGTGACTCGGGTGGAGACCTGGAGTGGGGACTCCACCCTGAAGGGAAAAAAGGCTTATTTAATTCACTTCTGCCTTTGGACGGGGCTGGCTGTGCAGAATGCCAATTAGGCGGCAGCTGCTGGGCTCTTTCCTTTCCACATCCCAAGATGGTCTGATTTTCTAGCCTGTTGACTTTAGCTCTCGCAGGAGGTTGGGTGGGGCGGGTGAGGCTGCGGGCTGCCCTACACAGGCTGGCTGAGCTTAGCTAACTTTCTGCAAGAGCCTGCGGGTGGGGGTGGTCAGGCTCCACCCAGAGGCCCAGGATTCCGCGTCTTCCAGGAGAAGGAGTTGGGGGTGGGGTGAGGGGGCATGTTTCTCTTAGAAAATGGTCTGGCTGTTGGTGCCTGAGGAAGCCCCAAACTGGTGCCCTAAACAGATACCCCAGAGTTATAGGCCTCGGTGGCTCCCGCAGAACCAGGTCTCTGCATCTGGCTGTGATCACACGCAGCCCAGAGTTTGTTCTCTCTCAGGTGCAGTTCACAGTGAGTGGGGTTACTGGACAGCCCAGAGGACTGGGGAGCGTGGTGTGCCACAAGCCTGGAAAGTGCGTGGGACCCCCCTGCCCCCCATGTGGGAGAAGCCCACAGATGCTCGCTTTCACCACTTCTCTGTTAGCTGGAGACACAAAGCTAGTTAATGCACAAAGAACAGTTCCCCAAGGTGTTGAATGCAACTTATAGGAAGACCAAAATAAATTGGAGGGCTTCCAGTTGTCAGGCATATGTTAATACTCAAGTGATTTTTTAAAATGAAAGTATTCCATAATAAAATGCCAAATGTAAATGAATACACAATTTTTTTTAAAAAAGAAAAGCATTAAGATAAAATGACAACAACAAAAAGCAAGCAAGTGGGTATGTCAGCAGACAAAAATGAGAAACACCCACTCATTCACTCCTTGGGGAATCATCACCATTATGAAAACTCCTTGATGCATGAGCTTTTGGCTTCTTTGCTATGCATATGTTCATTTGCATTTGTGCATATGCCTCTGTGTGTGTGTGTATGTGTGTGTGTGTGTGTTGGGCCAGGCAGTGGCTGAAGCTCTGATGCAGTTAGTGAAAGAAGTAAAGGAATAACTTATAGTTCTCTAAGTGGTTCTTGGGTGTGTGTGGATATGTCTGGGGTTCAAGAGCCTGAAGGGGGAGAGATGAGGTGGGGTGCACCGGGAGCCCTTGAGAGAGGAAATGGTGACAAGACACGGATCTCAGGACCTTCATCTTACATGCACCTTGGAGCCAGGTCTGAGTTTTCTCTCAGAAGAGAGATAAGGCCAAAGGAACTGTCTCTTAAAAGACTGCGAGACTCTGGGTCCAGGCGCTTTTGTCTCTTTACCCAAATGACAAGTGGTGACACAAGGTTGGGAAAGTCTCAGCACTGTTAGGTGATGTCAAGTGATAGGGTGGTGTCTTCAAAGAGCTGTTTGGTGGCTTAATGCAGAAAAAGCCACAAACGTGTGGTTCCTGTGGTTAAGACACCCATACCCCATGGGATTACCCAGAAATAATAGGAAAAATTTAAATGGGAGCTCAGATCCTGCCATTTGGCAGGGGAGCTCAGAGTCCTTGTGTAACAGGGTGGTCCCCAGGAAAAGGGAAGGTTCCAGTTTCTCTGCCCTACCCAAGGGAGACTGGAGCTGAGCAGGGAGGAGAAGCTGGAGAGGAGACTGGAAAAAGGAAGCAGGATGAAGAACCAGAAGACCTGAAGGAAGCATGTGGAGCAGAGAGACATGTGAAGAAACTGCGCTTGCTTCTTGGTCCTGGACTGGTAGAAACAGATGTGGGTGAGAGACCTGTGGGGAGGTTAACAATGGCAGCTTTCATCTTGATTTTGATTTTGTTCTTTTCCTCCCAGACTTGTCTGACTGTTTCTGGCCATTTTCTATGGGTCTCTGCTGGAACATGCCTTAGACTTGTGGCAGACTTTCAGGGCTTAGTGGCCCTGTTTTGGGCCAACCCTGTTTATCTGGGCATTTACCCACAAAGGGAGGGTAATTTTGCATGTTGAATTTGGAAACTATATTTTTTTTGTTTTTTTCTGTATTGTACACTAATTGTATTAAAGTTCCTTTCCATTGACGGTCTTATGCACTAAAGTCTATTTGTCTTGTGGCGGGGGGCACACCCTATTTAGAACAGGAAGGTTTGGGGTTTCTGGGGTGCCCGCTCCCTACCCTTGGAATTTGAGTATAAATGTGAATACTTGGGGTATTTGTATCACTTCATAAGTAGTTCTTGTTGCTTTGTTAATTAAAATAAAAACATTATTGTTTTAAAATTAAATCTGCAGTCCATGCTTTCATCTACCGAATAAGAGTAAGAAAGTAAGGCTCCAAGCCACGCCCCAGTAGTCTCCAGACTATGAGTGTTCAAAGATGGCCGCCTTTCATTACTGACCTCCAGTTTCCCCTGGCATGAAGGAGAAGGAATGAATGTAAGATCAACCCAGAGCAGCAACTTTGATCTAATTAGGTACCCAGCGGAGTGGATAATTTGCACGCAGCACATCCCAACATGCAAAATGGGCTTCCAGGCCTGCAGCGTTGGTCCTGGAAGACCCAGGAATCTGATGCTGCCAGGGACTTCCGGTGTGTGTCACAAACTCTGCCGAGAACTCTTGGACAGAGGCGTGCCGGCTCATGGAATGCAAAGACCACGGCATAGGCCCCATTCTCATCCTGGGTCCAACAGAGGAGAACAATCTGCCAAGTTTCTGTCTCTAGCACCCCACAGAGTGATCGACATGGAGAGCGTCCCCAGCCCAATAACTGAGGAAGGAGTGAACTGACTCAGTGTGATCTGTTCAGGCTGTCAGGGGAGTGAGAGGCAGAAGGACTCGAGGGACAGGAGAACACAGGGTAGGACTCTGTGACTAGAGACCGTAGGCGTGAAGGACTCTGGTTTTGAGCTAATGTTGAATCCAGAGCAACACTGGCCTATGTCATATACATTATTGGGCTTGAATGAGTGACAAGATCGCAGAAAGTAAAACAATCATGCATGCCACCTGGAAGCTGAAGTTGAAAATGAAACTTAAAAATTCATACGAGTGGAATGGAAGTGGGTCCTGTTATTGGAACATTGGTGATTTGGATAAGAACACCCCTGCGTGTGACACAGCCAGGATGAGCGTTCAATTAAAATCACCTGTAACTGACACCCTGAGCAGCATGGAATGGGGTGGTGAGCAAAACAGCTGTCTCCCACCGACCGGCCCTCCTAGCTACCTACCATCCTTCTTCGCGGTGAGAGCAGTAGAGGCAGATTCAAGTGCTGTGGGTCCCCCTATGGTCTCCTTCAACTGTTCTGATAGTGGCGGAATCTTCCAGCCTCAGGGACAACTTGGGCAGTCCAGGGAGCTTACTGTTCAGTCAACGAAAAATCCTTTGCGTTACAAAATGTAGCCTCGATTCCCATCCTGGCATCCCAAGTCCCAGGTAATAGTTAAAATTCTGAAACTGATGTCGCCTTTATTCTTCTTCCTCCCTTGGCTCAGAGCTGCCTTGTCCGGGAAGCCTGCCCTGGAAAAGGGGCACAGGCCTTTCCCCCCTTCTCCCAATAGTCACCTCCTCCCTCTGGCTAGCTGCTATTTCCCCCCATGCCTGGAATGCAGCCCAGAAGGGGAGAAGTAAGACAGTAAGAGCGTTCTCACGTGGCTGGGTGGCCTAAGTCCTTTGGGCCGGCAGCTGGCTTCCATGGGGTGGCCTGGCAGCGGATTAAAGCCAGTCCTGTGAGACTCTGTGAGGGCCTCCAGCTGGGCCCCTGGCTCCTGTGGTTCCCCTGACCCAGGCTAAAGGTCTCTTTCCCTCTGGGTGGCCTCATGTGACTCCCCCAACTCCCCCAGGAGGTATAATGGCCAGTCCCTTCAGCTGAAGGAGATCTGTGCATGCCTATCGGCTTCAAGACCACCCCATAAGACCCTAAAACTGCTGTCTTTCCTATGGAGCCCACATCTTGTCTCGGGCTATTCCCCTTGCTCTCTCACCAAAGTAGACCCAGCATTCAAACATTGCTCATGATATTCCAGGACTTTCCTACATGTTTCACGTTTGCTTTCTCAATTACTACTCGAACCACCTGCATAGTAGATAAATCCGCTATCCATGGATATTTATTTTAAAACTTTTGCAATGCACAACAGACCTCTCCTGTGTTGCCCGCTGCTCCCCTCAGCAGTGTATTTCAATAGCTCTGCCTGTTCTACTCCCCAACCTGTTTCTGGTGAATCCTCTCACCCCCACACCTCTGGCCTGCACCCCAGCTCTTTTATGCATAAGTAAATCTTTAAAAAATAATAATAAAATTAAACTTCTGCCGTGAGTTCTGTTGCCACAAAGTCATGCAGGCACATTTCACTTGTCATCGGATTTGATTGCAGAGATAGGAATTGACTCTTTAGTTTGACCTTCATTCATAAATTCATTCATTCATAATTCACTATGAAGTGTAGGACAAGTCTGTAATATCTCTGGAATGTATTCTTTATCACAGGGTTCCTTCCCACTCTGAAATGTCATGACTTAGGGGATGATTCTAGGATAAGAAATCATGTGTGGGTGACCAAGGTGGGAGGTAGAAAGGGCTGGTGAGGACCTAGGCCGTGGAGAAGCCCAGAGATCTATGGAGCTCTTAAGTGTCCTGAGTGTCTTTAAGCTTTCAAAAAATGATATTTAAAATGCCTCAAAATCTAAGTCTTTAGCATTGCTTCTTTTAGAATCCCAATGAGAAGTCTCACTAAATAGAGAGGAGGTAGCACATGATTTCAAGAAGCTTAAAAGCATCTGTTCTGGGCTCACTAACTTCATTACAAGAAACAAAGTCTGAAAAATAACTGGAAACATACACAAAAATTTGTGTACATGGAGGTGAATTCCAGTAGTCTTTAGACTACTGATAAGTAATGAAATGTAGGAACAAGGTCCTTGTTGGATTTCTGCTTACGTGTTCCTTCAGAGGAAGCCTCGAACCACACGAAATAGGCTCGCCCTTTACCTGGCCTTTATTTTTCAGGCCGTGACACTTTTCAACATCAAATGCGTATGTAGTTCTTTGGTTAGTTGTTTATTTTCTTTCTCCCAACTAGCGCCACGAGAGCAACGAAGGCATTGCTAAGGCATCCCTAAGTTTTGTAGGGCCTTGAAGCACATGCAAATCTGAAAGTTGTTGTTTTTTTTTTTTTAAAGCAAAATGGTTAAAAACTAAGTATGAAAATAAATTTGAATTCAGAATGAAAAGAAAAAGTTCTTGGAATACTCCTTGTTAGCTTCATGGGAAAGCTGCTTCAGAAGGAAGGAGCTTGGTCTGTCTAGGTCAAAGCTGTGTCTTCAGTGCCTAGGATAGAACTGGCACTTAGTAGGTACTCAGGACATACATGTGGAATGTAAGAGTGGCCAACAACAAAGAACTAGTTAAATGAATGAACCAGAAGAGTTGAAAGAGTTTCCATATCTGACCCTTAAACACAATCAGTCAGTGAAGGAACTACATTTGAACAGAGGTCCAGTCCCCCTTTTTCTCTAGGTTCGTGTCTCCCCAGCTAGGCTCCATGTCCAGGCTCCCTTGCAGCCAACATGACAAAGTTGCAAGTTAAATGTGAGCACATGGTGCCATTTCTTAACCTGAGCTTCAGATGCTGGGTGTGGTTCTTCTAGGTTCTCTTCCTCCCCAGTGAAGGCTGAAATCTTGTCTCAGTCTGACAAGATCCTGAAGGATATGGCAAGGCAACAACTTGGAAAGAACCAGGGTCCCCAAATGACCACAGAGAACAGCTGGTTTACGGACTGGCACAGTCTTCATCTGGATTGTTGTGAGATAGAAAAATAGTCTTTGTTCTGTATGTCATGATTGGGGGGGGGGGGAGCTCTGTTACAGCAGCTTTGCTTTACACGTTCATCACACTATATGGTCTCCTAGCAACCCCACTAGAAATAGGGAGGGTGATTTACTGACAGTCAGGCTGGAGAGATGTGTGACTGGCCTAGCTGCTCCTCATGCTTCATTTCCCTATTAATAATAAAGTAGCTCACTATGTGTCAGATACGCAGTACTGTCTATGAAGTGGCTCATTTAACTCTCCTTTATCAAGTAGACACTATTATCCTACTTGTATGGCTATAAACTGAGGCACAGGAAGTTTAGCAGCATCTGGTCAGTGTGAATGCTGGTAATTAGATCCATGCAGGCTGGTTTCATCACTTCCCAACCACCTTGCCTCATCTGTTCTGCTCTAGTCCCCATATCAGATCCATTCAGTACCCCCATCCTGCCCCGCCATTGTGTAAAGGCCAATAGGAGCATCACAAACGAAAAGAGGTTCCTGCCCCCTTTCTGCCTGTCAGTTGTTCTAGTTAGGTCACCTTGTCACCGTCCCATGGCCATTCCCCGTGGAACTCTAGCTTTGAGGGAATGTAATTTGGTACAAATCAGTCAGCATTTCATCAGCCACACACATCAGAGTTCTCAAGGGAGTCAGGGTTCAGTCTTTGGACTGGCTCTGTCAGGGTCACGTGACCTTGACCGCACCACTCCCTTCAGAAAAGTGACAGGCACGGATGGTCTCCACGCTCCCTTGTACCTCTGAAATCTACAAACACAAACTGATTTTCTTCCTCAGTCCTCTCTCTGTCTGCTGACCTGCCTTTTGCAGGAGGTTAAAAAGCCAGGGTCAGCTTCACATTTGGGGTCTATGAGGGGCATCACATGGCTTGCTGGGTTCAGAGATGCAAAAGTGTAAAGTGAGGATACATCTGTGGGTTTCCCACTACGTCCTGCTGGCTAATGTCTCTGGGGCATGCAGATGCAAATAAATTAAATTCAAGGGGAAAAGTGGGAGCAGGGCGGCTTCCCAGCCTAAACGGGGAAATTTAATCCCACCTACTGAGCAACTTCTGGCTACAGCCTGGAGTCCCATTTTGCCTGCATATGGGGCCCTCCAGAGACTAACACATGAATTTAGTTCCAGTGCTCGTGAACATCTGTCAACTGTGACAAAGAGGGTTTCCCAAAAGAGAAGGACTGGGCAAGAAGAATTTGAGGACGTGTGACTGAATATTTGAGGGATATGACAAATCTCTTTCTGTGAACTTCTTGAGCAACCAACCAGAAAAGGCACTTGGCTCGCTGGGACGGCTTGGGTAGATCGCCCGTCACCACTGCATGTCAGATTAGTTAGTTATGGCTGGAACTTGCTAGACTGCAGGAGGCTGTATGATGTCTTTGGTTCTGGCTGTCTGCTCAAATCAAACTTTCCCTCCTTCTTGATTTTACCATAGAACCTGTTTGGGAAATTAATTGCACATGGTTGATACAGTATCAGTTCAGGATAAGAAAATGGCAGCCAGGACCCATTTACTTATATGAGAAGCAGTGGCAGAAAGAACCAGAGACGTGATAAACCTTCAACTATAGGCAGCCCAGGCCAGCCCCTGCCTAATGGAGGCTCTCTTGTGCTCTTTTGCTTTCTCAACGAAATGACGAGATTGAATGCTTCGAATTGTCTGGCTGAGCAGATGTTCTCTCTGCCACAAATCTATTAGCTCCTTGCCTCCTCTGGTGAGTAACTGGTGCAAAAGGAAGGTGGAAGGAAGGAGGCAGGCACAGAAAAGGGCAGAGGGGCCTTTGAGAGGGTCAGATGCTGAGAGACAATGATGCATAATTCAGAGGAAAGGGATGACTGAGAGCAACTCTGTATCATGTTCAGTTAACTGCTCCCTAAGGAGAACATTTACTCAGCTCCAGATCATTTATTTGGAGCAGGGAGCAAACTCTGAGCTCATGAATGACATCCCAAATGAACTCCACCCCCTGACATGTTCATAGATTACACGCCCATCTTCATGCTGAAGGCACCATGGATTATAACTCCCAGCGTGCCATGAATTTGACTTCCTGAATGGGGGGTGTGGGTGCACTGGGAACTAGGGGGACAGTTAAGCAGCCATGCTTGGCTTAGAGCTGAACACATGTGGGCTCAGGCTCCCTCAGTTTCTCAGCTCTGACTTGCACCCTGTTACTGTTGGGGGCGACCTGGAGGAGACATATGGAGACACTCATGTCGAAGAGGTGTTTGGAAGAGTCACTTGGGTGAGAAACAAGTGGAGGGCCTCCCCGGTGGCACAGTGGGTTGAGCACCACACTGTGTAGCATTCATGGCACAGCAGCACGAGTTCGATCCCTGACCAGGTTGGGGACCCACATGGCGCAGCAGATCTCTCCTGCTGTGCCCGCTGCTGCCTTCAGCAGTGCGTTTCAGTCAGTCTGCCTGTTCTGCTCCCCACTTTGTCTCTGGTGGATCCTCTCACCCTGGCACTTCTGGCCTGTACCCCAGTTCTTATATGAATAAAAACAAAAATCTTTTTTTTTAAAGATTTATTTATTTATACATATATATATATTTATACATATAAGATTTCTGGATACAGGCCAGAATCCAGGGTAGTGAGAGGATTCACCAGAGACAGAGCAGGGAGCAGAACAGGCAGACTGACTGAAACACACTGCTGAGGGGAGCAGCAGGCACAGCAGGAGAGATCTGCTGTGCCATGTGGGTCCCCTCCCTGGCTGGCGGCAGGGATCAAACTCATGCTGCAGTGGCTGCGGTTTGCTTCATAGTGCATTGCTTAACCCACTGCGCCACCAGGGAGGCCTTTAGATGAATAAAAACAAAAATCTTTAAAAAAAAATCTTTCACACGAAGAGTCTGCTTCATTTGTGTTTGTGCATGCAGATGGCCAAATCCCTGTCACAACGCACCCCTTAACAGTCTGGAGTCTCTGGGTACCCCCAGGTCATGTGCTAACGATTTGAAATTCAGAGTAAGAGCCGAATGGTGCTGAAACACACTTTATGTTGGGGGCATTCATGCACTTACACCCTAAATACCTCCCATCTAGGGAAAGGTGTTCCACATATTGGATAATGTTCAATGACTTGGATCTTTTGGTGCCACCACTTTTTCTCTCTTTCTCCTTCCATGCTATTGTGTGTTTCATTTCAACTCAGGTCAGCCATCTGGAACATTCTCCACTAAATAATACCTCCACCTGAATTAAAAATGGTCCCTCTCCTACTTGTGCAGAGCCCCGGTATTAGCATGGTGAAGGAGGATCGTTAAAATGGCAGGACGATGTGGGGATTTCCTGGGAATTTCAATTACCCAGGTCTTAATCTTGAGGGGATGAAAACAACACACAATCTTATGAGAAATGAGGGATGAGTCAGATGGAACCCAAAGAGGCTGGCTGGGATTTCAATTTTCTTACTGTAATGAAAACTGCATTTCCATTAACTGCTGCAGTAGAAATGACTTTCTGACATCACGTGTGAGAGCCTGAGCCCATGGGTTGCCGAAGCATCTACCATGATCTCCTTCCACCCTGTCCCAAAGACGCGCAGATGAGCAAGTTGTGTTTTGTGGCAGCGAAAGAAGAGGTGCAAGTCAAACTATTGTGGCAATTTAAAAATATTTCCTTCTTCTACCCTTTTTCTGCGACCTTTCCTTTCCCGATTTGAATTTATGGTTTTCTTTATGTGTGCCACAAAATCCCAGATATAGGCCGATAATAATAAATACCAGTGGTGTTTTCCAAGCACCAAACGAGTGCCAGATAGTAAACCAAATGCTTCATATGTATTACCTCTCATAGTTTTCTTTTTATAAAGGTTTATTTATTTATGCATACAAGAGCTGGGGTACAGGCCTGAGTCTCGGAAAGTGAGAGGATTCACCAGAGACAGAGCGGGGAGCAGAACAGGCAGATCTACTGAAACACACTGCTGAGGGGAGCAGCAGGCAGGGCAGGAGAGGTCTGCTGCGCCATGTGGGTCCCCTCCCTGGCCGGCGGCAGGGATCAAACTCATGCTGCAGTGGCTGCGGATGCTTCATAGTTCAATGCCTTTCCCCTTGAGTCACCAGGGAGGCCCAACTGCTCATAGATTTCAAAGCTCCGTGTGCCAGAGATTGTATTCCGGTTTTCATTCTTCCTTTCATCTTTAATAATAGAATCCCATGCTTTTTCACTAGACACATGATTTCCTATAACAACCACATAGCCCAGCCTCACTTGTAACTATGTGTGCTCATGTGATCAATAGGATATAAGCAGAAGTGTTGGTTGTACTTTTCAGGAAATGTTCTTTGCAGGAGGGAACAAACCCTGTTTTGTCTCCCCCTGTCTGCGCTGGCTGGAATACAGACATGATGTCTGGCTGTGAGCAGCCATATTAGACAATGAGGTGGAAGCCATTTTTTTTTTATTATTTTAAAAAAATATTTATTTATTTATGCATACAAGAGCTGGGGTACAGGCCAGAGGCAGGGCGGGGGGAGGTGAGAGGATCCACCAGAGACAGAGTGGGGAGCAGAACAGGCAGACTGACTGAAACACACTGCTGAGGGGAGCAGCGGATGAGGCAGGAGAAGTCTGCTGCACCATGTGGGTCCCCTCCCTGGCCGGGGATCGAACTCGCGCTGCATGCTACAGATGCTTCACAGTGTGGCGCTCAACCCACTGCGCCACCAGGGAGGCCCTGGGAGCCATTTATTGACAGTGGCTAAGAAACAAAGAGCTGTAGTCCCTAATGATCAAGAGAAAGAATTTTGACTTTTTTTGTCACATGCAGAAACACTCTTCCCACCAGAAACACTGTAAGAAGGTGTAGGGGCTTTAAGGCCAGTTACACTTCGGTTAAAGTCCTGCCACCTTCATGGTCTTAAACAAATTATCTAACTTCTCTATGTCTGATTGCCTCATTCTTCATTGTAAAATCAGTGTAGATGAAACCTCAATGGATTTTGAGACTGCTTAAGTTATATAATATTCTCAAAGTTTTCAGCATAGTGCCTGATATGTGAATAGTGCATGATAAATGGTAGCTAGCATCTATTATCGCTGAGGAAGTAAACCTCAAAGAAGTTAAGTATCTACCCTAAAGCTACACAGATAAGTAATTGAGAGTTAGACCTAGAAGCCCCCAAGACTTGTGATTTTCCCATGACATTGACCACCATGCACGTCCAGATGTCACCGTGAGAATCAACAAAAACTTAACTCATCCTCAGACTTGCTAGTACACACACACACACACACACGCCCGCACACGCACACACACTTTAGGTAGCTTAACTCAATGTTAAATCATTATTTTTTACAAATGAACCTGCTGCAATGGGAATGTTTGTTTATTTGAACCAATGTGTGCCAATATAACTTAACACAAAGCTTCTGGTAAACTGTGCTGTTGCTGGGTCTCCCTGGTGGCTCAGCGGGTTGAGGGCCACACTGTGAAGCATCCGAGGCACAGCAGTGGGAGTTCAATCCCCGGCCAGGGAGGGGACCCACATGGTGCAGCAGACCTCTCCTGCCTCACCCACTGCTCTCCTCAGCAGTGTATTTCAGTCCATCTGCCTGTTCTGCTCCCCACTCTGTCTCTGGTGAATCCTTTCATCTCTGGCGCCTCTGGCCTGGACCCCTGCTCTTGTATGCAGAAATAAAAAAATGTTTAAAAAAAAACAACCTGTGCTGTTGCCTGCTGACTCCCCGGGCTCACCAGGTGGCGACCCACACCCTGTGACAAGATCACAGTTTGTGTCCAGACCAGAGTCCCTGTTCCATTTGCAGGTGGGTTGCACAGAGAGGTCGCGGTGCTTACAGCATGCAAGCCTGTGCCACAATGTCTTTCCTACCCCGACTTTCTACCTGGCCAGGCTAAGACTTGGGTAAGATGGGTGGCCGCATGGCACCTGAAAGCCCCTAAGAACAAGGGTGGAGCTCAGTGGAGGTGGAGGATTTAAGGAGGCCATGAGCGCCACAAAAGCACAATGGCGTCTGTCTTTCTCCCTGGCGCATCTTACTGGGATAAAGGGCCTATTGACATGTAGGGTAACGGCTCGCTTAGAGAATGAGCGAGGAAGTGTTCTCACCTGTCTTAGAAGAACTTGAGAAGGACTGGTGTGAATTTTCCTTGACATGTTTAGAAGTCAGCTGTGAAGTCCCCTGGTCCGAGAGGCTTCTCGCTGGAACCTCGTTGTGTACATCTAAGAACTGGCTATTTTACCTGTTGGACGACTGTCCACAGAAGTATCTTCTAATTCTCTTGGTTATTTAAGCTTGGTTGTAATGTCCCCATTTCCATTTTATTTTTTCTTTGTCTAGCTAAAGGCTTGTCTGTTTTTGAAGTCCGTGGACAAGCCACAGAGTTAACTCGTGGCAAAGCATTCCAGACAGGATGACAAATATTACCAGCTACCGTTCCTGGGAACTTCCTGTGCACTGGGCATTTATTCCAAGCGCTTTGCCCAGAAGGTAAGTATAGCAGCTATTACTGCCATTGTTATTCTCGCCTTCCAGATGAGGAAACTAGGGCATGAAACAGTGGCCCAAGATCCCACAGCTCATGCAGGGCTGAGACACATTTCCAGAGACGTGCCAAAGGGGGTCTGTGTCTTCCCCTTTGCAGTGTGAGGTGGAGAGGCCCATGTCATTCTCACAACCAACGTCAAGAAGAGTAGCTACTCTAACGTGACATTGAATTATGATCATAACTAATGCCAACATCAATGATTATTATCATAACTAATATCAAAACAAGAGCAGGCAACAAAACCTCGGGTCCCAGACCCTGGTACAGCACTTGTCTTTTTAAGAAATATACCGCAAGTATGTTGTTTCCAGCATGGTAACAAATGGTACGGCTATTTTACCACCTAATTTTACTCCCCAGCTGGTTCCAGGATATTAATAACCAGAGCTGGACCATCCCCACTAACGTTTTGGTTTTCTCAAAAATCTCCAGCTATTTTCCAATAGATGCCATTTCATAAAATACATGTTTCCCAAGTATTTTTTCCTTCCTGGGGAAAATGAAGTGCGTTTTAACAGCACATAATCCATATGCTTTTGATTTACTTGTACTCAAATATGAAAAATGTTGCTTTGTAAGAGCTATTTTATTCCTCTTCAAACCCTCTTGAACAAGGATTTCTTAACATTTCCTTCCTCTTGAACACTGAGTGGTGTTTTGCTAAGGGAAAGTCTATCCTGATGTTACTGTGACTGGACTGGTTCAACCCTAGAAGTCAGGGTTTCTGAAAGGCCTTGGGAAAGCGGTTTCCCCACCCAGAGCGCACTCAGGCGTGGGGCCGGGCCGCTGAAGGCACAAGGCATGGCTGCGGAGCACACTGAGAGCGCCGAAGAGCACTTCATGCTGCCGCCTCTTCTGCTTTGCCTAGGAACTGCACTTTCCCCCTGGAGAGCAAAAAAAATTAAAAAAAAAAGGTGAGTGGGAGAAGAAATCTCTCTTGTCAGCTGGAGCTTTAAAAAGAAGGAGGAAGTATGGGGCGAATGGATGTTTTTCAGCACAGGCTTATCTTAGAGCAGAGGAAATGAGACTGAGTGGGACACAAAGTGCTGACTCTGAGGCTCTTCCATGGCCCCGGGATGACCTGGGATCTCACCAGTTCCTGTAACACGTGCCACAAAACAGGCCTCACGTTAAGAGCATTTTGTCAAGGAAGCGTCAGCATCGAGTCAAGTCTCCATCCATCCATCCTACCTCCATCCATCCATCCATCCATCCATCCATCCATCCATCCATCCATCCCTCCATCCATCCTACCTCCATCCATCCATCCTCCAGCCATCCACCCACCATCCATCTATCTATCCATTTGTCTGTCCAGCCAGCCCAGAAACACTGGGAAAGACAGGCAGAAAGGACAGAAGGGAAAGGAAATTAAACTCGATCAATCCTTTGCTATGCCGAAAATGACAAATAGGCCTAATCCCTGGGGCAATGCTGCCTGATGGGTCGTGGCCTCTTGAAATGTTGTGAGGATGTTGAGGTCCAGTCTGTCTTCTGTTGCGGTGAATGTTGGAGTGGAGAGCAGGTGCGGTGTATTTGTACACCCAGTCAGGAGTCAAGTACACCCTCATCACACTACACGGAGCCTCGCTGCTGGTGCAGGCTGCTAGGGAGCAAGACACAGGAGGGGTTAGCTTGTGACCCACCCAGGGGGAAGGGGTTAAGGAGAGCTGGGCATGGTTCAGAGCTATGACAGATCTTAGGCGTCAGGGCATGGCCTGGGCAGTGTGCACAGCTGGAGAAAGCCTGCAAGGGGCCCTCGGCCTGCTCTGGGCCCAGCTGTGGTCACTTAGTGGCCTTAGTCCTTAGGTCCCTGTTACTGTGCTCAGTTAGTGAAAACTTGCTGAAATGCTGGGAACTCCAAGGTGATGGGGAGCCCAGCTTTTCAAGTCGGGTCATCCTGGAATTCTAACTCCTTTTCAGAGAAGCTGTTTGCTCTCCCGGAATCCTGCAAGCCTTGTTTTGTTTGTAATCTGTAAAACATAATTAAAAAACACCTGCTTTTCAATGGTGACAGTACAAATTAAATAACATATAAAGGGCATGGTTTATACTGACACTCTGCAAATGGCTTATGTTTTTATAAAAATGCCCTTGACTTTAGACTTTCTAGGCCATTATCAGTCAAGCCAGAGCTATTGTGCACTTAGGCATGAAAGGGGCAAAGAGGGCCTAAAGTGGAGGTGACCGATAGGACACCAGGACAGCACACTGAGGTTAGGGCCAGTGGGCCTTCCCACACTCCTGGAAGGGTGGGGACCGAGCAGGAGCATGGCCTGGGGCTTCCTGAGGAGTGTCTGAGAACGCTCTCTTCCTAGCTTTGCATCTGGGCATTCCTCTTTCCTGTGTGGGTTTTGTGTTCCTCAGAGAAGTGGTCTGTGATGTGAGGGGACAGAAGGTCAAATTTCCGCTCATAAAATAAGCACTCGAGCCCCTGAGTCTTTTCCAGATTTACCTACATTTAAAAAAAATTGGGCCTCCCTGGTGGCGCAGTGGGTTGAGCAGCCACGCTGTGAAGCATCCCTGCACAGCTGCGTGAGTTCGATCCCTGGGGAGGGGACCCACATGGCACAGCAGACCTCTCCTGCCTCCCCCGCTGCTCCCCTCAGCAGTGTATTTCAGTGGACCTGCCTGTTCTGTGCCCCACTCTGTCTCTGGTGAATCCTCTCACCGCCCGCAACTCTGGCCTGTACCCCAGCTCTTGTATGCATAATTAAATCTTTTAAAAAAAAATTCCTTTGCCCTGGTGAGGAGAACTCCTGAGAAGCTATGTGAGGTGATCTTGGGGTGCCTGTGGATCTCTGAGAATGCCTGAGGGTGCAGGAAGCCAGCAGGCCAGGCCACACCACCAGAAGGAGAAACCCCATTACCAGCCACAGAAAAGTCCCCTTTGTTGTTTGAAAATGTTATCTGGTGATATCAATTAAAACAATTTTTTTTTTTTAACCTCCTAGAGACTCAGGAAGACCACAGCTGTGCTCGGGCCATGGTTTTCCTCTGCAGCTAGAGGCGGCTGTTTCTCCCTGCTCAGAGCAGGAACAGCCCCAGCTGGTCAGGCCGCCCTTCCCCCAGCTCCCTTCCCAGCTTCCCAAAGGAGTCTGGGACAAGCACAGCTTGGAGTGGCTGTCTGGAGCTCTGACCTTCTGACTCTGGTTCCGGTGGGAGGAAGCCGAGTAAAACTGGCGGGTTGGGTTCACGGACAATGCATTTCTGTGCATGAAATGCAGCTCGCTGCATCCTGCTGTTGAAGTCGTTTTGAGAGAGTCAAATAGTTTCTCAGTTTGGTCCTCACTGTGGTCAAGCCGAGAAGCAGGACGATTCAGGTTACCCAGGCTCTGCCGGGAGCAGATGGCATTTGCCTGGCCACTTTCTCACTCAGCCTCCCCCTGCCTGGGGTCTCCCTGCAGCTGCTCCCACGGGCGAGAGGGCGCGCCAGGCAGGGCTGTGTGTGGCAGCAGAACCCGAGAGGCTGGAGCTGCCGTGTGAGCTCACCGCACAGCTGCCCAGGGGCCTGCAGCTGGCCTGGGTGTGGCTCCTGGTGGGGGAGGGCTCCTGGTGGGGGAGGGCTCCTGGTGGGGGAGGGCTCCTGGTGGGGGAGGGCTCCTGCCGGCCTGGTCTCCCTCACACGCCAGGGTCCATGGGAGCCTCACTCTCCTCAGCGAGGGAGCGAGGGCCTGGCAGGGGGTGTTCATACAGTCATTCTTTATTCACCCACCTACACTTTTTCTGTACACTGACTCTGCTGGGGATTCCAGCATGAAGAGATGGGGTTCTCACCCTCCTGGGCTCACAGTCATGTGGGGAAGATAAGAAATATGCAAATAATTCTAGAAAAGTCATCGATGTAATAAGGGGAGTGTGAGTTGCCCAGCCCTGCCTGGAAAATTCAAGAAGGTAGATCCTGACAGATGGGTGAAGGATGCCAATCAGGGAGGTCCAGAGTTTGCAGTAGACTTTGCAAGGTAACAATGGCAACGAGGACAAAGAAGGCAATGTGGACTGTCCAATTCTCACTCACCAGCAAGGCTCTGTTCCTTCCTCCCAGCGCTGAGGTACACTCTGCTCACCACTCATTACACACCACAGGTCATCTCTGTCCCAAGTGATCAGACCAGGCATGGGATGAGAATTCTTGCTACTGTACCTTGCACAGAACTTTGATAAAGCATGAAGGCCTAAAGGCTTGTGGTTCTTATACTTTAGGGAGTCGGAACTTCTGGGAGAATGGAAGGAAAGCAATAAACTATCTCCCTGGAAAATGCAAATGTAAGTTTGCATAAAATTTCAGGGGTTTCCAGACCTGTCTCCTACAATCGTGTTTACACTCCAGGTAGAGAAGTGTCCCCCAATCTCAGGGACAGGGCACTGAGGTGACCCAGAGTGGATCCTCGCGGTTCTGGTGGCCTGGACTCAGGGGGTGCTAGAGACTCCTGAGAAAGCAGCATCACAAGGCAGATCCTCAGATTCCCTGACCAGAGTCGGGCGAGGTTCCACAGTGTGGACTAGAATCTGAATCCTCAGTAAGACTCGTGACCCCACGACCCCACAGTCTGCGACCGGGAAAAGGCTGAAGTGACTTGTTAGCTTGCATATTAGTTACCCGCAAAGAGCAGATATCTGGGATGACGTTGTGATTGACAAATGTTCCTGTCTGATTATGCTCTGCTTACTCTGAAGTGTGTTCGCGGTCTGGGTACCTTCTCGGCCCCTGCGTTGATAGGGGTGAACGGGGTGATAGGAGACCATTCTAGATGAACAAGAGTGAAGCCAGAAATGCGGGCAGGAGTAGTGTGCAAGTTGTTTACAGGCAGAACTTTGAAAGGAAATGGAATCCTTCAGAGGGCTTCAGCCCTGGGTGAAGTAACGGAAATATTGGCCTTGGGTGTAACGTGCAAGGGAGAGCATGCCCCAAACCCAGTAATCAAGATAAATAATATTTTGTGCGATTTTTAAAAAGTGAACATGAAGGCCAAAGGGCATGAACAAAGCTTCAACGTTTGTAGACTGGCTAGGATGCAAAGCTATTCTCATATTGCTTATCATTCTCATCTGTAGGGTTAGAGAAATCAGGTCTTTCCACCCTCCCACCACTGTGATGATGGACACCTGCGGTGCTGCGAGCATTCCAGGGTGGGCATGCGCAAGTGGGCGCACCTGAGTTGGACACGGGCTTAAATGGGTGGTGTCATGAGGACGCCAGAACCAACAGGACCGACCAACAGTGAGAGCCCCAAAGAGCAGCAGTGAAAGCAGCAGCACAGCAGCAGAGAGGGTGAGATGCGCCGGGGGCTGGGAGGCCTGCCAACCTCCCGGCCCCCACCCCCGCACCCCTGCCTGCCATGTACCTGGCCACCTCTACTAATAAAAGCATGAAAAGTCACCGAGGGCTCCAAGACTCCCTTCCCTCACCCGTCTGCTAAGAACCATCCCGAAACTTGCCCAGTGTGCCTCCCTTCCTGCTGCTACATCATCCCAACTCTAGACTTTGGAGTCAAGAAACGCTTGTCTTTAAAGATCCAAACTTGTCTCTGAGTAACAAGTTTGCACTTCAGTAAGTTAGTGCCTAAAACGATCCCAGGCAGCGTGAACTCTGCCCCACCTGTGTCTGTGTGCCTTCCTCAACCAGCCCACCTTGGCCCAAGGCACTTGTGTTGGCAGTGACCCAAATATTCCACAAGGTGGCACTCTTGCTCCAACCAGGTGCCCCGGAAAAGGGGCTTCTTGGCCAAAGAGAAGGAAACTAGTTGCTAAATCATTGCCAGTTGTTTTTTGAAGGGCCAGAAAAGAATCCCCAGCAGGGTTCCGGATAAGCCATGAAGGAAGGCAGGAGGGTTGGAGGAATAGTCTGGAAAGCCTGGAGCAAGGCAGAGCTTGATTAGTAACTCGCTGGGCTGCTCTCTAGCAGGTGAGAAAAATGAGAATTTTAAACTAACTTTTGCTACCGGGTGAAACATAAACACACATGATGGGTGAGAATGGTGAGATCAGTGGTTTTCTGGAAGCACAGCCTGGGGGGAGGTGCTATGCTGTGCTCATGGGCCCCAATACTTAGCAGCTGAGATCTTGGGTGAAATAGATGGTGCAAGCTCAAGAGCTTTCATCTTTTGGTAGGGATTCTAATAGCTGCCTCTCTCCACTGCCCTTCCAAAGTTGTTAGAGGATTCGATAAATGGCCAGCGATGAGACTATTTTCACAGTGTCGGTGCTGGCAGAAACTGAGTGTCCAGCAAGGGAGAGGCGCGAGAATGGGCTCTTCAGTCCAGGCCGTGCAGGTGGAGCTGGTCACCTCCCTGGGCTGTGGCACTGATGGAGAGATGACCTCAGGATGACCCAGAGAAACAACTTGATAATGAACCATAGCTTTCGGCAGAGTCAACCAGGAGAATTTCCCACCTGGGTTGAGTTTCACAGGTGTGATTTTTGAACCAGGAAGTCAGGCTGGGCTCCCTAGTCGAAGCGTCTCACCTTCTGTGATTTGGGGAGCATCTGCCCACCAGGTGACTGGCCTGCCTAAGCTGGGCATCGGCGCGGAAAGTACCCACGTGCAGCTCTGCAGGGCTGTCCACTCACGCACCTGTGTCCTGGAGTTCTGAACCTGCCTTCCAGCAATGTCCCCACGCTGACTGCCGCCCAGTAAGATCGGTCTTGGTCGTGGTTCCTGTTTATTGAGGTTGACTTTAAAGACAACTCTAAAGTCACTTTAACGAACATCTTATATACACACGACTTCTTTTGTGCTTGTGATCACTTGGAGAGGTAGTTGGACTCATTTTACAGAAAAGTAAATTGAGTTTAGGGGCACTGAGAAGCTAGCCAAGGCTCCTCTGGTTAATATTTGGTGTAAATTTAGGTCCATCTGACGATCTATCATTTATTTATCTGATAAGTTAAATAAAACTATACTGATCTATTCATTAAAGTTCCTTAGACTCCAAGGAGCTGGGGAAATCTTTATTGGCTTCAACTGAGGCTTCTTTCTTGAAAGCACAGAGCTGTATCCGTGGCTGTGTCTGCAGAGACGCCCAGAACGCACACTTTCTAGGTAGCGCACGTCTAGGTACTCAAACCCGTCGCTCAGATTATGAGCCAGTCTGCTATGGGATCATTTCTGGGGTTCTCTGGGAGAGAGATCTGCTGTCTCCTCTCATTCGGGAGGACAAGCAGATTGTGCCATTCTCCACCCCGCAAGGAGCTCCCTTGCTGGACAGGAAAAGCCAGTTGAACTTAGACCAGAATGGTTTCACTTTTCACTGGGGCACTGTGGGACAAGGAGGAAGCGTCAGCACAACAAAAGCAGTTTGACTTGCCGTGAGGAAGAAGCAGAAGAGCAAGTGCTGCCTTCCCAGGGGTCTGGAAACAGGAGTCATTGCTGGAGGGAATTTGGTTCTCTAGTTCCTCACAGCTACCTGTCACGTGTGCTGGGACGTCCTCGCAAATGCCGTTCCTGTGTCCTGTTGGGGAGCCAGTACTGATGAGGGTTCAGAAGGTTTGGGTCCTCACCCTCAAGATGCAGCTTCTTATAGCCCAATCCAGCAAAAGTTCTTCTCCAGGACTTAAAACTGTTTTGTCAACTGATTTCAATGAAAATGTGTGTGGGTTTTTTTGTTTAGTAGCTTTTTAAAAAAGCTACTTCCTGTTTATGTTATTGCAGATTAATTTGGTCTTAAATATCAATGAGGTGAGGATTAAGAGAGTGGAGGAAAAAATGTTTTCCTCTTGCATATCCATTTTTTTCACTGAAATAAAAATAAGCAAATACCATAAGAAAAGATGGTGCTATAATTTCTTAGGGAGATATTGATAGATCTATTGATGGGTACATAAATATGTTTCACATATTTAAATGGAGCTGCAGAGAGGTTTGAAGGGGTCAAGACTTCCTCATTTCTTCATCCTCAGTCCCTGATGTAAGGTGGCTGTGGTTTGCCAACTGGAAAGCCAGTGAAATTCCAACACATAGGATCTCCTTACTGGATTCCCTGGAGAGGAGAGGGCCTGCCTTCTATGCTTTCCACTCTCCATCAGCGCCAACTCCCTCCTCAGAAGACTTGGCTCAGGAACTGGGCTCTGAATCCCCCCCAGGGGTCAGGGAAGGAGGGATGGGGCACAAGTCCCACCCCCCCTGCTTGCTGGTGTAGGCGGCCAGAGGTAGGGAGGCTCAGCATGGCGGCAGGCAAAGTGCTGATGAGCCCTTTTATTGAGCTGCTACTACAACCTTGGGAGCTTGGTTTATTATTTATTAGGAGACTGTTCCAGTTATTCCACTAGCGTGGAGGTGATAAAGCCACTCACATCACCTCATTCTTAGGGCACAGAACCAGGTCTACAGTGTCAAATAAGCTGAGCAAGGGGAGGACTTGGAACTCTGGAGTGGAAGCTCTTCACCTGAGGCCAAACTGCTCTCAGCACCGGGCCCCAGGCAGCTGCAGACTCAGTACTTAGTTCGTGATGTCTCCAGCAAGGGTATTTCTGGGGGAAGAGAAGAAAGGTGGGTGATCAGTCAGGTCTGGCAATCTGCCAGAGAGCTCCACTTTGAAACTGACTTGGGATTGAACAATGAATTTCAGGTTTGAGTGTTTATTCTTTCCAAATCCACAACTAGAGTAGGAGGGGACCTCAGAAGAGCTGCCAGGAGGGAAAATATTAATTTCTTTCTTCTGCGTTCATTCACAAGGGTCTTATCTAAAGTCCCCTAGATCTGCTGACGTGTTCTCTGGGAAGGTGAGTCTCAAGCTCTTCAGTGAGAAAACCATTTCCATAGGTCACAAGGCCCAAAGGACCCCGAAGTTCTGTTTACTTCTGCAAAAAGAAAAATTCATTTCTAAGTCCAACACCCATTCCCCTTTCGCTGACCCTAATTAAATGTATACGGCTTATCTTTTTATCTAGCTTGCAACAGCCTGCAAACTGCCATGGATGCCTTATTAAGAGGCTCATTTCCTGCCCTCTCCTGCCTCCTACAAGCCTGTGAGCTCTCGGTTTAATCCTTGTCCCTGTTCAGGCGTCAGGTCAAAGAAGGGGTTCCACCGGAGAAGTTCATGGAACAGGCAGGAAAGCGGGGTCTGTGAGGAGGTGTCAGGGACAGAGCCCTCCCCCTCCAGGGACTTCGTATTGGGTGAGCAATGTGCAGATTACCTTTTCTGGGATCCCCTGTGGACCTCTTGGGTCTGCCAGGGACCCTAAGGCTTTTTAGTATCTTCCTTTTGGATCCAGAAGTCCTGTTAAATCCAGCCCCCTACCAACTCCTAATTCTTAGGCTTTCTCACTTGCTGGGGAGTCCTCAGGTTTTTCATTGATTACAGAGAAGGGCGACTTTGGTGCTAAAACAGAGGACACTGAAGTTGCCAAGTGATTTAATGCAATTATCTCTCCTTGGCCTGACGGGTTACAATGAGCAAGGGAGCGAGGGAGTATAGCAACTTACGCAAAACCAGCCAGTTATTTTCTCACTAGCTCTCCGCAGACTTGAGACTGTCCATGGCAGAGCGTCTGATGCTTCTGCAACTATATTAAGGACATCGGGGAAAAGAAGAAAAAACGCCTTTTAGCCTCCCACCCTTCCCCCATTGGGAGGAACTCTGGTTTTGGTTTCTAAAACTCCACTTGGAACCTTTGTGTCGGTAAACTCCCATTCAGCTCCTTTGAAGACTCTCCCTGTGTTCCTTTCCTTGGGCCGCCATGCAAAGTCCCACAAACTTCAAGGCATAAGCAACGGAACTTTATTTTCTCACAGTTCTAGAGGCTTGAAGTCCAAGAGGAAGGTGTGGGCAGCTTGGTGTCCATGGGCCATGGGGGTAGGATGGCTGGGGGTGCTGACTGCCGCTCCCCTGTTTTGCTGACAGTTGGGGTGCTCTTGGGGCTGGGACTGTGCCCCTGATGACCCCACCTTCCTGCTCACACGGGGTCCAAATTTTTCCTTTTGTTCGTCACTGGCCACTTGCTCTAGTGTGAATGCATCTTCACTACTAGCAACCGCTGTGCTGCTTTCCCCAGTGAGTCACATCCTGAAGTTTTGGGGTTAAGGACTTCAACCAGTTCTGGGGGGAGCGGTTCACCCTCTCAGTTGCCTGAGGCACTTCTTGGCTGGCTGGAACTAGCATGGGAGCATCCACCTCTTGTCTCCCGGGTGGGCTCAGACCCCTGGATACCACCCCCTCCCCCAGCCACCAGGGGTGCTGAGACAGCTTGGCATGACCCTGTCTGCAGAGCAACTTGGGTACAGAATATGTTATAAAGTGTGTGGGACTCTAGGAGGTTTTGCGATTTTTTTTTACATTTTTCATTAAAAATTTTATTTTGAGATTACTGTAGGTTCACATGGAGTTGTGATGACTGATACAGAGAAATCCCATGTACCTTTTCCCCAGTTTCCCAAAAGGTAACAGTACAAATACCATAGTAACGTTAATACACAATCTAATTCTGATTTCCCTGATTCTGCTTGACCCTTGAACAAAGCAGGAGGGGTAGGGAGGAATAGGGGTGCAAGCCCTGATTTTGCAGGCCCTGCATAATCAAAATTCTGCATGTCTGTTTTGTGATTTTTTTTTTAAAGATTTATTTATTTCTGCATACAAGAACTGGGCACAGGCCAGAGCTGTGGGTGGTGAGAAGATTCATCAGAGACAGAGCAGGGAGCAGAACAGGCAGATCCACTGAAATGCACTGCTGAGGGGAGCAGGGGGAGAGGCAGGAGAGGTCTGCTGTACCACGTGGGTCCCCGCTCTAGCCGGGGGCAGGGATCGAACTCGTGCTGCAGTGGCTGTGGTCTGCTTCATAGTGCTGTGCTTAACCCACTGCGCCACTGGGGAGGCCCCGGTTTTGTGATTTCTTAAAGCAAAATCAGGATAATGGGTGGAGATGAGTCACTCCGGTGTCACTTCCCAGGGGGTCTGAGAAGTCTGCGCAGGTCCAGCAACCGCCTCCCTGTCCTTTCTCGTGCAAGCCACCCGCTGGGACCCACGGTAAGAGCAGAGGGCAGCGTCCTTATTACATCGCTACTGCAGGGCCAGGGCTCTGAGGCAGAGCGGACCTCCGCTCCCTTCTTTTTGTTCCGGCAGCGCAGGCCTGATACATGCTCCTGGAGCCGCCCTTGGCTGTCCTCTGGGGAGGGGGGCTGCGCCCTGAAACACTGAACTGTGCTCCTGCGTTGGCGGTGACCGTGACAGGCAGGTTCCCCATAGGCAAGAAAATGGGGAGGATAATTCTGTTTTGGTGATATGAAGTTTACTGCTTGAAATGGCCGAGCATCAGTGCAGGATACTTTCTCCAGTGTTCTTACTCTTCGGGGGTTCACCCTCTTCCAAAAACGTGGCATTTTCCAGTGGGTGCAGCACCCTGCCTGCCACGGGGGCCTGCAGCCCGAGGGGGGGGGGCGGGTAGAGGCGGGTAGAGCCCTCCCCTTCCTGCCCCAGTGTCCGGGCGCTCAGGCCTCAGTGCATCCGCTGCCTTGCTCCACCCGCCGCGGGGGTGGCAGACATTCTGACCTGCAGGGTTTGGCGGGTGAGGAGGCACAGAGAGGGGCTGGGGAGCCGCGGTGGAGGTGGTGGCCGCCCATGGGGGTGCGCAGGTTTAAGTGGATGCCGGCCCACCGGTGCTGTGAACTGGACTGTTGGAGCCCAGAGGGGCCATGCCTGCTCCTCAGGCAGCCCTTGCAGGGTACAATGGGAAGCCCAGAGCCCCAAGCATACCTGTGTTTGATGTGAGTAGTCACCCCAAAACAGGTGTAGCACCCTGGCGGCCTGATCTTGAGGGCGAGAGAAGGGGACCCCAGCAGCGATCCATGTGCTGCCCACAGGCGTCACAGCAACCCCGGGGTGCATGTCACTGAACTCAACTTTGTGCAGTTCCCACCCGGGGCACCTAGGGAGCACCCCAACATCTCTGGTGGCAGCGTTCAGGTGGGGTTTGGGTAATCTGGGGGAAGCCTTCCAAGGCCCCTCTGGCCAGGGACCCAGAGCACAGGCCAGAACTGACGGGCGCTCCTAGGTTGGCACATGGGTGCCCACGCCCAACCTGGGAGCTTCTGACCTTCTGAATGAGGGGGCAGCCCCCCCCCACCACGGTGAAACACCTCCCAAGTGCTTCTAACTTGCAGCAAAGGCTGGGACCCCCAGGCGATCCAGCCCACTGGGGTGCAAAGCTGGCCACACGATGAACCCACCTGGGAGGTTTAATAAAGTTTAGCACATGAGGCTACTCCCAGGGGGGCGAGTTAGTTGGTCTGGGGTGTAGCGTCTGGCAGGGGGTGGGAATTCTTACCTTTCCCCAGAGTTGGTGTTTTAGGTCTCAAGCGGTGCCTGCATCTGACTGGCTGGAATTCCTCCAAGTGATGGGTTTGCGGGAGGGGCTGCCCTGCACCCCCACTGTCATTGGGGGTCCTTGTGGCCCCACTGGTCAAATCACCCCTCCGCAAACCAACCAATACGGCAGATGGGGGAGGGCGAGAGGAAACTGGACAAACCTCTAACTTAGAGTGTCTGCAAAGTGCTGCGGCTGTGGTCAAACCAGACGCCCAACGCCAGTGTGAGAACTCAGGTGGACGTTCAGAGACCAGCTCCTGCCTGCAGCCCTCTTTTACTGACGTTCTAGCCCCAGGAGGGGTGCAGACAGCCTTTTCGTGACCCCAGGGCTGGGTGAGGCAAACCCACAGTCGATGGGTGAACATGGAACTTCTTCCTCCATGGAGATTGATTTTATTTGACAGTGAATTTTGGAAAAATAATCTTACTGACTGGAAACTAAAAATATTATTTTGATAACAGAACATGTAAGACATAAACCACAAAGAATAATTTGCACGCTAAAAAATGAAAATAAATGTCATCCTTGCAAAGGATGCTGCAGACTAACTTTGTATACTCTCTAATCTTCTGCTATGAGTTCATTTTCAGAAAAGTTTGAGACCCGCTGGGTTCAGCCTATTCCTCTCTGCTCTAAAGGATTTTTTAAAAAGATTTATTTATCTATGCATGTAAGAGCCAGGGTATAGGCCAGAGGCTGGGTGGATGGTGAGAGGATTCACCAGAGACAGAGTGGGGAGCAAAACAGGCAGATTGACTGAAACACACTGCTGAGGGGAGCAGCGGGGGGCGAGGCAGGAGAGGTCTGCTGCACCATGTGGG
The DNA here is from genome assembly GCA_019455555.1 of Galemys pyrenaicus. Lineage (NCBI taxonomy): Eukaryota > Metazoa > Chordata > Mammalia > Eulipotyphla > Talpidae > Galemys > Galemys pyrenaicus. Next base: position 6,942,153 of record JAGFMF010011678.1, on the reverse strand, counting down.
TCACTCCCAGGCTGGGGATCGAGCCTGTGCTACAGTGGCTGTGGATGCTTCTTAGTGCGTTGCTTAACCCCTTGTGCCACCAGGGAGGCCCCTCTAAAGGACATTGAGTATGCTTTTCCCTGTGGCAGCTGCTCTTCTCTTAGGAGATTACCCAGTGAACTATTAGTGTTTCACAACCCATCTTAGACCTCCTGCCTCTGGTGCACTCTCCCTCCCAGTTGGAGGTTCCCACAGCCTTCTCAAATTATGCAGGATCCATAATTCTACCCTTATACTTACTCTACATTCCTGTAATTGATTGATGCATCTGTTTCAACTGTAAGACTGGGTGATCTTTGAGGGCAAGAATTATTTTTAATTCTCTTTTCTTCCCAATGCTTAGCCCTAGGATTGATGTGGTGCAGATCTCAGAAAAGGGTTGTCGCTTAAAGGCAATGTTTCCTTTATTTTTTAAAAAATAACTGAAAAGTCCCACATGCTCCAAGTTGCTGCTACTTGAAATCCAAAAGGAGCTTGTGTTTTGCTCTGAGTCAGCTGGGTGACTCTGAGTGTGCCCAGAAAACACAGGAGTTGCCCTGGCAGGGGGCTCAGGGAGGGACTGTTGCTGGTTCCTGGCCTCTTGCGGAGAGGGAAAGAGGGAGGACAATGCCGCAGCTGGCCCAGCTGTAGGGCCCGCAGCCTCCTCCCGCCCTGCCCCCTCCCGTGCTCTTTAAACAGCCCTGTACTTACAGCCGCCCGGACAAGCCCTGGCATTGTTTGCCTCTGGTGTAGGGTCAGAGGCCTTATAGGAATGGCATGATTCTACTTCCTTAAATAGCGACTTGGGAATGAAATGAGTAACCATGTCTTTAATTAGCCATACCCCAGAGGCCCGCAGGGGGCTGGTAAAAGGCGGGCTTCCAGCCAACATCAGCACCGCCCTGCGCTCACTCCACGGAGCCTTGGGGGGAGGGATTATTTGCCTCTCCCTCAGGTTGTCCCTCGCCCCTGCTCTGTTTTGCCATGGGTTGGGCCTGATGGGCTGCTGGGGCTGGAAAAGGCGACTCCTGTCTGGGCATCTCTCCTGCTCCCCACTCTGCGCAGTCACTGGGTGCAGCACGAGGCTGTCACCCCACGAGAAGGGACCCATCAGCCCATCCCAGAGCACTCAGAGGATATTTCAGAATAACTTAAGAGTAATTCTGCTTAGTCAGGTTTTCAGATACCGTGCAGGGGCCCCCCTGGGCTGTCCAGAGCCACCTTAATACACTCCCCTTCGCTTTCCTCCCTGCTTCGGACACCCTGAGCCTGCCCTGGTGCAGTTTCTTCAAAATCCCCCAGAAAACTGCCCTATGCCATTTCTATTTCTGCCCTGCTGAAATGTATGCCATTTTTTCTTTTCTTTCCTAGAGAAAATATCTTCCTGGCCCTAGGTCACATGCCTCTCATCTCTCCTCAACATGCTTCTTTAGCTCTCTCTGTAGCTCTCTCTGTTCTGTTCTTCCCTGGCCTCTGGTTTTATATTACAGAGAAAAGAATTCTGGCAAGGGACCTCTCTCCCTAGAGAGCGGCAGAGTGGGAGAAGCTGCACGGGAAGAACCCTCTGGCTGCTCAGGAGACAGGAGACAGGCTGGGCCGGAATACTAGGAGGTTAATCATTTCCCGTTGCTCAGAGGTACAAACCACATGCAGCATGGATGTGAGACTGTGAGAGTGTAGAGGAGGGACTGACGAGCTCTGCAGGGGGTGCTAGGGATCACCAGAGATGGGTTTTGAAGGAAGACTCAGAGTTCACCAAGAGGCCAAGGAGAAAGGTGTTTCCACTGAGAGGGAGTGAGAGAGGTGAAGTTGCTTGGATAATACAAGAAAAGCTTGAGTTCCTCAGGGATGGTGTCAGGTGTGACTCTCTTTTCTAGCTCCTGATCTCCAGGCTTTCTAGAAATGTGTGCGACTGCAGGTGCGGGTCAGGATTCAGTCCTTTCAGCTATTTATAATGAGGTCCTAGGTTGCACCCAAGACCTTGATGAAGGATGTGTGAACGAGTGAGTCTGGCAAGGCAGGCAGACGTCCCTGCCTCTCCCAGGGAAGAGAATGCAGATGTAGCCACTGTGCTTCCACTGAGGTAAATTTACCTCCTCTCCTGAGAAAGGAGGGAACGTGGGCAGGTCTGGACAGGGCAGGGCAGGCTGGCTTTGCCCAGACTGACTTTGGTACTCTCAGGAACGAGAAGTAAACAAGGCTTTCTCCCCAAGTGCGTTCGGGCGGCACTCTCTTTATTCCATCCCCCACACCCCACCTTCAAGTCCCCAAGAGGTGGTGCTTCAATTGCCATTCAGCCCTCCAGCCTGGCTCATTTCTTCGCTCCTCTACCTTTTACCTCACACACGTATGTGAGCTTCCGGGATGCTTGATATCGCCTTGTGCTGGGATGGTGTTTCGAGCTGTGGTTTATGGGGATGGTGGTATTGGTGCTAACGCAGCCTGAGAATTGGACAGAAGCCATCTCTGGAACAGAACATGTGCTCTCTGGATCAGTCACCCGGGAGCTTGTGGATGAGCAATTCTTGGGCCCCACCCCAGTCCTGCCGAACCGGGGGAATGTTCCACAGAGCGTGGCCACATCCACCTGGTTCCACATCCACCTGGATGTGATGAGAATTTTGGGGTGTGCTTGAGGTTGGGGCTGCTTGTGTTAGGGGCTGCTTGATGCTGGGCTGTCCACATGTGGGCAGTGGGGCTGAGCCCTCCCTGGGCTAGGGGGGATTCCAGGAGGGGAAAGACTGCTTGAGTGAAAGCCTTTCCTAGAGTCGGCACAAACTCACTAGCTGCCTTTTCAGTGGCACCAGGCCAGCATGACAAGACGCCAGGCGTGGCATGGCAGAGCCAGCCAAAGACCCTCTGCTCTCCAAGGGTGGTAGACAGGGGCTCCCAAAAAGGCTGCAGGAGAACTTGGAGCAGCTTCCGGCTGGCTGCAGTGACTGGTTAGCTTCAGTTCCTCTCTAGGACAGTTCCCACACTCCCCCTCACACTTCTCAGAAGCTGCAAGGCTAATTCTTCTCCAGCTCCCCTCCTTGCTGAACCAGAGGGGATGGACTGTCATAGACGAAGGAGAAATTCAAATTTGCTACATGGGCTTTTTGAACAAAATCAGAACAGATTTTTGGGGCGGGTTGCAATTTTCCTTGGACATCTGGGGGTGGGTGGGGAGTGGGGAGTAGGAGACAGAGCAGGAGCCTGAACTGGATCTCGGGAAAGTGCCTCCACCTCCCCCTGCCATCTTCTTCTCAGGCAGACACTGGGAGTCACAAAGGCAAGCCGCTTGGATGTCAGGGACACTAAATCAGATGACGTGTCCGAAGAAAGCCCTCGCCCGTGCCTGGTCAGTGTGTGTCCACCGGGTCTCTCTGGGCACCACGTGTCTCACCTGCCACAGGCATTCGCTGCTGGCTCATCCAGGGCCTGAGGGACCAGGCCAGCAGGAGACCACCAGAAGCACAACCCCACTGCCCTTCAGACCTCCTTACCTCCCAAACAAAAGGTCAGGGAGTGGTCCTGGGTCCCGGGGCTTAATGAACTCTTAAGCAGGTGTTCTTCACAGCGGTTTCCTATTTCTGGAATGTCTTCTTTTTTTCTGGCCCTCTGTCATCCAATAGGCTGCTAGTGGGGACTCGGCATGACTTAAATTGCTCCCGTGGATGGGGAAGAAACAACTAAAAAGCAATGGGAAGTGGGGCTCTGGGTAGGATTACAAGGCTTAACAGCAGGTAGTGTTTCCCCACAAGACTCAGCCCGGGAGTCGCTCTGTGAGAGAAGAGAGTGACTCCTCCTGCGAGGCATCCCCAGCTCTCACTCCTCCAGGGGGCTAACTTGATCAGTGCTGATGGCTGTGGGGGAGGGGGAGTGGGCAGGTGGAGGTGGGGGGTGGTCATCTTCCTGGCTGAGCTGCTTAGGGGAAGAGAGCCTGCAACTTTTCACACTGCTCTCACTGGAGAGAGGCCCTCAACAGGACCTGGAACATTCTACTGGGAAGTTTGTAGTCTCCAGTGCCTTTATACTCAATTTAGGCGGTTTCTCCCCCTGTTGATTTGGAACTTCAGAGCAGGTGTAAATAGTGGGGAGCAGTGTTTGGGAGAACGGTTTGGGGTCCACTCCTGCAGAGTCATTCCTGAGGGAAACTGAGCTGGGACCCCATGACGCAGGCAGAGGTCTGGAGTGGGTGTTCCCGCCCGTGTGGCTGAGTCCCCAGTCCCTAGAGCAGTTGTCCGCTTCTGCCCCCCCACCCCCCTCAGGCTTCCAGGTCATCTGATGGCTGGACATTCCTCTGGGAGCACCGGAAGAACTTGTGCTTATGAAGTGAGCTTTGAAGACAAGTCAACATTTAAAACCAGGAACTCACAAAACAGATGAACTGGGGAAATGAATGATTATTTGTATTTGCTATATATAGGAAAGAGTTTCTAACAGAATTGCTTTTATATGCTATTTTTTCCAGCGCTCAGAACAGTCATCCAGTCTAATTATGCCCGTAAGCATTTATTTTTATAGCATCTCCTTCTCTCCCTCTCTGGGGTCAGCTGTGAGCTCTTCCAGATTCTCTCTTCTACTGTTCTGAGGACTTTCTCCAGTGCCTGGTCCTGAAAGTGGCACTTGCAAGGCCCAGCAAGTGACCTGGCTCTTGTGTCCTCTGGCCCAGCCACCGGACGTGGATGGCATTCTTGGGGCTGTAGTCCTCCTCTGGTCTTCCCAGGAGGGCGCTGTCTGAAAAGCCATCCTCTTCCTCTCAACGTGGCCTGGCCACAGAGAGCAGGGCAGGTCTGCTCAGGCCCCTGGCCCTCTCCCTCCTGACTGGAAGCCTCTCTGCAAAATGGGAAGGAGCTTGAGCACGTCCTCTGTGCCTGCCTGTGTGAGCCCACACTTCTGGGACTTGCTTTTGCATTTCAAGTTCAAAGTCTTTAAAAAACATTGTCAGTCCATTGAGGGGAATGCCCAAGACTACAAGCCACCCTCCAGCTTTCTCTCACCTCTCCTCACCTGCTCTGCTGGGCTCCAGCCAGCCACACTCAGTGCAGTTCCTCAGACTCACTAGACTCATTACTGCCTCAGGGCCTTTGCACAAACCATCCCTGCTCCTTAACGTGATCTTTCTTCCCTCCACCGCCTTGCTGGCTCTCCAAAGGGTTTGTGGCTTCTCATCCTTTTCTCTTTATTTTTTTTTAAACAAGTGATTACCAATTATTGAAAATGATTGGTTTAAGGTTCACAATGATGACTTTAACCTCAGCTCTCGGCTTACTACTGACAGAAGTCATCAGTTTCAGGGGACTGTGGGAGTCGGTGAGTCGCTGGTGGATCCTTGTGTGAAATGATCCCAAGTCTCAGAACCTTCACTATGTGGGTTTCTTTTTTTTAAAGAAATAAAAAGGTTTATGTATTTTTTAAATTTAGGCATGCAAGAGCTGGGGTGCAGGCCAGAGGTGGTGATGGTGGGGTGAGCGGAGTCACCAGAGACAGAGCAGGGAGCAGAACAGGAGGATCTACTGAAACACACTGCTGAGGAGAGCAGCGGGTGAGGCAGGAGAGGTCTGCTGCGCCATGTGGGTCCCCTCCCTTGGCCAAGGGCTTCGGATGCTTCATAGTGCTGAGATTTAACCCCTTGCGCCACCAGGGAGGCCCTCTGTGGGGTTTCTTGTAGTGATTCTCAGAGTCTTGGTAGAAATCCGAATGGGTCCTTTTACCTTAGATTCTTTTCCTTTGTGCTTCTAATGACGTCAGCACACACTTTCTCCCAAGATTTCTCTTTGTGGCTCATAAGAGTAATTCTAACTCAGAGAATAGAGTTAGATTCTGGTATCTTTCTCGTATCTTTAAAAGCCAGAACTGTGGAGTGGGTTCCTTGCTGACTTACTTCTTGGCAAGAGAGGACAGCAGTGAATGCGCAGTAGGAGTTAAAGGAGGAGAGCTCCAGGGAGCTGGGACCACGGCTTCTGTGGAAAGGGCGTAGTGCCTTTGGACTGTGGCTCGAACACCGGCTCCCCAGAAAGTCTCTCCCCACTTTATGTGATGGGTCTCTGTCCCCTTCAGTCTTTATCACTGAACCTTCATAGCCAGTCACTGTTCGGCGATGATCTAGCTCTCTGGCTTCTGCCTTGCCTGGTGTCTGTCGCCCTCCAAGGATCAGCTCCATGAATGAAAGGGATGGATTCTGCTGCTTTCAGCCTACCTGCCCAGCACCTGGAAGAACCTGGCACAGAGCAGATGCTTAATGCATATTCGTTGACTAGAATGGATGGATGGATATTTTTCATAATTTTCCCCCTCTTTTTAATTTTTATTTATTTATTTTTAAAAGATTTATTTTTTATGCATACACGAGCTGGGGTATAGGCCAGAGGTGCAGAGGAGGTGGTGGTGGTGGTGGTGGTGAGAGGGTTCACCAGAGACAGAGTGGGGAGCAGAACAGACAGATGGACTGAAACACACTGATGAGCGGGCGAGACAGGAGAGGTCTGCTGTGCCATGTGGGTCCCCTCCCTAGCCGGCAGCAGGGATCGAACTGGTGCTGCAGTAACTGTGTTTTGCCTGATAGTGCATTGCTTAACCCACGGCGCCACCAGGGAGGCCCCTAATTTATTTTTATAGAATAATAGGGTTTTGGAAATGGAATTGAGCTTACGAGGGCTGCATTCATATCCTTCAGCGGGACACTCGTCGGGGGTCTGGGGGGCAGGTGGCTGCAGGAGCTGAGCCGCTCATTTCCTGCACAAGTGGCGCAGGCAGGTAGGACCGGGCACAGGTTTGTCATTATTTAGAGAGACATAGTTTGTTTATTGTTCTCTTGGTCATAATCCACTTTGACCTCTTCTAGAGTATAAGTTCCTTGAGACTTGTGACTTCATATGCTCTACTGGACACTGTTCTTAGAGTCTAGAACAGTGCCTGGCACATGACAGGTGTCACATTAATTTGAATAATTGTCCCTAAGTTTGAGACAAAACCAAATACCTCAGTCCCTACAAACTCTATTTACTTTTGTCTGATCCATTTAGACTTGGAGATGAGGCTCACCAAATTGTCGAAAGGGCAGTAGGTTTATAAAGAAAGACTAGAAGAGGGTGAGCACCTTTCTTGAGAAACTGCTATGTGCACAGGTGTGACATAAATGATGCCACTAACCCTATGCTAATAGGGCTGGTATTTGAGCTCCCATGCTACAGATGAAGAACTAAGGATCAGAGAAAGGACTTGCCCAAAGCTACTCAGCCAGCAGGAGTGGAAACTGGATATGGAGCAAGTCTCTGGTCCCAAAATCTGTGCTCTTTCTATTTTACATTAACAGAGAGAATGGAAGTAAATTAATGGAGAGAACTGAAAAGAGAAATGAGCCTATTGAACTACTTTAAAAAGCTTAAACTTCCAAGGCCCGGACAAGGCAGATATAAATTACTGCCACAATAATGCTGCTTAGCAAAACCATTCCAAAGTTCCACAGTGGACAACAATATACACATTTCTTATTCATACATTTGTGACTAGGTGGGGTCTGGCTGACCCAGGCTGGGCTCTGCTGGGCATGATTCCCAGCGGTGGGTTGGGTCGAAGACTGCTCCATGACTCTCATTATGCTGGTACCAATGGGCCTCTTCGGGGCATGCCCTTTCCTTAAACATGGCAGAAGCACCAATGGGATGAGAGGAAACACATAATGCATGAGGCCGAGGTTTAGAAGGGACATTGTTCCTTCTGTCCACATTCCACTGGCTAAAGCGGTCACACGCCAGTCACACCCACGGCCAGGATGCAGGGTACATCTGCAGCTGGTGAGGGAAGTGCAGAGTCACAGGACAAGGCTGTTGGTCCTGACGGGAGTGAACACAGGGGTGATGGCGCGGCCTGCCGGGGTGCATGTGGGGAGCAAACCTGGTGGGCAGGCACTGTGCCGTGGGCTCCACACACAAGGTCTTGGGAAGCCTCGCAAGATCCATCCTGTGGGGTAAGATCAACCAAAGCCCATACTCTTTACCCTGATACACTCTACTGAAATTTCCAGCAGCCATGATGGAAAAGATCTGCCAGTACTTAAAAGAACCCAACAAAACTGTGGGTGATCAGGAAGGGCCAGAAGACTGGCCGCACACGAATGGATTCATTTTCAAGTGGGGAGGAAGGGAGACTTTGAAAGTGTATGTGAGTTTTTCCTTTTTGAGTCATGGATGGATGCCTCTGCAAAAAAGCTTCCAGTCCCCAGGTTGGGCTAATACATCAGGCTGGTTGCTAGTAGGAGACTGATGGAGTTCATCTGAGTGTTGTCATGCAACCACCCAGCTTGGGTTAAGAATAGTCAGTCACTTCTGATAGTCTCGGTACTAAATGCTCTTGTGGTCTTGCTGTCTTTAATGCCCAACTATCTTAATGCTCAACTGTCTATACTCTGGACCTTCGACTTGGGTCTTGTAGGGTAAAGGTTGATCAGGTATTTCTACCCTCCCACCACTGATGATGGACACCTGCGGTACTGCGAGCATTCCAGGGTGGGCATGCGCAGGTGGGCGCACCTGAGTTGGACACGGGCATAAATGGGCGGCGTCATGAGGACGCCAGAACTGCGAGGACCAACAGACAGAACTGTGAGCACCAACAGACAGGACTGCGAGGACCAACCGACAGAACTGATGAGAGCAGCAGCAGCAGAGAGAGAAGAAGCAGCCGAGAGGGTGAGATGCACTGGGGGCTGGGAGGCCTGCCAGCCTCCCGGCCCCCTGGCACCCCTACCTGCCATGTACCTGGCCACCTCTACTAAATAAAGTATGAAAAGCCACTGAGGGCTCTAAGAGACTCTCCTTCCCTGACCCGTCTGCCCAGAACCATCCTGAACCCTTGCTCCAGTGCCGCACCATCCTGTCGCTACAGGTCTCCTCAGGGGTGGCTTGAGAGGTGCTCACATGGGTGCGACTGTGGGTTCCTGCTGAGCCCCACAGGGCCTTGCCTACGGCTCTCTTTACCAGCCTAGCATGCCATTAGGATTCTCCCACATCACTTATCACCTTCCAGGAACATTCTAGAACAAATTTAGGGTGAGTGACTTGTGGGCATTTCTAGGGATGACCCATGGGAGTAGTCCAAGTTTAGTAGTCTATCAGATCCGATTTCCTCCTTAAAATTGAACCGCTGATCAAGGAGGGCCAGAAGGATAATGTCCCGGATGTTAATGTTTTGACAGATCCTTTCATGATCTCTTTTAGAAGAAGACTGAGAAACACAGACTGATTTAGGACAAATAGATTAGTTCTTGGCTGCTTAAAAATTTCTGCATCCCTAATCAGATATGCTGATTAGTGAGTGCTTGAGGAAGGCTGCTGGTGCTGAACAATAGAACTCTGTCCTCTGATCCTGGTGGGGCTCCCCCCCCCCCCCCCCCCCCCCCCCCCCCCCCCCCCCCCCCCCNATGCTGATTAGTGAGTGCTTGAGGAAGGCTGCTGGTGCTGAACAATAGAACTCTGTCCTCTGATCCTGGTGGGGCTCCCCCCACCCCCCCTCCCTCCCCCTGCCTTCCCCTGCCCTGTCTCTCTGAACCACTTGAATGGAGATGCAGAAGGTCAACTTATAAATTTGGTGAGTAGAATAAACAAAGGGGAAGTAGCTAACACAAAAAAGAGAAGGTCAAAATTTTTTCATTCATAATAAACATACGTAGCATCTTCCAAAGCCCTTCTCTAGAGAGTGAGCTTATTTAGGTCTTTAAACTCCTGTGTGGTGTTACCAATTATCCTCACCCTAGATGAGGCTCAGGGCTTCAGTAAGTTTGCCAGGATCGCTCAATGTTAACAGCAGAGCCCAGGTTTAAATACTGTTTTTTTTAATCCCAAATTCCAAACTCTTTAAAATGGGCCAAAACAGGGCCCTCCCTGGTGGCACAAGGGGTTAAGCACTGCACTATGAAGCATCAGCAGCCACTGCAGCATGAATTCAATTCCTGGCCAGGGAGAGGGGACCCACATGGTGCAGCAGACCTCTCTTGCCTGGCCCGCTGCTCCCCTCAGCAGTGTATTTTTAGTCAATCTGCCTGTTCTGCTCCCCACTCTGTCTCTGGTGACTCCTCTTACCCTCCACTTCCATACTTCTGGCCTGTACCCCAGTTCTAGTATGCATAAATAAATCTTCAAAAATAATGGGCCAAAACAAACATGAAAATGTATAGAAACATATTTTTCAAAATATACAAGCACAGGATGGGAGAGACGTGCTCAACTGAGAGCTGAGGGAACACGTCATCCCCTGGTCCCAGATCCATGATGTAGCCCATGGCTTTGCTCTTCGATGAACTTGATGACATTCTCTTCCCCAGCCTGGTCTCTTCCAGGTAGACCAGAAAGTTTATCTCCCTGGAACTGAAGAACAGGAACGTGAAATTGGCCTCCCAGTTTCATTCAAGGGTAACTGTTATTTTGGTGGAAAAGATACGAGCTTGGGAGACCTGCCAATAGGTGTGTGCCCTTGACAAAGCAAACTGAACTTCTCCCTTCTGCAAAAAGGGAGACTAAGGGCGTGAATCTTGGAGGGTAGCAGTGAGGGTGGCTGAGGTGGCAATTCTAGATCATAAAAGATGGAAATAAATTCCCAACTCGTGCAGAGTTGGGAAGTGGGGGGCCCCTCGTGATTATGACCATGACTGTGACCAATTCTCACCCCCCTTTCTGGATCTCAGGCCCTGGCTTCAGTATCCAGAAACTTGGGCAGATTTTGACTCCTCTGATAGGAGATAGGCCTGATAGGAGACGCCTTCCTTTCCAGGAGGTCAGAGACCATTCACACATGTCAGCCATGTTTGCTCTGCTACCTCTGGTGGGGACCTGCTGATGTTGCAGAAGGTTGAAACTTACTCTTCCTAGAGCCGCCCAGTTAGTTAGATGGAGTGAGTAACTCACCTCCTTTCCTTATCAGGAGGAGTAGAGGGACAGAGAGAAAGGCTGGTGGAGGAAGGTGCAGAAATTGTGGGGGGCCATCACGTTTGTAAATCTCTTCCTCACCCTCTTCTGAGTGATACAAGGAAAAGGCACTGCTTGCCTAGAGTACAATACTCTCTTCTGTTTGTTTTAATCCTTACCAGCTGCAGGTGCCTTTTTCTTCCAATTTCTATTAATAGAAATTTACTCATTTGGCATCATAAAATCCTACTTTAAACTAGACATGATTTTATACATCACAAAAGGAAAAACACATTGCTTCCAAAGCAATATATTTTAAATTATGTACAAATAGCAAACCCCTCCCTAGGGGAAGCATTGAACTCCTGCAACAATAGACCAGAAAGCTGACATGTCCCTTCCATCTTTTAACGTTTCTGAAATAAGAACATCTTTCAATGTTTTAGAATCACCATTACCATTCCCCCCATTTTAATGTCCCTCAAATTGCATAATCAGGAAGGCATTAGATGCAATATGGACTGTTGATTCCACTTGTCACTGTGTGCTGAGTGCCACGATGAGGTTGCAGGTCTGGAGCAAGAAGCGGGAGTGGGGTTTGCAGATCACTGTAGAGGAGACAGTGTGGGCAGCTTCACGTGGAGAGCCGAGGAGTCTGATGTAAGGTGAGGCCTGTGGCCGTGCGCTCTGGGATTTCGGTAACTTCCCTGACTGACGAGGCCTCGGCAACAGGAAGTTTTGGAATTCCATGTCCACCTCACAGTGTGGTACGTGTCTCATTCTCTGATTCCTTGCAAGCACGCAGGTTCCTCCCCAGCCCGCCACACAGGGCAGCTCATCTGGGAAGCGTGCACCCTGCCCCAAGTCAGGCCTTGCCTGCCGCTGACATTTATTCCTGGCGTGGTGAGCAGTTGCTGCAGGGTGCTGAGAGCAGCTGCGACTAGACTCAGATGGAACAATTTCTACTGATGTCCAGAGATGCTCTATCACCTTGCCTGCCGACCAGAGGCACTGTCCTGTAAGATAACATTTTGATAAGAGAGTTAAGAAGCACAGGAAATGAAAACAATAAAGTGGTCTGGGATGGGGATCTAGGACAGAAATGACTTCAGAGGAGTCAGGGACTGTTTGTAAAAGAATAGGTTGTTTAAGCATAAAACCAAACAATGGGGTAGAAGCCCCCAGCGGCCACTCCCAGGGAGCAGTGCCATCGAGGCACAGGAATTCCCAGCCACTCACTCTCCTACTCAGGCCTGGCCTATGCTGGGGAGACCCACGTGTCTGTGCAGGGAGCTGTGTCTGGTCCCACTGAATCCCCAGCAGGCCAGCTCTGTCCTCTGGACCTGTCGTAAAATGAGTAGATCCTGAGGAGTTACTGACGCTGGAGAAGGTGCACCTTGCAGAAAATATATTTTTTTCACTGAAAGAACATTGCAATATAATGTAAGTTTCAGATGTCTGCATACACCAAGTGAAGTTCACTGCTGAAAAGTCTCAGTCTATAGAAAGTGCATTGCTGTCTTCCAGCTTCCTCCTCCGGTCTGTTGTTTTAGCACTCAGGGTGACAGCGTTTACTTTTCACCTGAATATCTACAGAGGGTTGATGTAGTAAATATAGTAAATATATAGGTACTAATCTTGATAGATGGATAGACATATGGATATGGATAGGTAGATTGAGAGATAATTATAATAGCTTCGCCTCTTCTCATCTTCATCCTCCTCCTTTTTCTTCTTTTAACAACTATGGTATAACTTATATATCATAAAATTAATCATCTTTACATGCATAGTTTGTTGATTTTCTATATATAATATATTGTTGTTTATACATATGCACACATAGTATATATAGTGTGTATAGCCTTAGTACATATAGTATAAGGCAGATACTACACGTGTGTACACATATTTTATATAGATTGACCCTAGCTACCTGTTTGCCTGTCTATTTGTCTGTATATCTACATATCTACCTACCTATCTATCATATCTAAGCAGATAGAGAGATTTTGGAGACTGATGCTCGTAATCACAGAGGTGGCAAGTTCAAATCTGCAGGCTGGAGGCTCAGGAAGAGCTGATGCTGTGACTGGAGATTGGAGGCTAACTTTACTGGTGGAAATAACTAACACTTGCTCCAGGGAGGTCAGTTTTTTTCTCCATCCAGATCTCTTCACCTGATTTGATGAGGCCCCCCCACACCTCAGGGTATGGAAGGGCTATCTGTTTTATTCAAACTCTGCAGATTTAAATATTAATCTCATCTGAAACACCTTCGCTGAAACATCCAGAATAATGTTTGACCGTATACCTGGGCAACGCACCAAGATAAACTGCCATGTAAAATCAACCATCATGGGTACCCATTATTATGTCCACTAGTGACCTGAAGCTACTTGACTAAGATCATAGAGCCAGAAGTGGCAGCTAGAGGGTGGGGTTTTTTCCCCTTTTGTGTCAATATTTCTATATTGAAAGCTTGAACTCTCAGGCAGTTTGCTTTTCACTTTCCATGTGCTGTCTCTAGAGACGGTCAGTGTTTCAAATGAGCACGCGTAGCTAAGAGGTGTTGGTCAGAGGAAGGCATTTGAAGGCTTCAAGAACCCAGAAGGAGAGGGACCTGAGGAACTGGGGCTAATCATACTTACCAGACATTGGCTGGTTGATTTCCTGGTTGTGAGCTAAATGCTTTAGAGTAGCTAGGGCAGGATTAGTGACTGGTGAGGAATGGAGAAGGGGAAGAACAAGCACCTTAATATCTAGGAAGGTGGAGGGAATGTGGAAGAAGCTCACACCCCAGAAACCCTCCTGTTTCAGACAAGGACAGTAGGCACTCTTCTAAAAAAAACTGTTGTGGATAGGACTCTTTTTTTATTATGATTATTAAAGACTTATTTATTTATATACACAACAGCTGGGGTACAGGCCAGAGTCATGGGAGGTGAGAGGAGTCACCAGAGACAGAATGGGGAGCAGAACAGGCAGATGGACTGAAACACACTGCTGAGGGGAGCAACGGGTGAGACAGGAGAGGTCTGCTGTGCTAGGTGAGTCCCCACCCTGGCCCGGGATCAAACTGGTGCTGCAATGGCTGCGGATGCTTCATAGTGTGGTGCTTAACCCAGTGACTCTAGGAGGACTCTTGACTGGAGATCTGGTCAATAGGAATTCAAAGTGTGGAGACTGGTCTAACGGTGGAATTTTCAATGGCCAACTCACCATTCACTTATTCTAAACTAAGAAAGGGAAGCAGGGGGACAGAGGAGGCTTTGACTGAAATGGGGGCAGGTAGAAGGCTTTGAAGCCAGAGAGCCCCCCCAAAAGCCTCAAAAGGCCAAAAGGTCACAAACCAGAATTAAGGGCTATAGCAACAGGGATCATAGTTTAATAGAGGATAGTGCTTAATATAGGTCACTGTTTATGGGTTTTTACCCACGCGCACAATTGTAAGAGACTTTAGGCTACAGGAATAACAACCATGGGGTTTATTTATAAACAGGGGGAAACAAGAATGTTTATGTATTTACAAGAGGCTGTATGCTTCATTTAGACAGCATCTGTGAGGGTAGTCACTGGTCACCAGGAGTGCTGGGCAGCACTGGCCAGTGGCGATGACCACCACTTGCCCTGCAGAGGTGGTGTCAGGGACACCCATTGTTACATCTTTTGTGAGTTGTTGGTTATGCCAAGAATGAACAGCTCTGAGAAACCAGGCCCAGGGCCTTTGATGCTTTTTTAGTCAGTGTTAGAGAGAATGTAACAGGGTCGTCCCCAGGAAAGGGGGAAGTTCCACCATAAGTGGGTGGAGCTGAGCAGGGAAGGAAGATTCTTCAGGGAGGAGGACAGAAGGAAGGAAGAAGGAAGCAAGATGGAGAGCAGCAAGGAGACCTGGAGGAGGCAAGTGGAGCAGAGCCACATGTGAAGAAGCTGTGCTTGCTTTTTGGTCTTGGACGGGTTGGAACAGATGTGGGTGAGAGACCCGTGGGGAGGTTAACAATGGCAGCTTTCATCTTGATTTTGATTTTGCTCTTTTCCTCCCAGATTTGTCTGAC
>JAGFMF010011678.1:6913534-6927143 GCA_019455555.1 Galemys pyrenaicus | reverse complement strand
TTTGGGCCAATCCTATTTGGCTGGACTTTTACCCTCAAGGAGATGGGTAACTTTGGATGCTTAACTTAGTAACTATGTTCTTTGTCCTTTCTGTGTTGTACCCTAATTGTATTAAAGTTCCTTTCTATTCAAGGCCTTATATGTTTGTCTTAATGCCGCGGATGGCAGAACCCATTCAGAGAGTGCAGGTTTGGGGGTTCTGGGGTGCTCCTCTCCCTACCCTGTAACAAGAGGACTGAGGCACAGTCTCTGCAGAGTCATTTAGCTTCTCTGCCCTTTTCAGAAGGCGACTGTTGGATGCTTCCCTTCTTTCTTCCGAGGCTGGAACCATCTTCTTTTCTTCGGGACTCTCCTCTTCCTCTGCAGGGGCTCTTCCTTGGGGCTGCCCCTTCTCCAGACCCCTTCTTTTCCAGGCTGCTGCTTCTCCATGCTCTTCTCTGTCTGCTCCTCCAATGTTCAGTGAATCCCACTGAATCAATGCATCCTGTTGAATGAGTGCATCAGTTTCCAAGTTTCCTCGACCCTGGCTTATATTCACTTTCAGGGTGCCCCTCCTACAGTTTGATTGGTCCATTTTTAAATTTTACACCTGATTGGTCTGTTCCATAATTTAGGAAGTGTAATTTACACAAAAGTGCTCTGCCACCACTGACTTGTAGTGAGAGGTGGAGTCCTGGTAACAAAGTATCAGTTAACCCACAGCTCACACCTGGTTGGTTTATTTCCTGAGTTAGGTAATACGCTGCTACATAAAAGGTTTTTGAGGAGCAACTGCCACACTAACTTGCAGTGGAGCAGCACACTTGTCTGTTCCTGCCTGCTGCAGCCTGGTAACAAAAGCAGAATCTGGAGAGTCCAGTCTCCATGAGGAAGTCCTAGAGCCAGGACATTTCTTCCCTCAGGATGAGGTACTCACTTCTCAGATCTTCAGTAAAGCCTCAGAGGCTAAGGTACCTACAAAGCTCTAAGAACATGAAGGAAAACTGGAGGTAAGAATTTGGAAGCATCTCTGAAAGTTCCAGGGTAGCAGCATAACTAGCATCTTAGGAACCTACAACAGGAAACATTAAAGAGTTCCCAGGGCTGGACTCAAAAAAGACCCACCATGGCTTATCATATTTGGAGTCAACAATTACAAGTCAAGAGAGTTCAAATAAGAATTCAGGACTCTTGAAAGATAAGAAGACCTAGCAGCACAGAGCTCACACTCCTGGCTGGGAGTTGCTGTAGTTGAGTAGAAGCTGCTCTCTCTTCAGGAGGTGCCTGTGCTCTCAGATCTCCATAATCTCCACCACTCCCTGTTGCCTCAGGGCATTAGGATTTACCTCAAACTGTTGATTTCCCTCTTTTGCATTTATTGCTGGGCTCGGAATCTCTGTTGTAAACCAACACTTTGTTTTGCTATGGGGAAACTGAGGCCCATCTAAGAGTTGTAACTTGCCCAAGACTAGACAGATACATTGGTAAAGATCAGAGATAGGGCTTTTATACATGCCCAGCCCAATCTTTTCTCCACACCCAGAAGAGAAACAGTTGTGAAAGCCTCATCTCCAGGTGCAAGTCTAGGGAGCTCTTTACTATTATCCTTGGAATGCCGCAGAAATTAGTTGCAGGGTTAGCATGTGTGCATGTGTGAGCATGAGAGAGAGAGAGAGAGAGAGAGAGAGAGAGAGAGAGCATATGTGAACTGGAAAGGTGACTCCCACCTCACAGGTTAGTCCAAGTGATCTTTTTTTTTTTTTAAGGTTTTTTATGCATATAAGAACTGGGGTACAAACCAGAGGTGTGGGGGGTAAGAGGATTCACCAGAAAGAGTGGGGAGCAGAACAGGCAAATTGACTGAAATACACTGCTGAGGGGAGCAGCGAGTGAGGCAGGAGAGGTCTGCTGCGCCACATGGGTCCCCTCCCTGGCCAGGGATCGAACTGCTGCTGCAGTGGCTGCGATGCTTCATGGTGCAGTGCTTAACTATTTGCGCCACCAGGAGGCCCCCCAAGTGATCTTTATTGACCTTAAACTGCATGAAGGCAGGTCATGGCTGCTGGCAGAATAGTGAAAAGAGCTACGTGACTCCTGCACTCAGCTGACTTGTATGTTGTGATTCACCAAAGCGGGATCTGGTACGAAGTTTCAATGATTTTTAATTGGCTTTTTCCTTCCCCTAGTCCTCTTATTCCATGGCCTTTAGTTTACTTGTAATATTGACCAGGCACATGGACCTTCTCTACACATCGCTCCCGGATGCCGGCCTGTGTGAGAGGTCTCTACAAAGTCCACACCTTGTATTTCCTCAGCACGCAGAGGTTTGTTGAACGTTCTTACTTTGGGTCCCAGTTGTCATACAAAGGCAGCCTTGGGTGGGTCCTCAGGAGATTTTGTTTTTTGTGCTTCCTTTGATGCTTCCTTATGCTAGCTGGGCTCTCCGAGGGGATGCTGAGTGGAAGCATGTGAGGGCCAGTGTCATGTCCTTGACTTTGAAGGGAATGCTCTTGACCACTGAGTTTGGTGCATGCGCTATTCACGTAGGTTGCTTGTGGAGGTTTTAGACGAGATCGGGCGCGTTCAGGGTGGTATGGCCGTAGACTATTTTAGAAAAGCACATTTTTCTTTTTTAGCTTACTAATTTTTTCTTATCATGAATAAATATTGAATTTTATTGAATACTTTTCTGCATCTGGTAAGATGATCATAAGATGTTTTTGATCTATTATCACAGTCTAATCATCCTCTTTTTAATTTTTTCATTATTCATTGGTGAATTCAGTTTAATGTTTTACTTAGGACTTTATTTCAATGCTGATGAGTAAAACTGTAGTTTACCTTTTTCAATTGTCCTTGGTTGTTGGTGTGGATTATGTCAGCCTTATAAAATGGAAATTTGACTATTTTTCTATCCCTTGGAGGAATTTAACTAGTACTGGGATGATATGTCCACTCTGTGGAAAGATTTTAGTTTTTAAAGTTTGATAAAATTGTTAGTTTTTTCCCTTTTTGATAACATTTTGAACTTTATATTTTCTTTTTAAAATCTATAATAATTGCCAATATTACTGCTGCTGCAAAGGAATCCAGCAGTTAATCTGAGGGTTACATTTTTTAAGCGTTCTCTCATCAAGAGTTTATTTAGTTGCCTCCATTGCCTTGTAAGCTAATTGCAAATTATTTGATTGGCTCTTACTTATAAAGTATCTTCTCAATATTTTTGTTTTTAATGTAATATTAGTGAGGAATGCAGGCCTTTGATTCCCATCTCTTTTGCCTTTTTTTGTGTGTGACGTGTTTGTTAAAAAATACATATAAGCAGAAGGCAAAAAAAAAAAAAGAGAAAAAAGCCTAGTTCAGTTTTGGATGTTGTGTGTACACCTGAATGTATGTACACAAACTTACATACACACACACAATTGGGATTTCACCCTACACATGTGAATTGAGAGTAAACATGTCTCTTTGTAACCTGTCCTGCTTTGCTTTACTGTTAACATGGACTGGACATATTTTCATGTAGATGTGTGAAACTCCCCAATTGAAAAACTAACCTGGAGAAGGGTTAGTTTTTCAACTCCAAATTGTTGCTGGTTACAAGGAAACTAACTACCTGTAACAAAATTCCACCAGATGATTAAAAGGAAAACAAAGGTCAAAGATATATCAGCAAATGCTCACAGAAAACTGGGGCCAGATTTTATTATTGGACAAAAGGAATTTAAAGCTTAAAGTGCACAGGATAAAGGTTTTTGCCTCAAATGCATCATCACAAGCTTGATCTTCATTTTTTTTTTATTTATTTTTATTTATGCATACAAGAAATTTATGCATACAAGAACTGTGGAACAGGCCAGAGGTGCGGGTGTGAGAGGAGTCACCAGAAACAGAGTGGAGAACAGAGTAGGCAAAATGACTGAAATATACTGCTGAGGGAAGCAGCCAGTGAGGCAGGAGTGGTCTGCTGTGCCACGTAGGTTCCCTCCCTGGCTGGGATCGAACTTGTGATGTGGTGACTGTGGTGGCTCCACAGCATGGCACTCAACCTGCTGTGCCACCAGGGAAGCCCTTGTTCTTCATTCATATTTCTTCCCTAAGTGCCTGTTCCTCCCACCATTTCTTCATGGCCCATTTGCTCACAGAGCGTCCTCTTCACCTCCCTGGCTGGGTGAGCCTGTTCCCTCACTTCCTTCTCCTCCTGGCCACTCATCTTCTTAGGAGACTGCGGCCTTGCTTCTTCTGCATCTGGGGCCTCTTCAGCAAGGCAGTCTTCCTTGACCTTGGTTTGCTCGTGATTTTCCTTCATACGACTTTTGCATGTCGAGTATTTTTTTCATTTCTTTTCTGGATAAATTCGGCCTGCAGGATGGGGTGGGCGTAGAGGAGCGGGAACTTTGCTCCTTCTCCTTCAGTCTAAGTGTTGCTCACAAAAGACTAGGAATCTGGACGAATGTGAGGCACTTTTGTCTTTCTCTAGCAAAGGGAGCTGTTCAGTACTTTATGTTTTCTGAGAATTTTTCCTTTTCACCTGTTTACAATTTGGAGCATGGCTTTGTCGATAGTCTTCCTCTATCCTATTTAAAATATCTTTATAGTTATAATGACCTTTTTGTGCATAGTATGGGTTTAAAAAAAATGACTGCTTTTTCCTTTTTTGGACCAGTGCTGACAAGAGGCTTCTCACCTTTATTAGACTTTTCAAAGACTCACCTTTGGAGGTGTCACTCTGCTCTGCTACATGCCTATATTTTAATAATTCCTCCTCTGAATATTATTTCCTTTTTTGTAGCACAGGGTTATTTTTTTTCTAGTTTACTCTAATACCGAGTGTTGATCTTTGAGGTTCCAAGTTTACAAGGAGGACTGCTTGTATTGTTTTCTTAGATAAGATCTAGATTTTGAGTTCTCATTGTCAAAACAAAGTCTAGTGGCACCAAGGTCTTACTTAGGCTGCAAGAACAACATGGATTACCTATCTAAATTCTTGCTTTATTTCTAGTCCTTCCTTTCTTAAGGACTCAGTGATACATTTACAAGATAAGTTTCAAAATATTTTCTTAAGCATGCTAACTGTTTTCAGTGGGAGAATTGCCCTGGGTGCTCAATTCACTTAATATCACAGGAAATAGAATCTTTCCAGTTTCCAGTTTATAAGAAGTTTCCTTTCCCTCCTCATGTCTCCTATGCCTTTTGCTCCAGATTTTTGGTTTTAAATTCCAGTTAAATTCCAATTTGGCTTTAAATTTCTGAAGTCTCCTTTAAGGTGGTTTTACATATTTCGGAATGTGCCTCTAAACAAATTACCCCTTTTATTGCTAATATCCATGGTTCTTCATTATCCCACCTACACTTAGCACATTGTGCTTGCGCCATGTCTGTTTCTTCACTCTGGAAGGGCAGAGAGTGAAATCTGGGGGGAAGAAGAAGAACAGAGGTGAGTGTAAAAATCCTCCTTCCCTCCAAGACTCCAGAGCTCTGGGGAGTTCTGGGAACTGCTTCCCCCACACTCTCAGGAGGGACCCACCCTAGACCAAGTTTCTTCCTGATGACAGGACCAAAATGATCAAAGGTCATTTAAAAATTTTTCAATTTAACTGTTAAACAGTATACAGTTAGTTTCTTTGTACATATACACACATACAATTTTTCATACTTGTACCCATATCATAATCTTTTTTCCCCCTCATCATTTTGTGCCTGGCTTTCCTTCCAGATCCCTGCTGTGTGGTTCCTTGTTCATCACTCATAGACCTCAGCCTCCACCAGTGACACGAGTTGCATCCTTTTTCTAGACTTTTCTCCATGCGTGTGAAATCATACAAACAATGATTTGCCATTTTTTTATTTTACACAGTTGGGTTTATATGACATATGCTTGTGCTTTTCGTTCAATAAGGCTTCACGGAAAACCCTCTAAGCCAACTGATACAGCTCCAATTCATTTTTATAATAGCTTGAAAATCTCATTTTGTGTGACTATTCATAATTAATTGGACCATTCCCCTACTAAAGAGTGTCATTTCCAGGTTTTCCATGATAGACAAGACTACAAACAAGTAAATGGCCTTATAAACACGTCCTTTGTACCTAGGTTAAGTTTATGAGATTAGTTCTTAACAGTTGAATGGAAGAGAAGGGGATGTGATTGATACTTATTAAATTTTAATAATCATTGTGAGATTGCTTTACAGAAAGGCTGTGACAATTACATTTCTACCTCTTTCCTGCAGCCTGCAGTTTTTATTCCATCTTACAGTCCAGATGCTTCCAGTTTAAAAACTTTCTGACATATCAGGAGAACAAAGTGCTAGTTCATTGTGCATAAAGTTGCATTCCCCTGACCATAATTAATTAAAAAATGTCTGCTCTTTAGACGAGCTCTTTCTCCATTGTCTATTTACTATCTTTTGTGTGTTTTTCTGAGTTGTCCTTTCTGGTGCCAATTTGTAATTCTCTTATGATCTTACATATGTCAGTGAGAAGGAACAAAGCTTTGTGATTTGGTTGGCACAATTCTGACAGTGCTGGTGATTCTGCCTCAGGCAAACAGACCTGTCCAGTGAGAACTGACCGAGGTTGACATTGAAGCTGGGATCTCCTTTAAGCTGCATCCAGGCAGCACAGAGAATGTCATTACAGAATGACTGAGCTCAGGTGGAGAATTGAAGGGGAGATAGAAGATTGAAAATAAAGTACTTTTCCCTTCCCCAGAAGTAGGGGAGCACTTGAGAGAGCCAAGTCCAAGTACAGATGAGGAAATTAAGCTCAGAGATGTGAGAACACTGGTCAAAGGTCACACAGCTTGTCCAGAGCTAGCACTGGAATTTATCTCACATCTTCTAACTTAAGCTGTGCTTTCCCCAGATTCCAGAGACAAGTCTTGTAGAATTTTGGTTACAATTACAATGACATTATTAGAAATATAATTACTGTGTGCCAGTCACTATTCTAAGTACTTAGTGTATAATAGTGTTTCACCTTCACAAAAATCTGAGATTGGAGTTAGTATTTTCTCTATTTTTGAGGAGGAAAGATTAAAAACGGAGGAAACTAAGACACACAAATATTAAATACCTCAACCAAGATTACGTGGTTAAAAAGTACTAAAGCTTTGATTCAAACTCAGTCTATCTCCAAAAACCTGCACTAGTAGCCTTAGTCCACATAGCCTTTTGACATAAGTTCTGTGTCTCTCTCTATTTTGCTTCTTCTATCCTCTGTAAGACAGCTGTATCGGTGTGTGTATTTATTATATCTCTTTGCTCTTCTCCCCAGTGTGCTATTTTAAAGTGGTATTCCTGCTACTACAGTGAGTTTGCTTGACTAAAGTTGGGTGGGGAATTGTCCCATAACCAGTCTCTGAAATGCATTTGCTGATGTGAGCTTTAAAAAATAAAGCAAACAAGAAGGAATTGCTGGGGCGTGGGGGCGTGGCTGGGGGGAGAGACAAAGTAAAGAAAGGAGACTTCTGGAACTCGCCGTCCTTCTCCCCTGCACTTGCTGGCCCCTGGCAGTGCCCAGGCCTGTCCAGTGAGCCCAGATCAAGTGAGTTGGTTAAGGTGCTGATCACTAGGTGTGCTGGCACTTACTCGAGACGGAGAAGAAGCATCTAAAACAGAACAGTGTCAGTGCAGATTTCCGGTTCTCTGTTTGGAAGTTCAGGAATCGTTTTCTTCAGTAGAGTCAGCAGATATTTTTAAGCACTTGCTGTGTGTAAAGTAGGCGTTGCTGGAGACCCACACTAGGCATTAGACTTACGTTGTGCTCCGGCTCCTTAAGGAGGCAGAAGCATATTAACTCTGACGTTGGCTAAATTGTGCTAAGTGTCCTACAGAGGGAAAGTTGGCGAGGAACAGGTGAGTCTCCGTGGGAGGCATGGGAAAGCCAACCTACCATGATGAGTTAATGAGAAATAAATATATAAAATTTGATGTTTGAATAGGGAGGTTTGTGGGAGTTGGAGAAGGGAGCAGAGGGAGAGCTTTTTTCTCAAGAGTCAGACCTGGGTTCTAGCCCCAGCTCTATAACTCTTCCCAGTTGTGTGATTGTAGATAAGTCACTTAGACTCCCTGAGACTCTTTCTCCACCTATAATGTGGGGGTATTAAAAAGTAACTACTAGCAGTTCGTACAACTGGTAAAAACTCCCAGTTACAAGATAAATTACTTCCAGCGTGCAATGTACAACGGGCTGGTTTTAGTTAACAGTATTGTACTGTTTATTTGAAAGTTGCTAAGAGAGATCTTTAAAGTTTTCATCACAATAAACTCATGCCATTTGCAGCAACATGGATGGAGCTAGAAGGGATGATGCTCAGGGAAATAAGTCAGAAGGAAAAAGAAAAATATCGATGGTCTTACAGGAGGAATATGGGGAAATAAAGGGTCGGGGAAAAATAATAATAATAAATAAAAAAACAGGCAACTTTAAATCAGAGACATTCTGCAGGGGAAGTGGAGGGAGAGGGATCAAAACAGGGGTGATGGCGCACGGGTGAATTGGAGGTGGGAACACTGTGGGGACTACACCTGAGAGGAGAAAGCAAACACTGTACAAAAATGAACAGTGATGTAAAATATACATAACTAAGCAAGCTCTATATAAAAATTAAAATTTTTATCACAAGGAAAACAGCTGTGATGCTTAGATGTGATAGATAAACTGTGGTGATCACTTCACAAATGTGCGTACATCAAATCGTGTTGCACACTTTAAATTATTGTAATGTTACATGTTAATCACATCTCAATAAAACTGAGGGGGGAGTCATTGCTTCATAGATTTGTTGGAAGGATTTTGACTCAGTATCTGGCACATCAGAGGTTCTTACTAATGCTTGAAATGAAGCGTGTGTGTGTGTGTGTGTGTGTGTCTGACCATATGTGCATGTGTGTTAGGAGAGTAATTACTAGCGGGCAGGAAGGAAGGAAGTAGAGAGGTGAGTGACTGGGCGGGGGGTGGTAGGTAGAGTTGAAAAATTGGGGGAGGAAGGCAAAGTGGGAGAAAAGACTAGAAAATGAAGTAAGGCTCAGAGTAGAAAACTGTAGCTTTACTGCGTTGGAAATGGGGAGCCAGTGATGTCTTTGATCCAATGAGCAGAAAGTGCCCTCAGGTCCTGGAAGGGTGAGCAGATACTGTGCTTGGAGCTCACATGTTTATCTGCATCTGGTCACTGCCACAGTCTGAACCTACATCCTCACTCTTTTTTCCAAGTCCATCCTCACCACGTGTTCTGAAGCCTAAACTATAAAGGTGATTTGAACTTTAAAAAACAAAACAAAACAACCCAGGGCCTCCCTGGTGGTGCAAGGGGTTAAGTCTCAGCATTATGAAGTTAACAGTCACTACAGCATGAGTTTGATCCCCAGCCAGGGAGGGGGACCCACATGGCGAAGCAGATCTCTCCTGTCTCATCTGCTGCTCCCCTCAGCAGTGTGTTTCAGTGGACCTGCCTGTTCTGCTCCCTATTCTGTCTCTGGTGAATCCTCTCACCTCCCCGCCACCCCCACCTCTGGCCTACACCCCAGTATTTGTATGCATAAAATAAATAAATCTTAAAAACGACACTTCACCCAATTACAACCTCCAAACCAGTTCCTCCTAAGTTTCCTCATATAAGCTCCCCAAAAGTAATGGGGTCAGGGGAAGAGGTTTACAAGTTTAGCAGAAAGCATCAAACCACAAGAGAATTGACTTACTTCCATGGAACTGTCTCTGCTTCCCTGGCACAATACTCTGTAACTCTGTAAATAAGGTATAGGAGCTAATAAATCTGTCATGGAGGGGCCGTCCTGCTGCCAGCCCCTCCTCTGGAGAGTGGGATCCTGTGGGCGTATTAGGGAACTGAAATCCAAATCTGTGGCATTGCCAAAGTGCCCTGCTTGGCCTGCCAAGTTCAATGTGAACTTTCATGAACTTTCTTCACAACAGAATCAGCTGCCTTTGTGCAATGCAATTCCAACTTATGGCCTCATTGAATATAGGGTTTTAGGGAAATATACCAGGCCAGTGAGTTCATTTAGTCCATCAAGTTTAATGGCCAACATTAAATCTATGACCCCAGCAATCTTTTCTGATTAAAAAGCTGCTGGAAGCTCAATCTGGCACCGTTCTCCTTTATTACTGTTCTTCTCAAAAAAAGTCTAAAAATTGAGCCTATGGTGGGAGTTAAGGTTTCAAGTCAATGATTAATGGCATGATGCCTATGTTTTCTTTCCGAATTAACCCATGTGACCCATTGGTACTGGCACCTCGTGTTAACCATTAGACATAAGTGAGCTCTGTATTTATTTGGGCGGTGGAGTCTATGCCTGTCGTTTCACTGGGCAGGGAGTGATCTCTGTAGGCAGCGAGGCTTTTCCAGGAGAGTGGGGCTGGGGGTGGCTTCCAGCCCCTGGTGGGAGGGAGAAGCTCTGCTAGCCTGTGGGTGCTAGGCTTGTCACAGCACGGCCCTTCAGTTTGATGTAACAAGTCCCTTTGACTGTGCGGCTGGTGGCCAATGGCGAAGCACATCTAGATCCAACGTGGGCAAGTTGCACTTCTGAGGAAACCTGGCAACTTTCTTTAAAAATGGTTGCTTTTCTTAGAACAAATATTACATATTTTTTACTCTCCAAACTCTTTCCATACTGATGGGAAAAAGAGGCTGTCTGTAGAGGTACTCTAGCCAAGTTATTAGTTTTGCTTAAGTCAACTGAAGTTGGAGCAAGCAAATAGAAATTGTGTTGGCTTCTCTGGAGTCTTCTCACCAGAGATGACTGTTTCGATGGCTTCTTTGCAAGGCTGAAATTGTGTCTATGCTTAACTACCTATAATGCTCGGGGAGATAGGGAGAGGGGGGGTGAGGAGGAGACGTAGGAGGACTCATCATCATTCTGTGACTCTGGAAGGAAAGAAACACCTTCATATCATTTGTTCTTTTATTAAGAATTAGGTGGATAGGGGCCTCCCTGGTGGCGCAAGGGGTTGAGCACCGCACCATGAAGCATCCACAGCCACTGCAGCACCAGTTTGATCCCTGGCCAGTGAGGGAACCCACATGGCACAGCAGACCTCTCCTGTCTCATCTGCTGCTCCCCTCAGCAGTGCATTTCAGTAGATCTGCCTGTTCTGCTCCCCACTCTGTCTCTGGTGGATCTTCTCACCCCCCCACACCTGTGGCCTGTATCCCAGTTCTTTTATGCATAAATAAATAAATCTTTTACAGAAAGAATTAGGTGAATATATAGGCAGGGAGATGGGAGGATAGAGATTTAATTTAAAGACAATGCTTCACTTAATTCCTTCAATTTGTTTTAAATGTTGATCATTTAATTTGAGATTCACGTACCATTCCATGTGATTGTGACATTCTTATGTTCATTGAAAGAAAACATGATTTTATTTTTATTGAAATATGTTTGACCTAGTAGATTGTATACAACTAAGGTATAAAACATGTTGATCTGATACATTTATTTATTGTAATATGTAGCCACATTTTTATCACATCTGCACATCACATAGTTAACCATTTCCTTTTGTGGTGGGAATAATTAAGAAACAGACTCAGCAAATTTAATGACTAAATAGGATATAGTTGTCTAAATATTTAGCATATTGTGTATAAAATCTCCAGGACTTATTTATCCATTAATTACAAGTTTGTCCTCTGAAGAACATCCTTCTAATCCCCTCACCCTCCAATAAACTAGGATTTCAAAAGTCTGTGAAATGTTAGTATAAAGTCTCCTAAATATAGAGTTAGTTGACCTGACCCTTGAATAGCGTGGAGGCTGGGGTACAGAGCCCCATGCAGTTGAAAATCTGAGTATTACTTTTGACTCCCCCCAAAATTAACTAGCTCCCAAAATTGAACTACAAAATTAAAGCCAATTACTATACAATTGGTCTCAGGAACCCCAAGGATGCCCAAATCTGCAGATGTTTAAGTCCTAGTAGTTGACCATCTGGGCGTGTGGTTCCACATCTGCAGAGTCAACTAACGAGCTCCCATGGTTGACTGAGTCCACGAATGTGACCCTTACAGGTAGAAGGAAGCCTGTGGGTAAGTGAATCCCGGAAGCGCCAACTCTTGTTCAAAGCTCAACTATGAGGGGTTTTCTCACCCAAGTGGTGCTCCTCTCTTTTCAGCTTCTCCAGAGGGAAATCCACTCACTTCTTTAAAGCCCAGACTTTCTAGAAATCTGCCCTGACTGGCCCAATCAGGAATCTTCCTCTTCTAAAAATCCTCCTGCATTTTGCTTGAAGTTTCTTTTAAGCATTTTTTTTTAACTGCCTAGGAGAAGTTTATCTATATATTTAATTTCTGCAGCGTCTAGCACAGGTTTTGGGCAAAGGTGAGTATGCACTTGTAAGTGTGTACTCAAAAACTGTTTTTGGTATAAATGAAAGGATGATCTAAAAATTATGGGGAAAAAGAAAGCAAAGAAAAACATAATACAGTGAGATGAGGACACAGAATCTTAGAGGCGATCACAGGCCTACCCACCCCCTCAGGAGCCACGTGCTGTCACAGCAGACCGGAGAAGGGGGAAGTGAGAGGAGCAAGTAGCCAGGCCCGGGCCAGCAGGGGAGGGGGTGTCTCCGGGCTCTGAGGCTGCACGGTCTGTCCTCACATGCCAGGTCTTTTGCTCTTCTGAGTCTCCTCTGGGGTCCTCTAGGCCAGAGTTTCTGCGTTTGTTGATTTAGAATCTGAAATTCCAATTTGTCCACAATTTCTTGTAAGATTCTTCTGGATCCTGTTCTGGGGCAAATTCTTGCTATCCTTACATACTCTTTCCTCTTTTAGCTCAGACCACTGTAGGTGGGGGCAGAGGGCAAAGGGTGCGTCTTATACATCCCTCTTGTGTCTATCGATCACTGAACATCAAATTCATTCACTTGATCGCCTACTTAGCCTCTTCCCATAAAGAGTTCAAACTTGGGTTTCCCTGGTGGCACAGCGGCTTGAACATCGCACTGTGACGCATCCACGGTGCAGCAGTGCAGTTTGCTCCCCGGCCTGGGAGTGACCCATGGCGGGCGGACCTCTCCTGCCTCGCCCGCTGCTCCCCTCAGCAGTGTATTTCAGTCGATCTGCCTGTTCTGCTCCCCGCTCTGTCTCTAGTGAATCGTCACCTCCCGTGACTCTGGCCTGTACCCCAGATGTTGTATGCATAAATAAATATTAAAAAAAATTCAAACTTAATTTGTCTAAAACCATGCCCTTGACCCTTGTCTAGGATGAGTCTCCTGTCCCCGTTGTCCTGCTCCAACACATGCCACATCATCCCCCTTTGTTCAGGACAGCTGTTCTGCAGTCATCTGCATACCCCTTTCTTTTAAACTGCACGTCCAGTGCTTGAG
Source organism: Galemys pyrenaicus (assembly GCA_019455555.1). Taxonomy (NCBI): domain Eukaryota; kingdom Metazoa; phylum Chordata; class Mammalia; order Eulipotyphla; family Talpidae; genus Galemys; species Galemys pyrenaicus. Next base: position 6,913,814 of record JAGFMF010011678.1, on the reverse strand, counting down.
TGGTAGCTTCCGAATAGATTCTCAATCCAAGGAGTCACCTCTCACCACCTCTGCAGTTCTTATTGCAATTTCCAGCTATAACAGAACAGAGAACTGATCCTTATTTGACAGACACCCTTCCTCACTGCTGGCTGCAGTCACACTATGACTCATTCTGTCAGTCCAGACACTGACAAATGCACCCCCCACAACACCCCACAAAAAGACCCACAATTCTCATATTTTTTAAAACAACACAACAGCAGTGATAATCTCTCTCCCTCCCTCCCTCCCTCCCTCC
>JAGFMF010011678.1:6825859-6889250 GCA_019455555.1 Galemys pyrenaicus | reverse complement strand
CCCCGCTCTCTGTGGTGAATCCTCTCACCCCCCCACACCTCTGGCCTGTGCCCCAGTGCTTGTATGCATAAATAAATAAATCTTTAAAAAAAAAAATATCACTGTCTCCACAACACTTTTTAACAACTAGAATTAGATTTCCGAGTCTGTTCTTTTCTGAAAGAAGAGAGGGGAGAATTAACATTTAATCAGGGCCTCCCAGTGCCCACCCAGGCTAAGCGCCTTTGCCCATCTTATTTCATTGACCCTTATGGCAGCTGTGTCGGTCACCTGTGTATTCAGCAAGTTTCATCCTTTTTGTTTTATTTATTTGTCATCGAAAGATGAAATCATTTGCCCATTGTCATACAAACAGGCCAAATAACTCTAAAACTCACATGTCCCCCTTTATTTCATGCTGCTTCTAAACGCGGCCATTAGTTTTCATGTGCATAGATAAACATGCAGCCTCACACATGTATGAAGCCCTAGCTTCAACACAGAGAAAGAGAGAACTTTTATTTTTAGCTGTATTAGGTATCTAAACTGCTGAGAATAATCACTTATATGCATTTTATGATTGGGCTCAAATGTTGAGAATATAAATTTTCTTTTAATAATACTATAAATCCTTCAAGGGAAGGGGCCAACGTTTCTGTTCATTTATATTCTTCCTCCCAGAAGCCTCTGGACTTGAGTGCTCGACGAGCTTGCACTCAGCAGACATTCGGTACACGTGTGAAAACCTGCCAAGGACAGGGAACCTACCTATTGATGTTACTTCTTTTTTGAAGTTATGTATCTACATGGCGAAAAAGTGTAGGATTCTAGGATACAGGAAGTGTTTTCAATCTATCTAGTTAATGGTCAAATCACAATTTGAATTCTGCAAATTTATACATGCAGAGCGTGTACGACGTATATGTTAAGGTAACCTTGGTTTACCACACTGGATGTGATTCCGAGGAATAGGCTCACGCCTCTTTAGATGTATGTCATCACACCACACCCTGGATTTGCTTTTTCACTTGCCTTCAAAAGTCTTGGCAAAGAGCAGGATGACAAAAAAAAACCTGCAGATGCTTTTCATTAGTCTGGCATCAGGTGTCAAAATGGCTTTTTAAAAAATTAAGTTTCCTAACTGGTGTTCCAACTTAAAAATTTGAATAGCCTAAAAGGAACTGAAAGTCTTTTCAACAGCTAAGGATACAGCTGGGTACTCGTGGACCTGGCCTTGTCGAAGCCCTTTCCAAGCTCTGTGATTGTAATGCATGATGAGTCAGGACAGGAGCTAATGGCCCAGTGACACCAGGCTGAACCATTACAGGGATCTACATATTGCTCTGGCAGTGGAGCCTCTGTTTTGCATACTTGCAGGATTTGAGTTGTGATTGGCTATTAACGAGGTGGATCTAAATGTTTCCTGTATCTTTCCATCCTAGACTTTTTTTTTGCTAGCCCCTCATGGATGGAAAGCAATGCATCTGTCAGGGTTCCGGCAGGGAAAAGGGAGTCTCTACAAATTGGCTGATCAGTAAGAGTGTTCGAAAGGGACAATTTACCAAGCTGTGGGTGGAGTTAAGGGAAACTGACCAGGGATAGAGCAGGAACCTGAAGTTAGCAAGTTGGGAAATACGTACCACTCTTGGTGGTACCTGCTGTAGTATTATATATATAAATTATATATATATATATATAAATGGCAAAAAAGTCTAAGATGGTAGGATACAGGAAGTACTTTCAATATATCTAGTTAATAGCTAATCACAATTTGAATTCTGTAAATTTATACCTGCAGAGCATGTACCTGTATGTTAAGGTAACCTTGGTTTACAACACTGGATGTGATTGTTGCCTGGGGCAAGGAGGAGAACCAGTGACAACAATCTGGAGGGAATAACTGCATGCAGGGGGCCACTGTGGCCTTCAGGTAGCAACAGAACAACCTTGAAAGGAATGAGCGGAAAGTAAACACCTTGACTTCACTGTATCTACCCTCTATCTTCTCCCTTGGTTGGAACCAACTAGAAGTTAGAAGGCAAGAGAATCCTGATGCTGTTCATATAAAGTCAGCCTTTCTGAGCACAGGGAAGGGATACTAGGGGTGAGAATGGACCTGTAGGCAGAAGGAAATGTCCAGGGAGTGGTTTTTCTCAAGTCTTTTTATTGGGGGCATCTCTACTGGATGTTCAGAAGGGTTCTTTAGGAATAATAAGGGGAGTTGCATGAGAGAATAAGTTGGGAAAGACACTGGGTTAAATACAGTTAAGCAGATCTCTTTACTTAAGGAGCTCTAACATATAAATGTGCATTATGGCTCTTTCATGGAAAGGATCTACTTGCCAAACTTAGCTGCCGTGGCCTTCATCCTTTATTTTAAGAAGCATCGCATAGGACTCGCTTCACCTGAACTTACTTTATTTAAAACCTATTGACTAAAGGCGAAAAAGAAAAAGACTGATACAATAGGAAAGAAATTAGAAAATCTTGGAAACTGGTGTTTCAAAGTTATAAACAACAATATGATTTTTAGCAGTGAGTGAAAAGTGACCACAAGCCAGGAGATTGTGTCACATTGCGCATACTGTGTGTATGGCTGTGGCATGACGGAGGCAGGGAAGCCTGGCCTACTCCCACGACATCCACCCCCACAAGGATCCAGCCAGTGACGCTGTCACTCTCTTCTTCTTTCTCTGAAACTGTGGCGAATGCTCGTTGTATCTCAAGACCACCCACGGTCACTCCACTACCCTCTGCGTGTGGGTGGCCTGCAGCACCGGGCAATAGGGCAGCCTGCACGTCAAGCCAGCGTGGGCTGAACTGGCCATTTAATCAATTCATTTTGGCTTCCCTTATCCTTCAGCTGTTTGAGGTACAGTGTGGGAAAAACAACCAACCAGCCACCCACCCACCTTCCTACCAACCAACCAACCAACCAACCAACCAGCGACCACCCACCTTCCTACCAACCAACCAACTAACCAACCAGCCACCCACCCACCTTCCTACCAACCAACCAACCAGCCACCCACCCACCTTTCTACCAACCAACCAACCAGCCACCCACCCACCTTCCTACCAACTAACTAACCAACCAACTAACCAGCGACCCACCCACCTTCCTACCAACCAACCAGCCACCCACCGATCTTCCTACCAACCAACCAACCAGCGACCCACTCACCTCCCTACCAACCAACTAACCAACCAACCAACCAGCGACCCACCCACCTTCCTACCAACCAACCAACTAACCAATCAACCACACACCCACCCATCCTCCTACCAACCAACCACTAACCAAGCGACCTCCACCCACCTACCCACCTTCCTACCAACCAGCCACCCAACCACAAACAACTTATCATGTTCATTATCATCAACTGCATCAATAGTAGTTTCCTGTCTAGTGATGCTAAAAATCTTCCATTCATCTGGAGTCTTTTTCCATCTTAAAGATTTCCACATTTTTGGGCCTCTCTGGTGGCGCAGTGGGTTAAGCAACGTATTATGAAGCAAACCACAGCCGCTGCAGCACGAGTTCGATCCCTGCCTCCGGCCAGAGAGGGGACCCACATGGTGCGACAGACCTCTCCTGCTGTGCCCGCTGCTCCCCTCAGCAGTGTACTTCTGTTGATCTGCCTGTTCTGCTCCCCGCTCTCTGTGGTGAATCCTCTCACCCCCCCACACCTCTGGCCTGTACCCCAGGGCTTGTATGCATAAATAAATAAATCTTTAAAAAAAAAAAAAGATTTCCACATTTTCTTAAAGTATCGCAACAATGCTGTGTGATAAAACTGTGGTTCCCTATCAGAAGGGAAAACAAGTCAGGGAAGTGAAGTGACTCACTCAAGCTCACTTGGCAGCACATGGATGGGACACTGGGAATTTTGGTCCTTGATCCAATGCTTTCTCTCCCTTGTTGTCCATATGATGTGAGGAGGACTGCTATCTAGAACCTGAAGCACCCGAGGGATAATGCATCAATTCAGACTGGAATCTGCCTCTATTTTCTCTTGTTAAGACTGGGGAGGTAGAGAAGAAAGATCATAGTTCAGTTTGTTTCTCGTTCTCTGTGGGTGCTAAGAGGGTAGCTCTGGAGTGGACTGACCAGCGCCCGGCAGGGCACAGTCATGCAGCGACAGGCCCAGAGCCACATAGGGGCAGTAGAGATGAATTCACCTGCTTGAAAAAGTAAGAGGAATTGACTTTGGAGTGAGGAGGGGGAATAGAGAGTAAGGGAGACTAAAGCAAGACAGAGGGGTCCAGGCAGGGGGGGTGTGCTGGCAATGAACCTGAGAGACTTAGACGAAGGAAGGTCCGTTGTTCAACTTGACGATTTTAGCGTTTTGAAGCTGCCCTTTTTTTCTGAGCCACACTTTTGAGCCTTCCGTGCGTGGTATTTTGCAAGGACATAGGGAAAGAAGCTGTGCGCCCCCTCAGGGCAGCCTGTGGGCGAGAGCATGACAGCACATTCGCTCAGCTCATTCAGGAAGAATGAGCTCAGAGGTGGAGATGATGAGGAAAAAGGAGCCCCAGACACCCCCTTCTAGTCTCAGGAATCCCCAGAGGCTTTGGAGGCACAAGTGTGATCACCACAGAGGGGATGGAATTGAACCGTTATAGGTGGCTCCCTGGGCAAGCACCGTGAAGCTGGGTTATTGCTACATCTCTCCCAGGTGTCCCTGAGGTGTTCCTGGCTCCTGGGCCTCTACTTCCCAGGCCTTGAACATTCAGGGTCCCTCTTCCCATTCGTCAGCTACTGGGGAGTTGCAAAAAACCTCAGTTCCTGCATCACACTCCTGACCACAAGAATGTTGTGATACCTACAGTTATAGGAAGAAGTTATTTGTTTGTTTGGTTGGTTTTTCAATTGCTAAGCATCTGCTGACCTGGGCGGACAGGAGTTAGCCTGCTCTGGTCCAAATACCCCTCCTATGAGTAGCCTCGTTCCTGCTGCCTCTCTGGAAGCATCGACTACACTGGATGTGACCGCAGGTCCTATGCCAGCCCTCCCTGCCTTCCACTTTTGCCACTACTCACTTTTCCCATTTGGTTAAGACCATGTTGACATCACACGGGGAACACACAGCACCCTGCAATCCTGCAATGAATGAACACAGAACAGATGGTGCTCCATCTACATTCTCCTACATGGAAATTTCTCGCTCTCCCCAACCCTACCCCCCTACCCCCACAAAGATGTCTATGCCTTCATCCCAAAACTTGTGATTATGTTAGTTTATGTGACGGAAGAAGAAACTTTGTAGATGTGATTACTTTAAAAATCTTGAGGTGGGGAGATGAACTTGGATGATGCAGGCGACTCAATATAATCATCAGGGTTCATATGAGAGGAGGGCAGGAGTGTCAGAGGAGATGTGAGGAGGAAGAAGTGGCGGTGAAGGAGGTGTGACTTTACACTGCTTTGAAGATGGAAGAAGGGGCCACCAGCTAAGGAGTTGAGTGCAGCCACTAGAAGCTGGGAAAGCCAAGGAAATAAATCACTCCCTAGAGCTTTCATGAAAAACTGCTGACACTTGGACTTCAGCCCACTGAAATCCAAGCCCACTGACCTCCAGAACTGTAAGATAATAAATTCATGTTGTTTGAAGCCACTGCCTTTGTGGCAATATGCTACAGTGGCAATAGGAAACTAATATCCCAACTTGATAGAAAATGGAATCCTAAAGAAGTAAAACCTGGGTCAGAAAATCTTTTCTGGATGCTATGGATGGTACAAGTAACTGAATATGAAAGAGCAAACCGAAAAATCAAAATGAAATTTATTCAACTTCCATTGCCCTGAGACAGTAAGTCTGCATTTGAGTTGTTACTCCCTTTTAATGTATTGTTCTACATATTTTAGAAATGTAATTAAATGAGAGTACATGTAAAATTTTTCTGATTGCTTAAACAATTCTTCTAAATGGTTACCAGATCTTCATAATCATCACCTTAAATTATTCCACAATATTTCTTAAGAGAATCTTCCATAAATGAAGAAATGTTTCCATGACTATTAAGCATTCTGGTTGATGCCAATGCTTTGTTACAACGGCAAATACGTTAAATGAGTGTGTATCATAGATGAACACCAAGTTCTGGTGACTGAGTAGCTGGCTGGTCTTGGGAAAAGTACTTTTCATCTTAGGGACCTGAAAAATAAGACCAATAGCTACGATCTATAAGGTTGATTGTTTAGAATTAAATAAAAGTGCCCCAGGTATGATTTGCTCTCTTTTTGTGGGGTTGGTCCCACCCACACCTTTTGTCTAGATTCATTAATTTGTTCAGAGTTACAAAATAAATTTTTAATTATTTTTCATGTACCAGTTGGAATAATTCCATAATTCCCACTCATCAACTTTTTGGTAACCTGAAGTATCTTTGTAAGGAAAAAGCAAGATTCTTTATCTTTCTTATCAATTATTTTTATGAGTTAGTTTCCTAGTGTCTACTAATAAGGACAATGAATTTTCAAAAGTCACTATCTTTATGAAGTCATAGTTAATTCATTGCAAGAAAGTCCTGCATGACGATACTCAAACTTTCCCATCTATTGACATTGCTCTTGCAATTTGATGAAATATTCAGACTGTGTCACATATTTATTGTTTCAAATCTAGAATTAGCCATTTCTTCAAGGAGTCTTTTTGGTGTAAATAGTATCTAGAGACCACAGTCTGGATCCTCAGGGTGCTCAATGCTATTGGGATGCTCTTTTTTAGGTTTTTTCATAGTCAGAACCAAGAAATATATCTTTTTAATGAAGACAAAATATATTCAATAGTCATACTAATGCTTGAGACCCAATTCCAGGACCATAGCTTTTTAACTTAACCTCATTGATTTTTATATCTTTCTGACTCTTGCTTGTCAAGAGTCAATATCTGACTATATTGCCTCTTGCTTCTTCATACCACCAGCATACTTACTCAGATGTACATACATATAGAGTATGTACATAGTGTATGTATACAGTATGAATATAGTATACATATACCACAGTCTTAAAATGACGATAGCTGTGCTACTTCCAACAACAAATTACTGAAACCAATGTAAGATGTTTCACCAAGTGGTTTGGGGTTTTTCTTTAGCCTTATTTATATCCTGCTTTGGTGTTGAGTCAACTTACTATGTTTTAAAATCATTTGAAATGACTCTTGTGTGGTTATGCCACCAATTCCACACACTGCTAGGTTGTTCTACTTCTTTTTTTTTTTTTTTTTTTGCCTTTAGGGATTTAAAACTGTTTTACTTCATAATTACATGAAATATTTACATGGTCCCCAAGTCAAGTCTACAGATCTTGATAAATGTCGAGAAGCCACCTTCAGTTTCTACCCTATTCTCCTTTGCATCCTATAGATAACCATTTAAAATGGGTTTAAAAAAGAAGTCAATAAAAATAATTGCTACCCTCACTTTTTCTACACATCTACTTTATAAAAAACAATAGACTTAATTTTTTAAAGCAGTTACACCAGTTTTTAAAGCATCACACCAAAATTGAGTGGAAAGTCTAGAGTTCCACATACTCCTATCCCTGCACAAGCACAGCCTCTTCCACCATCAGTGTTCTAAACCAAAGTGGTGTATTTGTTACAGTTGATGAAACTACATGACACATCTTTGTCAGTCAAAATGCAGGAGGCCTCACTCATTGGCCTGGCACATAGATGTATGTTAGAGTTCACTCTTGACTTTTACATTCTAAGGGTTTTGAGTAATACATAGTGATGTACCCACCATTATCATGTCATGTAGAGTAGTCTCACTGCTTTAACTGTCCTCTGTTCTCCGCCTGTCCATCTCTCTTTCCCTCCAACCCAGATACATATACTTTCAGTCTCTTTAAACCAAATGTGTTAAAGATCACTGCAGGGTAGGTAAACAGTCCTTATTTCACTTCATACCTACAGTATATCTGCACTGTGCCTACACTATATAGGTTTTTCAATTTCTGCACTCAGTGGCTGCCCTATAAAATTGCCTTGTATGAATGCATCATGATCCATCTTTCCAATCCCCTATTATTGGTTATTTAAGTTTTAACAAAAATTATGTTGCTATTATAATGAGAACTGAGATAAAATCTGTGTGTGTGTATAGCTGCAATTCCTGAATTACTAGGATAGCTTCCTATGTAAAAGATTCAGCATAGCATATAGCTATTGCAAAAAATTGCAAAAAAATTTAGCCCAGAAGTTAGTGACTAAAAACAACAATCATCATGATTCTGGGGACAGCAATTTGGGTTGGCTTCATCTAGCTGGTTCTTAATATCCAGTGGCTTGACTCATGTGCCTGTAGTAGGCTGCTAGATGGGGCAGGAGCCATCTCGTCTGCTATGGCATCAGCTGGACAGCTCGTCTGGGTCACAGGGCTGCTAGCAGGCTGGCCCTGGCTTGTCACACGATGTAGTAGAGTGTTCCAAGAGAGCGAGCAAAACTGTGCAAACTGGCATATTATTATATCTGGCCAAAGCAAGTCTCAAGGCAACCCAGATTCAAGGAGAGGGACTAGACTCCATCTGGAGGGAGCAGCTGTACAGTTACATAGCAAAGGACCTGGATACAGGAAAGGGTGAGAAATGGGGTCTTTTTTGTAAGCAATCTACAGCTTTGTGTCAAAGGATATATAGATCTTTTAAAACTCCTGGTATGTACTGGAGGACTCAACCTTTTGTTTCTCTCCCATATGACTATTCAGTGTAAAAAGCTTGTGCCCATTTCTGTCTGGGTATAAAACCCTAGGTGTAATCATGAGTGAAATTATGGGAAATACATGTTTGGAGCTTCATGTGACTGCAGGACCTGTAAGATGAATCCGGAGCTCAACAAATTCAACTCGATCTTGATCGGTCACAAGTGCATCTGATGACTCCGTATGCTGAGGGTCCGATGCAGCAGATTGGACAGATTTGAGAGGGTGGCCTCAGTCCCTGCATTCGATTTGAGTCTTCACAGCTACTCTGGAGCTACCAAAGGGTATACCCCTAAATCCACGGCCCCTCCAACTTCCCTAGAAACTTCTGGATTCTCATGGGCTTCTCCAGATCGGAGGGGAGGTACTTAGCAACTGATGCAAGGCAGGAGTTTTGCCCAGGAAGACAGGAGTGGCACCTTCTAGCCTCGTCTCGGCTACTTGTCAATTTGGGGCCATTGAACAACTATCTTCTTTCTAAGTCTCAGTTTTCTCGTTTGTAAAATGGGGAAAATAACCCCCACTTGAGAGTCAAGACAAGGGTTCGATGCCATGTGGCTTATGAGGATATAGTAAATGCAACCTCTTCCCTTTACTGCTGTAATGTTTGCGCCTAGCTCACAGGAGGCTGGAGAGGGCAGAGTTAAGCCTCCACTAGCTCACAAACACCTCAGCGCTCTTAGGCATGGGGTCCAGGCACCCCTCACTGAGCTCCTGGCTTTGCAGCAGTGAGCATTTACAGGTGCAGGGAGTTACTTTCAGGGGGTCAGCCATGGTGCAGCCCAGGTCAGAGCTCTAAAGAACATGGTGCCCACGCTGGAGGCACAGCTGCGGGTGCTCTGCTCCCTCCTTGCCTTGGCTGAATGTCTGCCTCTGTCTGCCGAGGCCTCCTGCCTCCCTGCGGGCCTCGTCACCAGCCCCACCCTGCCGCTAGGACAGCTGAGGCAGGTGCTGAGTAGCACAGGGAGCAAACTTGTTTGCTTAAACGCCTGACTCATCACTCACTCATAGCTTGACAGCCTCCTGTGCTTGTTTCAGACTTTACTTTGAAAAAAAGTGGAGGGTGGAGTGGAAATAGGATCCTTTTATTACAGAACACTTTCCTGAGGGCTTATTTTCTCGAATGTTAATCCCAACCCAGGTTGTTATTCTAAAGGTGCACTGGAGCTAAAACTTCAGTTCGGGGGCCTGTCTGTTAACCCTTTCCTGACTCACTGACGGAGGCCACACAGGGAGCAGAGTCAGGGCCCAGGCAGACATGCAGCAGCCGGAGGGGAGCCAGGCACCCTGATATTTTTCCACATGCCGAAAACCCACTTTTCTCATTCACTCTTAAAAATGGAATCCTTGCTTCTAGGTGGGGAGGTGCTGCTGCACCCCATTACAACTGACCTGTGTCCAGCCACTGTCTGGTGTTAGTTTTCTTCTGCAGTTAAGCCTGAGCCAACATTGAGAGTCATTTGCATGGGGTGGAGGGTGGCTCCCCAGAAAGCTATGTGAAGTTGGAAAGCAAAAACAGAGGCCCCCACAGTGGGGTTCACTGGATAAGGTTAAGCAAAGTTTGGGAAATTGGAGCCAGCGGGTCAATTCCAGCTTGCTGCCCGGTTTTGTTTTGTATTTTTTTTTTTAAAGATTTATTTATTTATGCACACAAGCACTGGGGCACAGGCCAGAGGTGTGAGGGGGGGTGAGAGGATTCACCACAGAGAGCAGGGAGCAGAACAGGCAGATTGACTGAGATACACTGCTGAGGGGAGCAGCGGGCACAGCAGGAGAGGTCTGCTGCACCATGTGGGTCCCGCCCTGGCCGGAGGCAGGGATCGAACTCGCGCTGCAGTGGCTGTGGTTTGCTTCATAGTGCGTTGCTTAACCCACTATGCCACCAGGGAGGCCCCGGTTTTGTTTTTTAATCACTAAATTTCATTTTTTGGTAGCAGCTTTTTTTAGTTTACAGCAAAACTGAGCAGAAGGTGTTAGAGATTTCCCACATACCCCTTTCTCCATACATGCACAGGCCCCTAGTGTCTATACCCTGTACCAGAATGGCACCTCTGCTAGAATGAGTGAACCCCTAGATTGAGGTCCGTTGACGTCATCGTCAACCCAGAGTTCACAACTTGCATTAGGACTCACCTTGGTGATCTTACATTCTGTGGGTTTGGACAAATGTGTAACGACATGTGTCTATTCTTTTAGGACATTGCTCTGAAAGGTCTCTGTGTTTTGCCTATTTATGCCTGCCCTTGGCCACCCCCTCGCAACTGCTCATCTTTTTATTGTTTGGCTGTTTCCAGAAGGTTATAGTTAGAATTATACAGGATTCAGCCCTTTCAAATTGGCTTCTTTTGCTTAGTCACATGCATTTAAGCTTCCTCCATGTCTTTGCATAGCATAGTAGCTGTATCGAGTGCTGAGTCACATTCCATTGTCTGGACATACCACAGTTTATTTATCCACTCCCCTACTGAAGGGCATCTGGGTTGCTTCCAAACTTTGGCAAACATGAATAAAGCTGCTATAAACATCCTTGTGCATGGTGTTGTGTGGACACAGGTTTTCAGCACCTTTGAGTAAATACAATTGTTGGAGAATATGGTAAGAATGTGTTTCAGGGCCTCCCTGGTGGCACAGCAGATTGAGCTCACTATGAAGCAGCGACAGCACAACAGCGTGAGTTCGAGTCCCGGCCAGGGAGGGGACCCCCATGGCGCAGCAGACCTCTCCTGCCTCTCCCGCTGCTCCCCTCAGCAGTGTGTTTCAGTCTATCTGCCTGTTCTGCTTCCCACTCTGTCTCTGGTGAACCCTCTCACCGTCCTGGACTCTGGTCTGTACCCCAGCTCGTGTATGTATAAATAAATAAATCTTTAAAAAAAAAAAAAAAGAATGTGTTTCATTTTGTAAGTAAATCTTACAAAACCGTCTTCCCAGTGGTCATGCCATTTTGCATCTGCCTACCCCAGCCGTGAGGCAGTCCCTACTGCCCCACGGCCCCCCAGCATTTTACCTGTGCGTTGGATTCTGACCATTCAAATCGTGACACAGGGACAGCTTATTGTGTTTGCTTTCAATTCCCTAATGACATATGACATGGGGCTCTTTTCATATTCTTACTTGCGCTTTGTTTTTTAATCAATAAAAGTAATCTTTTCATAACAGTTTTAGTTTACAGCAAAACTGAGCAGAAGGTGTAGGTATCTTGGTGGAGGTGATCTTTTGGATCTTTTTCTAATCAGGTTGCCCATTTTAAATCAGGGTTTTATTTCTTATTGTTAATTTTTAAGCGTTATTGCATATATTGGATGCCGGTCCTTTATTGGATGTATCTTTGGTGAATACTTTCTTCCACTCTGTGGCCTGTTTATTCTCTTGAAGTTACTGTTCACAGAGCAGAAGTTCATATTGTAATGAAGTCCAGGGTACCAAAAATAATTTCAGGGACTATACCTTTGGTGTTGCTGCCTATTTTGGAAAATTTCGTTTCATGGGAACAGAGATGTGCTCATTTCTTTAGGTATGGCCTAGGTCTGCTTTGTGCTAAAACAGCAGAGTTGACAGTTGTGACAGACTGCTGACTGGCAAAGCCCAACTCGCCCTTTGCAGTTTGCAAACCCTGGGTGAAGCACCTCCTTCCAGAAACACACCTCTTATCTACCCCTGAGGGGCCCTTCTTTTCTTTGAGTTGGGCTCCCTCAAACCTTCTTTGAGCACAGGAGAGACCCAGGCCTCAGAGATGATGGAGCCAGCACCGACCTCATCAACTTCAGAACCTGGCTGCAAAGCACATGCAGTGAGGTAAATGAAAGTTGTCTCTGTAGGTAAATGCAGGTTATCAGGTTTATCCGCCCTCTTGCCATTAGTGTCAATGACAGACACCTGCGGTCCTGCTCACACGCCTGATGGTGGCACCTGAAGCAGGGTGTGGGCATGCGCAAGTGGGTGCACCTGGACTGAGACACTGGGCTTTAAGGGCGGCATCACATGAGCAGCATAAGCAGGAGATGAAGTAGCAGCAGAGACAGAAGGAGAGCAGCGAGCAGAGGGAGCAGTAAAGCAGTAGAAGCAGCAGCAGCCCAGAGAGTGTGAAGATTCGTTGGGCGCTAGGAGGCCAGGCTCCCGGCCCCCGGCCCCACCCTGCTGCCATGTATCTGTCACCTCTAATGCAGAAAAGATCAATAAAAGCCTGAAAAAGCCACTGAGGGCTCCAGGACTCCTCCTTGACCCGTCTGCCCAGATCATAGAGACCTGTGACTATTTTACTTTATGTAGTAAAGGGATTTTGCAGATGTGATTCCCTAAAGAATCTCGAGATGAGAATTATCTTGGAGATCCCGATGGGCTCAATGTCATCACAAGGGCTCATAAGAAAGGCGAGCAGGAAGGGGAGAGGCAGAGAAGGAGATGTGAGGAGGAAGCAATGGCAGTGAAAGAGGTGTGACTTGATGCTGCTGCTTTGAGATGGAAGAAGAGGCCACAAGCCAAGTGTAGGGTAAAGGTTGATCAGGTATTTCCACCCGCCCACCACTGATGATGGACACCTGAAGTGCTGCGAGCAAACCAGGGTGGGCATGCGCAGGTGGGCGCACCTGTGTTGGACACGGGCATAAATGGGCGGCGTCATGAGGACGCCAGGCAGAACTGTGAGAACTGCGAGGACAGGCCCGGCCAACAGGACGAACGAGCAGCAGCAGTAGAAAGCAGCCGAGAGGGTGAGATGCGCCGGGGGCTGGGAGGGCTGCCAGTCTCCCGGCCCCCCGGCACCCCTGTCTGCTATGTACCTGGCCACCTCTACTAAATAAGTATGAAAAGCCACTGAGGGCTCCAAGACTCTCTCCTTCCCTGACCCGTCTGCCCAGAACCATCCCGAACCTGCCTCCAGTGCTCCCATCCTGCCGCTACACCAAGGGACACAGGCCACCTACAGGAGTTGAAAAAGGAAGCTTCTGGAACTGCAGAGGGGACACAGCCCTATAGACATCTTGATTCTATCCCAACAGGGCTACTTTGGATTTCTGACATCCATAACTGCAATAGTAAACTCACACTGTTTTATACCAGTAAATCTGTAGTCATTTGTTACAGCAGCAATAGGGCGTATGTAATAATCTCCCCAGCAGCTCCGCCACCAAAGTATTGCGTTGCTTTAGTTACCGGGACACGTAAGCACAGACAGGCTCATTTGCTCCGTGGTCACTTAGCTAACAGAGGATTCAAAGGCAGGTTTGTGCCTCCAGACCTCCTACAGTCCTGCCTCTCAAACTCTGGTCTGTACACCTCAGAACATTATCACCGGGAATTGGCTAGAGACGCAGCATTTGAAGTCCCACCCTGGACCTACTGAATCAGAATCTGTACTTTACAAGCGCCTCCGTTCACACGTGTGCATAATCAAGTGTGAGAAGACTGCACCAGTGCACATTTCACCCCACAATTTCCCCTTTTCAGAAATTTCCCCCTTTTTGCAAAAAGCACACTTGTTCAAAAGGACAGGGGGTCAGGAACAATCCTCTGCAGGAGATTGATGAACACGTTCTGGACTATGCAAATATCCAATGTCAAGCACAAAATCGAAGCCCCGGGAGTCTTGTTTCCAGCCAGCGGACCTCCAAACTGCTGAATCTACAAACTAGTTCAGAGCTCCACAGTCAATGGGGCTCACTTAGCCTCCTCCAGCAGTTAAGCCAACAGTACAGACTGTTTGGTATGGGGTACTGAGCGGTACCCAATCAATGCAGATTCTGCTTCAGAGGGCCTGGCACTCTGCATTTCTCGCAAGCCCCCACTAGGTGACACTGTTGGTTGGTGAGGGCACTTGGCCAGCCAGTCATAGAAGCCCATGCCTCAAAGACCACTGAGTCATTCAAGGGTTCTTCCTTCCTTAGACCTCCAGGTAAGTGCTTTCAAATTCTGGTGATCGCCAGTCTCATGTGGGTGGCTTCAACCCAGGCTGGTGGAATCAGGAATCTGTACCTTCACCAGGTGCCCCTGTGATGAGGCAACTGGACTGTGCACAGGGTTTGGAAATGACTATTTGAAACAAAAAATACAGATACTCAACAAATCACCTCCCCCTCAACCCTGGTATCACGTGGACTCGGCGCCATATTGGAAACAGAAGCTATTTCCTCCTCTTCCGGTTTAGATGCTCTCCAAAGACCTGCGCTGTCCGGAGAGGGTGGGCTTAGCAGCAGTGGGACACAGGCTGATAGCAGACTCCTGAGAAGTGTAGCAGAAGGCACAGAGCTCCCACGACAGTCGGTGCTGGGCCTTCCACCCCTCCTCCTTGTTCTCTGACCCCACACACTTATCTCCTGACAGACATTATTCTTGCCGAGTTCCACCACCCCTGCCAGGGAGGGCGAAGTGCAGCAGCCTCCAGGTACAATTTACTCCCCCAATGTGGTCGTAAAACACTGCAAATGAAACTTCAAAGGCTTTGGGGCGGGCACTGCCCACGGATCCACCCTTTTCCAGAACCCTCCTTAGCAGCCTGTGGAGTTCTGGTGACCTCAGTTCCCTTCCTCTACCCCACCCTCCATCAGGGCTCCCATTAAGAAAGCTGCTTTTATGACATCAGTGGTGATTTAGCTGACCTAATTCTGTCAGGCTGGTAGAGCTAGGGCCCTAGTCAATATAGCTTCTATCTTTTGTCCTGGACTAGGCGCCAGCAAGACCAGGATTTTGAAGGCCTCAGCTAAGCCCTCTGAGGGAAAAAAGACCTCTCTGGGAGCAAAAGACAAATGGTGAGCCGCTGCCTCGCGTGATATCACTCAGGCTCCCAAAGAAATGCAGGAGAGACCCACCATTCCCTCAGACAGCTCTGCCTCTGCCTGAAGCTGGGGAGAGGGCAATAGTCTAGCCTTCTCACGATGGATGCCTGTGGAGCAGAGTTGGCACGGTCAGTGCTATTTCTCTTGGGGAGAACACTGACTTCCACCCCTGACATCCTGCTGGCTGGGTTTACTTAAGGATTTTCGAGCCTCATCTTTCTCTCCTGTTGTCTGTCAGTCCCACCAAATACTTCTGACCTCTTTGTGCTTTCCCCTATACCTAGAATAGCCTTTCTTTTGCCTTGTCTAGTGAACTCTTATTCATTCCTCAAAACCCTGACCATGCTTTGATTCTTCCAAAAGTCCTTCTTCCCCACTATTCAGAATTAATTCCATGCATACAATTTGATTCATTCCAGGACTCTCAAAATGTGGTTCCCAGACCAGAATCATTTGCATCACTTGTTAGAAATGCAAATTTCTAAGAAAACTTGTTAGAAATGTGAATTTTCATGTTTCACCCCCCCCCATATGAAATTAGAACTCTGGGGGGTGGGGCCCAGTAGTCAGTGTTTTAGCAAGCTTTCTAGAGGCTCTCAGTGCATGTGACAAGAAATGCATCGCAGTTGTCTGTGGGCTCCAGGGCTAATATGCTATCATATTCGTCTTTGCATCCCAGGCACAAGCAAGATGGTCATTTTGAATAGAGAGTCTGATGAGCTCCCCACCAGCTCTCTCCTGGGACCCCCTCGGGGCTTCCCATCACTCTTCTCCATCACCCCATGTCTCTGCTTCTGGCTTCTGACACCCTTCTTTGCCCCGGTTCACTGTGTTCTAACTATATCCCCTTCTCATCATCCCTCAAACATGCCCAGCTCCTTCTTCCTTCAGGGTCAAGTCCAACTAGCCCCGGCCCCTTTGTGTGCCTAGTAACCTACTCATTTCTATTAACCTTCAGTTTGAAACTTAAATATCATCTCTACTTGAAGCCTTCCTCATCTTCCCCCACATATGCAAGGTTAGGACACTTGTGAGATGCCCACCTGCACAGTACCTGTGCTTTTCCTCTGTGGCACTGGTCACAATTAATGAGATCTCTGTAAGGTCTGTCTCCCCCTTGGACTGTCAGTTCCACCAAGGTTAGGATGTCATGAGGGTCCCTGCGTCCTTGGTGCCAGCAACATAGAAGTGACACTTCTCCCTGGGACCATCATCCTTTGTTCCAACATCTTCATTCTGGAGTCTGCAGGTCTTACTCATTGTTCCTTTCCACAGGGAGCAACAGGCTTCTGGAAGACAGACTGAACTTGCCAAAGCTCACGAAGAGTTGGTAAATGATGAAGGAGCACTGGGGAGCTTCTAAGTGGCGATTTGATAAATCCGTCCCATTGCCTGATTGCCATTCGGCTGACCCTGGCTGCTTCTAGCTCTCTGGCACACAGTGAGTGCTTTCATTCCTGACCTTAGGTCTTCCGCATTATCTGATGAGAGCACGAATTCTTCATGCTAGCATGCCAATTCATTCTGCAAAGTTGGCCCGAGCACCTCCTGTGTGCCAGATGTTTTCCAGATGCTGAGAGCATTTAGACCAAGACGGTAAAAGCCCCAGCCTCGTGAAGCTTACATTCCAACAAATGTCTCTGCACATGTGTTAAAAGAACAGAGTCACATATTCCCAGGAAGCAGCATCTAACTAGATGCTAGAAAAACTTCATTCTCTGAGGAGAGCCATCGTTTTAATGACCATAGGGTCATTGGGAAGAGGTGGTCCTGTGTCTGAGAGACTGTCCACATTTTTCATAGGGGCTCAGGACATCCTCCCTGAGGTGGCAGTACTCACCCTGAGGTTCCCATGGGGTTGTACTCACTGTTGTAACAAATTTAGCTGTAAGAGGACCTCCTGCACTTGAGTGTTCCTCTGGGGGTGGGAAAGGAAGAGCAACCTTCTTCCCCTCATGTAATCCACCTGTTCCTTGCTCTCCTAACAGCCTGTGCCCTCTTCAAAGAACTTTCTTTTTTCTAGGTGAATTTTTTATTTTATTTAATTTTAATTTAAAAAATTATTTTACAACCGATGCTTGGTTCTGTGACTAGGGTACTTTTTTCCACTAATGATCATGCATTTAAGCTCTTTGTCTCTCTCCCCCTCCCCCTCTCCGTCACCCTATCTCCCCTCCTTTCTCTTTCTCCCTTCCCCTTGCTGGTCTGCGGGCTCATCTAGGGTGGGGCTTCCTCCGTCTTGCTTCTTATCTGCTCCAGTCCACTCTGTGCCCGACTCCTGCTGGAGAGGGTGGGAGCTGCAAGGGGAAACGGAGCATGAGGTCTTTCTTCGACTATGATGCTGGTGCATTTGAGGTCTTATTTTAGGACAGTTATAGTTAAGATTTATGGCTTCAAGTAGCCTTTACCAATATATTTAACACTCTTCTTTCAAGTTTTGAGTAAGTCTGTTTCATTACAAGTCATCACAGCCCTTTTCAGGAGTTCTCTGCACAGCGAGGCATTTGTGTTCTGCTTCTGACTCTGTGTCTAATTAAGTCAGTCATCTTGAGTTAGTGCCACTGCTTGGCTAGCCTCTGACCTCCTCCTGTGTGATTCCTGGGGTTCCTCCAGCTTTAAAATGCCATCTCCATCCAACCAGACCTAGTGCCTCTCTGGGATGTTAGTGCGCAATGAGAATTTTCCATAAGCTTCTTTTAGCCATAGTCATCTGCACTTGGATTGCCCCCAACAATGATGGGGACGCACCACCAACCCCCGAAGACTTCCCACTGCCAATTCTGCTGAGGGTCAAGAGGATTTCTGGGCCTGCTGAGACAGTCAACTCCGTGCTGAGTTGGCCACTCAGAACTCTTTCAGGCTCAGGATTTTTCTTGGATGCTCCACAAATGGAGTCCCTAGAACCCTCTCACGCACTGTGTGTCTAGACACCTTCTCGGCTACTCTTCTGGAGGGCTTCTGTGGTTCCTGTGCTGCGTACACCTGCTGTGCAGTGTCAGGGCCAGGGTCCCTGTCCAGCTCTCCCTCTTTTTTTTTTTTAAAGATTTTATTTATGCACACAAGAACTGGGGTACAGACCAGAGTTGCAGGCGATAAGAGGAGTCACCAGAGACAGAGTGGGGAGCAGAGTGGCAGAATGACTGAAATGTACTCCTGAGGGAGCAGCGGGCGAGGCAGGAGAGGTCTGCTGCGCCAGGTGGGTCCCCGCCCTGGCCAGGGATTGAACTCGTGCTGCTATGCCTTGGATGTTTCAAAGTGTGGCACCCAATCCACTGCACCACCAGGCCCCCCATCCAGCTCTTAATCCCCACGCAGAACCTCACCTGCTCCCTGCTGACCTGTCCGCAAACCCATGATCCAGGATTAGGATTCAGTTCCTCAGGAGTCACATTTCAACTCAGCTATTTATTTACTTTGAACAAGATGCTACTTAACCACTCTCCATGCCAGGATTTTCTCACCTGAAAAACAGGAATTAAAAAAAAAAACCTTGGCTCAGATATTCTGTGTAATGTCTATTTGCTGCAAGTGGTTTGTATCAAGGAAATCACTGAATGGTGCTTCTGTTTCCTTTCTTCTCTTCTTCCACTTCTCTACTCTCTGTCTCCCACTTTTCCTTCTTCCGTTCTTTCCTGTTATTTATCTTTTTTTTTAAAGTTTATTTTTTTAATTTTTTCTAAAGATTGATTTATTTATACATACAAGAGCTGGGGTACAGGCCAGAGTCACGGGAGGTGAGAAGATACACCACAGACAGAGTGGGGAGCAGAGCAGGCAGATAGACTGTGTACACTGCTGAGGGGAACAGCGGGTGAGGCGGGAGTGGTCTGCTGCTCCATGCATGTCCCCTCCCTGGCCGGGACTTGAACTCATGCTGCTGTGCTGTGGATGCTTCACAGTGCAGCGCTCAACCCGCTGCGCCACCAGGGAGGCCCACTGCCCTGATTTTTAAAATCATTTTCATTTTCTCCAAAAGCTCGACACATCTTTACTGACCCCATAAGCAGATTCAGTCAACAATAATAGCTGATGCCTATCCATGGCTTCCCATATGCCAGGTGTAAAGCATCTGACAAATACCAGCCCTTTCATCCCTACAGCAACCTTACCACATAGGTCTGATGACCGCTACACCAGTCGTACACTGAGGAGTCTGAGGCACAAGAGCAAGTAACGTGTCCAAGGCCACAAAACTAGTCAGGAGCCTGGAATTGAACCCACGTTGTTTGGCTCCGAAGACCACACCCTGCGACAGTATTGCATCCCATTAAGTGGGATCTGGAGCTGGGCTGAAAAGCCCTGCTATCAATGGATATAGATATATGTGTCTACGTATATAGGCACGTAGATAGCGACATATGTCTCCTAGACGTAAGTCCGAACATTACAGCAGCCATGCAGGACAGAGGAAACACAACTCTGCTTCCATCTTTGCAGCGAGACCAATTTAAGTGTGTGTGTGTGTGTGTGTGTGTGTGTGTGTGTGTGTGTGTTGCTTCCGTTCTGGGCATCAGACTCATTTCAATGTTAAACTGAATAGCAGCAGCTTTGCTGGTCCTTCCATTACCAATGGGACTAAATTCCCACATTCCCAGAGTACTTCAGGTTCTACTGGCCTCAAAGAGGGACTATCATTTCCAGAATAGCATAGCTAAGCCCTTCCCAAAGTTTTTGCCATGAAGAACAGCTTCTCACTATCTCTCTGCCTTCACTAAGCAAAACCAATGTCCCCCTTCCCCCTCCACATTTTATTTTTCAGAGACATCTGCACCCGTCAAACACTGACTGCCTCTGGTGACCCAGAGGTGACTGTAGCCGTGAGCAGCAAACCTCAGCTCTTGCACTTGTTAGTTCTGCCAACCCAGGCAAGGCCTTTGGGTTCTCCACCTGTTTCTCACCTGTGAGAGAGGAGCAGTGTTATCTCCCTTATCATACTGTTTTTAGTATCAAATGAGGTGCATGCAAAATACCTAGCTCAAAGGAGTTGTTCAGTAAGTATTTGGGTTGGTTTTTGTTGTTCTTCCTCTTACTAAGTTGAAAGTAGAGATAATTATTTCATTTTAGCTTGCTTGAACTCCAGCCCAAATCCAAAATATGTGAACATTTATGTTAGCCTGTTTTACCTATTCACTTAAGTCATTTTAAAAGATTGTTTAATTATTTTATAGAATCAGTCTCTTAATCCCAAGACTAGATAAGTAAAACTAAACAGAAAAGAAAGAAAAAATAAGTGATGTGAATTATGCTAGACTTGTTAAAATATCGAAGATAATTTGTGACTGCCCCTTGCCTTCCTTCTTCTTTTGTGGAAATCCAGGTGTTTTGGAACTCCAGCTGTGAAACAACTAGCTAAAGTGTTAGCCTTGGAGGGTTTCTGCTGTTGACAAATTCTGCCCTAAAGGGCTTTTTCCTACAATTACATAATCTATCCTTGTTTACTTGGGGATGACTAGCCAATGGGAGGAAAGTCCCTGACTTTCTCATGCTTTCTTGATCAATTCATTTCATGTCTTGCTTCTTTCACCAAAATTCAAGGGGACAGGAGACTGAGCAGTGAGGACGGCAAAAGAGAATTAATTATTTGATATTAATTAAGGTTGAAAGAAGAGGGTGAACCCCTGGCCACTATGCACTTGCGATTTCAGTCATCCATGGTATCCCACTTTCTGTTGCTTTAGAAAAAAGATTTGCCCACTTCTTAGCTACTGAGCATTTGGGCAGTGAGACAGTAAGAGAAAAACACACAGGTTTTGGTCAGCTCCAGGTGTGAAGAGTGGCGTGTGTACTCACTACCTCTGTGGTCTTGACCAAGCCTCTTTAAGTCTCCTTCAACTGTAAAGAACCTTCATGACCAGCTATCAGATGGAAACAATGCCCCTCCCACTGTGGCCAGCAAAAGGCTGATGCATGTAAAGTATCCCACCTTCCCGCAAGTTCTCAACAAAAGTTAACTCCCTTCTCCTCGCTCTTCCTAATTGGTCTATGAAAAAGAGATTATGAATTAACCTGGGGGGAGGGGTGCACACAGTAAAACTGGCTCCATTTAGCCAAATAATTTATTCACTGATTATATTGGCAGCATCTTATCAGTGTTCCGAAATTGTTTAGAGACAACTTAAGTGTTACAGAATAATCACAGAATTTTAAAGGAAAAAATGGGAACATCGCTACAAAGGCATCAGCTGTGGTTCTCCCACTCCGCCTCCCCGCACGGCGTAAGTCAGTGTCTCAGATGATGCTGTTCTCCATCCCTGCTGTCTCGTTTCATTCTGTCGTAACGACTCTGGGAGATGCTGGATCGTGTGCTGTGATCTCCATTTTTTCTAGTAAGGAAACTGAAATGCGGAAGGTCAGTGACAAGTCCAGCTACACACTGTGAATGGATGGAGAAGATCTGAGCGCATCTCATGAGTCTCGATTCAGTCTTAATGTTACTGGGCGTAAAATTACTATTGTCTTATTAGCTTCTAGATATTGACTTATATTTAAGTTTTCTCTGTTTTGAAAAGAAAGATTTTATTTTTATTTATGCATACAAGAGCTGGCGTACAGGCCGGGGTTGGGGAGGGGGGGCGGAGGGATGAGTGGTGGTGGTGAGAGGATTCACTAGAGACAGAGTGGGGAACAGAACAGGCAGATCGACTGAAATACACTGCTGAGGGGAGCAGCAGACAAGGCAGGAGAGGTCTGTGCTATGTGGGTTTCCCCCGCGGGGACTGAACTCTGAGCTACATTGGCTGCGAAAGTCCCACAGTGCGGCACTCAACCCCTTGCGCCACCAGGGAGGCCCTAAGTTTGCTCTTTTCATTTCTTCACCAGATATTTCTGTCAGAGAACTACTTAAAATCTCAATGCTATCATACTCGTTTATTTTATTACAATATGAATTCTGTGGTAACAAGCTTACCGGAAATCTGTATGTATGTATATATGTGTGTGTGTGATTTTTTTTTCCTTCAGAAGTTAGCCATCTAATAACCAAAAGAAAACATAATAGGGCTGCTATGAAGCTATCTGCAGTCACTGCAGCATGAGTTCAATCCCCAGCAGGGAGCCAGCCCACATGGTGCGGTAGACCTCTCCTGCCTCGCCTGCTGCTCCCCTCAGCTGTGTATTTCAGTCCATCTGCCTGTTCTGCTCCCTACTCTGTCTCTGGTGAATCCTCTCATCCCCCACAACTCTGGCCTACACCTCAGTTCTTATATGCGTAAATAAATAAATCTTTTTTTAAAAAAGAAAATATAATAAATTCAACTTAAAAATCCCTAATAAGGCCTCCCTGGTGGCTCTGTGGGCTAAGCAACACACTATGAAGCAAACCACAGCCACTGCAGCACGAGTTTGATCCCTGCTGCCGGCCAGAGAGGGGACCCACGTGGCACAGCAGACCTCTCCTGCCACACCCATTGTTCCCCCCAGCAGTGTACTTCAGTTGATCTGCCTGTTCTGCTCCCCACTCTGTCTCTGGTGGATCCTCTCACCCCCCACATCTCTGGCCTGTACCCCAGTGCTTGTATGTATAAATAAATAAATCTTTTAAAAAAATCCCTAATAAACTTGTACTTAAAAAAAAAAAGTAAGTTGAGATAGTATGTAATCTCTGTGCTATTTGGCATTCATACTACCTCTTGGATGAGAAAATTTTCCAGTAGAGATAAATGACCTCTTCCAAGAATAGTAGAAATGGAGAGAGAGAGAAAATCAACAGATGATAGAAAAGAATATAAGCAGATTGGCTCACTTTAAATGTTGCAATGGGGATTCATAAGATAGTAAATGAATGAATGAGGAACAAATGAATGAATAAGGCCACCAAGGAGTAGCTACAATTTCAAGTTAAAAAAAAATATATAAATATAGTGAGTCACAAAATTCTCTCACCACAACTGAGAAATGCAAAGAAAAAGCAGCTTCTTTTTTCTTTAAAACTGCCCCGAGTTCCTCATAAAAAGCATCCTTGAGGATAGACAGGGAAATTCAGACTTGCTGATAAAGGAATACTCTGACCTCTTCTAGGTTAAACAGTTTCCTTTCCAAAATGGCGGGTATTTTCAGTCCAGCTGGGTATCACTGGAATGGCATAAAATGTCTCTGCAGGATAAACCCTTCCCTTGGGGTAATTAGTTGTTTGGATGCACCTCCCCCTGCCCTTTTCTTTTCCCTTCTGCAGGACGGTGTCTCTGTACCTTGGGGCTGGAGGACTCGCTCTGTCTTCAGGGTCTGACTGGAGAGAGCAGCTGCCCAGACTGGTGGGGCCACCTGCAGTTCTGTCTGGGTTTTCAGTCCTGTGGGGTCGGGATGCGCAGTCTGAACACTGTCTTTCCCCGGGAAGATGCAAATGCGTTGTTTTGCTTTTGCTTGTATTGAAAGTGACTTCATGGTAAAAGCTTTCTTTTACTGAACGATGTGGTTTTTCAATCACTCCACATCAGTACCTATAGATCAACCTCACTTTTAAATGCTGATGTATGGAAACCCATGGGATGCATGGGCCACCATTTACTCAGATACTTTGATGACAAACAGTTAGATGATTTTATTATAACTCTTTACTATTATAAATAGTGACAATGAACACATCTTTCTTTATAGCCCCTGTACAGCCTTTTGTGCATTATAAATGAGGATGCCCTATTAGAACTTTCCATATCAGCCCTTTGTCTAGCTGTCAACAGGAAAAGCAATGCTGTTAGGAGTCCCCATTTCCAGATGCTAAGCCTCTGCTTAAATGTGGGTCATTCGTCTTCATTTTAACCACTCCACCAGTTCTGCTGAAATGGCACAGTCTTCAGCGTGTATTTTCCCTCTATCAAAACCGTCCCACATTAATGGTAGAATAATGCAAATCCAATGTATCCATCACTGTGTGTAGGTGTGGGCATATTTGTAGTGTCACTACTACAGAGAATAAGATCAAAACTCACAGTATTTATCTTTAAAAATGGCAGGAGAGCAGAGTTCTCTTTGCGTGGCGTCCTGGCACTGGGCTCTCTCAGTGGTATTTGAGGTCTGTATTTGTGGCCAAGGTCACTGTTAGTTAACATGATGAAGACTGGGAAGGCTGGGAAGGCTCACGCCTAGTGAGGTCTCCCCCGAGCCGGGCTCTCGGGAGCATGGGTTTGTTATTCAGGATTCAGTATAGCTCAGGTGACCAGTTCTGTGTCACAGATTTGTGGTTTCCTAGTTTAGTGGTTCTCTACTCTGGTGACTCCATTCTTTTGCTTCCATTGCTTCTGCTACTATCGGTTAAGTGTTAGTATCTGTCTCTGTCCCAAACTGTTCTTCAATGGAGCATATGTCCAGTACCTCCACTGTGCCAGTCTCCTGTGCCAGGCTGGGTCATCAGTCACTGGATTGACGACCTTCTTCAGTTAGGGGTTCGTCTCTGACCCAATCATCTGTGGCCAGGAGAGCATGACCACATGGGGCTTTCTTCAGTGAGGGGTCCTCTGCAGGGGGCAGAGTCATTGGCAGGTGTTTGTCTGGTGGTCAGATGTACCTAGAAGGGCATTCTGCTGAAGTCTTGTCAGGAAATTCCTGTCAATGATTCCAGCTAGAAGAGCAACAGAAGAACCACTTAGATATCACCTGATTATAATGTGTTTCTCAGAGAAATAAATAGCCCAAACTGAAACACACTTCCGGTTGTCAATTTTTCCTAAGCACACTGGCACTCAGTGACAGTTCTTAAAGATCGATAAGATGCTCTGACAGTGAATTGATTGTTCCAGCAGAGATCTTTAATGAGATTGTTCACACTATTAAGGAACCACCATCTCTAGTATATTTCAATGACAATGGCAGGACCTTGTGAATACAGAAAGCAAAGCAACTTTCCTGCTCATTTCTTTTTGAAAGCATCACCCTCTGGCAGCAAGATCTTCTTGTTAACTAGTGTTAATTATTGGGACTGGATGGCTCATGCAATGTTTACTACAGAGCTGGACCACTGGCAAACAGGAAAATCCAGAGCAAGAGACTGAATTGAAGCTTCATAAGAGAAGGTATAAGCATTTACACAGAGACTTGCATCAAGGAAATTCTAGCAATTTACCCTTCTAATTGCAGATGCGAAGTACTACAGAAATGATTAGTAAACAGTAGGATAAATGGAAATATAATAGATGCATAGTGACAGAAGAACCTGGGCAATCATTTTCCCTCACTTTATAGATTGGGAAGAACATGTAACAGGATCAATGAACTGTGTGAACTAAGCTTGTAGTTAGTGCCCCAAGAATTAGTTCAGTTCAACGATTCATCCTGACCAGGTCCTGTTACCCAAAGAGACACCCCACAGAATGAGAGAAAATTCATATATACATCACACAAGGGGATGATATCAAAGATCTTCAAATATGTCATACAATTCAACAAAGAGAAAACAAACCAATCCAAAAAAAAAAAAAAGGCAAAAGAAAAAAATGTTCATCATCACATCATCAGAGAAATGTAAATAAAAACCACAATGGGATACCATCTCACACCTGTGAGAATGGCCCATATTAAAAAAACAAAAACAAAATAAAATATAAAACAGCAACAAGTGCTGGTTAAGAGTATGGAGAAAAAGGAACCCTCTTACACTTTTGGTGGCGATATGGACTGGTCCAGTCGCTATAGAAAGCAGTGTGGAGATTTCTCAAAATACTAAAAAGGGGTTTGCAGAGACCCATCAATTCCACTTCTAATTATCTATCCAAAGAATACAAAACATTAATGCAAAAGGAAACATGTATTTCCATGTTTATTGCCACACTATTTACAACAGCCAGGATAAGGAAACAATCCAAATGCCCAAAGAACAGACAAATGGAGCAAGATGTGGTATACATACCCTGTTTACTACTCAGCGATCAAAAAGATAAGCTCATACCATTTATGGCAACATATTCACATTGCCTGGCTCTAGAAAGGATTATGCTAAGTGAAATGGGCTAGAAGGAAGATAAATACTGGATGATAACACTTACATATGGAATATAGAGACTTCAAACAAAGATAAACAATAAAACCAATCCTTGAAAGCTGATCATAGAATGGGGGAAAGGATGGGGAGGGAGAGGGATGAGAAGACTGGGGGAGAAGGGGATGCCGGGGAGAGAGAGCACAACAGCACAACAGACTATAGTGGAGGATGCTTACTGGTGGTGGGAGAGCTCCAATGACCACACCTAAGAGGAGAAATCCTAGATAGTTAAAATGTGAACAAAGCTGTGAAACAATGATACTTTGTTAATAAAAAAAAATTAATTCAAGAATTTAAAAAAAATAAAAGGCAAGTTTGGGGTATTTGGATTAGACCTCCCATTTGCAAAGGTTATCTGTTCTAATGTTCTTGTTGCCTTTTTTTTTTTTTTAACTCCCAAATGAAGTTATAACATATAGTCAAAGCCACACAGTGGCAGATTGAGAATTTACTTCATATATGTTGAAAACTATATTTTGTTGCTATGTAATTGGACCATCTACTTTTGATGCATTTTAAGTTAATTTTAAATTTATAAATGACTTAAAAATAAATTGTGTGTAAATAATTATATTTTGTCATTTCTTTTTTTTTCCTGGTGGCTGTCAAGAGTTGCTTTGTTGGTTTGTATTTATTTAAAATATACCGTCATTTCTGGAACCATGCTTGCCATTCAGTTTTTTTTTTTTAAACTGTTTATTATTTTTAAAAATCTAAACAAAAATGACCTAGATCGCTGCAACTTTCTTAGCAGTCTTGTACACTGCTCCACTCTTACTTCTTGGAACGTGACTTTCATTTTAAAGAAAAAACTCCAGAAATTTCTGTTGCAGGAATCCTAGGGCCTCACCCGGTCTCCTTTTCTCGCTGTGTTCGGTGATGAATACGTGTCCTCGCCTCTGTGAAGTATGAGCTTTATCTCTCCACTTGGGTGATTCACTAGGGAAAATCTTGATTAACTCCACTCCTCACCCAACCTGATTCCCAAGATTTGCCTCCCCTCATCTCAAGCCTCTAGCAGAGAGAATGGAGGGACCAGACAGGGAGGGGCCGCATTAGAATCTGTCTGGATTTAGAAAATGCCCAGAGAGTTGGTAGCCAGTTCCGGTAAGTTGGCTTTTAGTCAAATGGGGAATTAATGTTAGAAATCAAAAGTTACTCTAACTCTAACACATATCACTACTGACATGCTGCCTTGACCATAAAAGTATCTAAGACATCATCAGATGGGAAGTTCTAAAAAGTCCCCTAAGATGATGGTAGCTATCACAGACAAGCTGGCCCAGAACGAATACTCAAGCGGCTTACAGCCTAACGCCGTTCTGATTGGCTGAACATCTCCGTATTGATTGAATGTCTGTTTAGATTGGCTACAGTCTCCTGCTGTTCTAATTGGTTGGCCAGTCATTTTTATTGGTTAGGTGTCTCTTTCGATTGGTTGGTACCTTGGCGGTACCAGTTACTAAATAGTCACGCTCCTGGATACAGTAAGTAAGGTTTCTCTCGGTGACTGTCACTAGTCAGTGTTTATTCTAAAACACTCAGGTGAATTAGTTGTCACGTTTTTGTCATGGAAGTCTTATGGCTCACATTTTAAGTGAAGGGCTAGGTCAAGTTAGTATTTATCCTCCAACATTCACTCTGGACATTAGCCCATTCTGGGAGGATGCTGGAAACTCTCCTTGCTGCTGTGTCTGCTGGTCAGCGCGTTGCCTCCCACAGTAAGATTAGCATTGGAGATTTCATACTCCAAATAGTCAGCAAAAAGATGCCTTTAACTTTCTTGGCCACATCCTTAACTTGGTTTCCTACAGATGGCACGCTTGCTGATTCATTTCCTCATGGTGCGCTATTAGTTTTTATTCTTTCGAAGAATGTTGTAAGTTGCAGCTTGCTTAGGGTTGGGTGAAAGATGGGGTCTCCTGGGGTTTACAGTTGAAAAAGATCACTTTAGCTTATAATAAGAAGCATATGATTTAGGTTCACTGACGGGGCTAAGGAAGTATTTATAAATAATTATACGTCTGGATCTGTCTGTATGTATATAGTTACATTTTTCAAGTATATGTAGAATTTAAATGAGGTATAAAAATATTTATACACATGGTAATGCAAAAATCTCTACACCCTTTAAAAATTGATTTGGGGAGTAAGGAGAGTGGTGACTGTTCAGTACTCATTTTACTTGGTTTATCGTTGAGTACTTGACAAAGCTGACTCTTTCCTTCATGTTTCCAGAGCATCACATTATGTGGGTTTTCTTCCCACCTTTGTGGCTACATGGTTTGTTAGTCTCCTTTGGGTATTCCTCCTCGCTGCTGAATCTCTGAGCATCGGGATGATTGGTATTTAATTTTTGGACTTGATCGCCAGCTTCCCCAAATTCCAGACTTACAGGTCCAATTACCTAGTCAACATTTCACTTGGATCTCTAACAGATATCTTAAACTGAATTTGTCCAAGACAGAACTCTAGATTTACAACCTCTTCATAGTCTACGCCTCCTGTTGTTTTCCCCACCTTAGCAAAAAGCAGCTCCATCAGACTGCTTGATCAGATCAAAACCTCAAACTCATAACTGACTGTTCTTCCCTCATGTCACCTCACATCAAATCCATCAGCAAAGCCCATTGATTCCCCCTTTGTATCTAGTCTGCCAACCTCACAACCTTTATTATCGCCTTTCTGGTCCATGCCTCTGCTCTGTTTTTTATTACCTTGGGCAACTAAGTGGATTGCCTGTCTCCTGCCCTCCTTAGTCTCACCTCAGCATAGAATCAGATTGATCCCATTAATATCTAAATCCACTTGTGTCACTTTTTTTGCTTAGAACTCTCCAGTGGTTTCCAAATCACTCAGCATGGAGACCAAGATTTCTTCAATTGCAAGAAAAGGCCTGTCTTCCCCCACCAATACTCTCACACTTATCTGCTCACCCATTCCAGTCCCACAGGCTTCTCTACTGTCCCTGCAAGCCCCAAAGAGACTGCCAGCCGCTGTCTGGATGTGTTCTGTCTCCTGGTCCTGGAAAGCTCTTTGCTGAGATACTCCCCCTCTGTCTCCAGATCTTTGACACCATGTCACCTCCTCCATGCAGTCTTCCCCGAGTACCCCATCGAAAGTGCAACTCTCCACCCCTTCCCTTGTGATCTCAACCTCCCCGCTTTGATTTTCCTTCATAGCAGTTTGTTTTTTTGTTTCTCTCCCGACAGTAGGAGAGAGATTCATGAGAGTAGGATATTTTGTAGACTTTGGAGAATAGTACTTTATTTTAGCACCGAGAGTGTGCTTGGTAATTATCCAATAATTCTTTACTGAAAAAAAGTAGTGGTCTATCACAATTAAAATACATAAGTATATGCATTAAACATGCATACTATTGTAGATGGTCCCCCAAGATGTACCCCAGTGATCCTTACCTCCTGCTAGCCATGCCCGGGTGTGAGCTCCCTCCCATAATGTAGTGGGTTCAGTGTGTGTGATGAGTAGGATGTGGGGGAGTTTTTGACTTCTGAGACTGGGTGCACATCACCTCTTAAGTGGAGGGGCAGCGGTCACTGTGCAAAGAAAACAATCGCTGCCTTCTTGGGAAACAACCTACCACAAGCAGCAGGTGTTTCACCTCACTGCTTTCCAGATGTCTTGAGAAATGACTGGCATCCGCCTCATTCTCATCTTTTTTTTTTTAAAGATTTATTTATTTATACATACACGAGCTGGGGTACAGGCCAGAGTCCAGGGCGGTGAGAGGATTCACCAGAGACAGAGCGGGGAGCAGAACAGGCAGACTGACTGAAACACACCGCTGAGAGGAGCAGAGGGCAAGGCTGGAGAGGTCTGCTGCACCATGTGGGTCCCGTCCCTGGCCAGCAGCAGGGATTGAACTCGTGCTGCAGTGACTGCGGTTTGCTTCATAGTGCGTTGCTTAACCCGCTGTGCCACCAGGGAGGCCCCCTCATTCTCATCTTTTAATGTATACTTGTGATACTTTTATTTTTTGGACTAAGGTAAATGATGGATTGAAAAGCAAAAACTGGGCTTAATTTAGATAGCATCTGAGGACCACGTTTGCGATAATTGTACCACTTTCCCCAGGTTTTGGCTTAAAACAGCTTTGTTTTTGAGATTATGTCAGATTTTTTTTTTTTTTTTTTGCCCCTAGAGTCCGAAGAAGCAATAGTGATACTCCATACTCCCGGAACTTTATCCTGCCTTTCATTAGGTTTCTGTATTGCAGTTACCCACACATGTGCGCACACACACTGTGTTAATCTATAGAAACACCTATGAAAATAATCATAATTTGATTTGAAAAGTGTCTGATTCCACAGATACCATTTTCCCTTTACTTCAGCAGTGGCATAGCCACAGCTTTCCTTGCCAAGCCTCATTTTTGTGCACTGTGCATAAATTATCTGTGATCCTTAAACAATTGTCAAGAGAATGATGCCAGGTAAATACCAGTGGTTTGGAGTTATTTTGAATAATGCTAGCAGTTTTTTCATTCATGAAAGAGTGATCTACTAGTGACAAAAAGACTAATAGAAAGTGGGGGAGCAAATTGTAGGAAATATTAGATCGAGGAGGTTTCTTCGGAAGGAAACTGCTATACATTTATGTTCTTTTGAGCTTGCTATCATGTGCAACGCTGATATAGCTAGGAA
This sequence comes from Galemys pyrenaicus, assembly GCA_019455555.1. Taxonomy (NCBI): domain Eukaryota; kingdom Metazoa; phylum Chordata; class Mammalia; order Eulipotyphla; family Talpidae; genus Galemys; species Galemys pyrenaicus. The sequence goes on along the minus strand of JAGFMF010011678.1, from coordinate 6,858,159 downwards.
CCAAATACCCCCAATGAAACGTGAGTCACAATGAACGTGGTGGTGAATGTATTCTCTGCATGTGTCGTCATTGCACTGAAGGATCCTGGGGGAAAGATGTTTGCATTTGGTCTGTGCATCGTGGGACTCTTTTGAAAGAACAGGTCCAGACTTCTAGAAGCATATGATGGTATCGAGAGACAGAAACAGAAGAGGAGTCTTATCTGCACTTTGTACCCATGCCTTTCAACTCTCCTGAGGTTGTCACTGCAATGCTCTGAGCTTAGTTCAAATAGCTTTCATGCAAAAGTACACCCCACGAGGGGCCCCTATGGTCAAATATCCAAGTCAGAGGTGCAGAGTGCCCCAGTATGATAAAAACAGATCTGACTTGTACCTTTCCCTTCCACATCTGTCAAGTGATGAAAATGAATGCAGCAGAGCTACACACCTCTCACTTCCTCTCTTCCGTTCAAGGACTGTGAGAATTCACAGTTGATCAGAAAGCAAAGTCACAATGGCATGTCACGGGGGCACCAACTGGCAGTGGTGCCTGTGAAATATGGCAAAACACAGGAAGTGCCCGATGCAGCCGGACTGGGTGGCTGCTAAGGAAGTTTACCTCTCCAGAGCTTGTCCAGGCTACTTTTTAAGGAATGCCAGCGCCGGGGGATCCTTGCCTCATTATTTGCATATAAATTTAGAAGGAAACACAGATTCTATCATTTGGTTTCTGTGTAACTTTACAGTCAAAATGAAACTAAAATGTGAATATTAGAGCGTGTGAACCTTCTCAGGATGAAGCCTGATGACTGTGGCATTTAAGAAATCACACCAGGTAATAGCAGGACTCAAAGGCCAGCAGTGGCTGCTGAGGGTACACGCAGGTGTTCTGCAGAACCCACCAGACCCTTGTTGGCACACGGGGGTATGAATTAGCAACATTCGCGGTGTGTCTTCTCTGTGTTTTCATGCTAGTCCTCTGTGAATGGACTTACTGAAAAAGAGTGTTTTCAAAGATATGAAATGTTGATTTTTTTTTCTTTAGCAGACAGGAGTTTAATACCTGTTTATCATTAAAACAAACTGAAATGGAAAGAGATTACTCCGCCAAAACGCAGTCACCATTGACTTGTCTACAATAGGTTATCTTAGCTGAGCTTTTTTTTTTTTTTTTTTGTATGCATACATTTTTAATTTGGGGCAATACATTTGTGAAATAAAATTTGTTTATGTCAATGATGATGGTATTAGCCAGATAAAACAATATTTAAACATTCCATACTTACTCAATGCACCTGCCACATTAGTAGAGGCAACGGCCTCGCTGTCTCAGATGCCTGGTGCCCTCAGCAAGTCCAACAGATGCCTTCGGCGGCCCCAGAGCGCACCTAGGCACTGCGCCCTTAGCTGTGCTGTCTGCTGATCAGGACTCAGTTTTGTTCGTTTCCAGATGTGTTTTTAAATGTTGCAATGGCAAACTTGCAATGCAATGAGGAGTTGTGTAAATGGATGAAGATACAACATGGAAGGAACAGTCTTAAGAAATACAAGTTGTTTTGAAAAGAGCTGATAATGGGCAGGCACATTCTCCACCCCCAAAATACCGTCAGATTAGGTGTGGACAAGCCACTAGGAAAGACTAAGAGTACATCCTTAGAACCCGGAAGGATTTCCCTTGTATTGCTTCCCAAGTGTCTTTAAGTTCTTGCTCCATTTTAAAGAAACTGGAGAATTATAGCAAATGCATTAGAGGTGAACTCCTAAGCAGTTTGGTACAACATGCAAAATGAGCAAAGACACTCTTATCAGACTTAGGTCCAAAAAACAAACAAACAATAAAAATATATAAATTTTTACTATATTTACTAAATTTTTACTATATTTACTATTTAAATACAGACCTTATTATATTCAATGGACTTTTCAGGGCACTGGAAAAGTGTTACTCATTTTATTGTCATAAGAACTCAATGAAATGGAAACTAGGTTGTATTGCTACCCCCTATTTTTTTTTTTTTCCCAATGAGGAAACCCTACCATTGCTCCTTGTCTAGGTCTGCTAAGTGATGGAGCTGGTATGCAAACACAGGCAGCTGGTCCCGAGTTCATGCCTTCCAGACATTGCCTTATATAAGCCGTCAATTTACAGTCAAAGATTTAATAATGTTTTGAGTAACAAAAAAATTGAGATATGCTTGCACCATTGAAATAATTGACTATAGAAATATTAAAAGCAGAAGAAGCAATAATGGGTTCCCATTTATCCATCACTCATCTTCAGCAATGGCCAATATTTATTGCACCTACCCATCCAATTCCCCCTTATTCTTGGAACATAATCAAGCAAATCCTATACTTTTTACCCCAGAATATTTCAGAATGCCTCTCTAAAATAGATGAACTTCATTTGAGACGTGTAACCATACTACCATCATCACACTTTAAAAAGCAACAATAATCCCTTAATTTAATCAAATATTCAGATAGCATTTGAATTTCCCTGATTGCCTCAAAAATATTTTGAGGGATGTCTCCCCCACCCCTGAACAATCCAGATAAGATCATTGCAATTAGTCTACTTTACACTGTAATTCCCTTCCCCTCTTTCTCCTTGCAGTACAGACAGCAGGTCTTGTGTCTACTATAAAGTTTCCCGCAATCTGAATTTGACTGATTTCGTCCCCATGGTGTCACTGAGAAAGTTTCTCTTTCTTTTACATTTCTTAAAACTGGGGAGTGCAGCCTGGTTCAGGTTTTGCTTTGGGGCATGACTTCTTCATAGATAGGATCCACCAAGAAGCACACTCTGTCTGGCCGTGTGCTATCCTGTAGTGTACCATCCATTGCTTAACCTCTCATTTTATCAGGGATTCAAGTGGAGCTAGTCTATTATTCCTGCCTCATTTATGGTCTGGAATAGTTCCAGAAAAAGAAATATTGCCTTTGTCAGTCTTCAAAATAATGAGTTGTTTATTGTGTCCTCTAAAGGTGACCAATGAGGAGTTTTTTTTGTCCGCTCTGAGTAATTTTAAACTTACAGTTTTAAAAATATCACTAGTTTCAGACCACCGCAGTGACTGATTCGCAGAGGAGTTTCTTTAGCTGAGGTGAACCACAGTTCTTTGACTCCACTCTTCTGCTCTCTGGTACTTTCCTCACTCTCCATCCTGACAAGATGTGCTGGCTCCTTCTGTTGAGTCCATTTTTATTACCATCTCCCCCCATTGTTCTTCTATTCTTCAATTAGATGATTAACAACTAAGAGGCATGGTTGGTAAAGCTTCCTTGATTCCTCTTCCAACTTTTACTTCATTTGCTACTTGACTTGGGCAAATTATTTACCTTCACTCTGTCCCAGTTTCTTCGTCTGTTAAATGGGAGTCGAATAATTGTACTTACCTGCAGGCATTATGGCAAAGAGGAACTGAGTGTGTGAGAATGTATGTATCACTTGTACATATGTACATATCACTCAGAACAGTATCTAGCATGTAGTGAAAGCTCAGTAAATGTTAGTTATAATCATGAAATCTAATAAGATTGCGTTTCATAAATCGCCTCTCTGAAATTTCTCTGATATAGTTATGATCATACTTTATATTTGTTTTATATTTTTATATATTGTTTATATTGCTGATGTTTTGCCACAACAAGCAACATAGACATCTCATATAATTCATCTAGCACAAACTCTAAGGTTATAAAACAGGCACATACAACATACCTGTTCTCCTTAAAGAAGCACTGATTTCCAATTTTTCCCCATTATCAAGTACAGTAGCAAACATCTTCATGAATATAGGTTTTTTTTTCTTTTGTTTAGCATTATTCCTTAGTATAAATTTCTAAAAGTGGGATGGCCATATCTATGCTATGACCAAATTTATTTGCTAGTGGCTTTTAGTGATTCATATTCACCTTGAATTTTTAAGCCTGGCTTAAAACAGGTTTATAAAAGGTCAACTTTTCAAGTTCTTTGACAAAAGCCAGTGACAAAAGAAAGCTGGTCAGTCTGAACCAATCAAGTGGGTCACCTCTATTGAAGAGACAGAGTAACCTAGTGTAGCCTCTGGATCACCGGTTAAAGGATGTCAGCCTGGCCTTGTGAGTCACACCAGAGAGATGGGGGAAATTTGACTGCCACAGCCTTGAATGTGGTGAGAAAAAGAAAGAAAGAAACAAAACCAGTACTTTGAGTAATCTAGTAATTGGGTTCTGCCCCCTTCTGAGCTGACACGAGACCGCAGCCACCAAAAGAGGGTCAGGCGCAGCCAGAGTGATTTAAGCCAAGCGAGTGCAAAGCATCCTGGGAACAAGCTTGATGCTCCTGGCTCTGCTGTTCTCTCAGCCTGCGGCGGGTGTGGGGGTCTGGAATCTGACCCACCACCGGCCCAAGCAGTGAACCCGCTGCAGAGATCAGCCTTGCAGAAGGGGCCTCCCAGGGGCCTGCTTTTGCAATTCATCCACCACCTAAAGAGGTGTCACTTTCAGATTCACACTGATGCTTTTTGTGTGCCTGATGTGACCTGATAATCCTTGCAAGTTAAGAGTCTAACACTTGACAGAGAGGGAACAGGGGCACACTTCACTGTTAACTCCAGGTCAGCTCCTCCTGGAACCAACTCCATCTGTGACATTCAATAAATAGATTTTAGAGACCTCTGTTAACATGGGCAAGGACTGGTACCAAAGGCTGGGGGCCCCAGTGTGCATTACCATAGTCGCTCCTGAACCCCACTTAGTTGCCTTCTACATTACTCCTCTCTCGAACAGCCATCTGAATTTAGCCAACTTTGCAGCCTGCTGGCTAAACCACACACACTCAGTGAGAAAAATGTGGATTTGAAGTCTGCCTTCACTCATCATAGCTGTGTGATCTCATTTCCCTCTCACCTGCAGATTTAGGTAAGGGAATTACCCACTTTCTACCTTGCAGGGCTCTGGTGAAGTTTATTTAATATTTTTCAAAAAAGATTATTTATTTATGCATACAAGAACTGGGGTACAGGCCAGAGATGTGAGAGGGGTGAGAGGATTCACCAGAGGCAGAGTAGGGAGCAGAACAGGCAGATTGTCTAAAACACTGCTGAGGGGAGCAGCGGGCAAGGCAAGAGAGGTCTGCTGTGCCATGTGGGTCAGCTCCCTGGCCGGGGATTGAACTCTTGCTGCAGTGGCTGTGGATGCTTCATAATGCCACGCTTAACCCCTTGCAACATCCGGGCGGCCCTGTGGTGAAGTTTAAATGGATACTGTATAGAAAGTGTTGGCATATTTTAAGTGTTCAAGAAATGTCCACTGTGCTTCTCAAACAACTTCCGCCTCCTCCACCTTCCCAGCCACCCCCTTGGGTTTTCTTCCTCTTGTGATGGGAATATCTCCGGGATTTTTGTGCTGCACAGTGTTCGTTCAGACATTTACATGCTCAGCATAGCAGGCATGGGGGAAAAAAAACAGCACTCACTTCAGGAAAGCAAGCACCGGTTGCCTCCTTCATTAGCTATTCCTTTCCTGTCTTCCGGGTAGAAGCTGTGCTTCTCCTCAGGCATCCAGCCCCGCTCTTGTGCACACACCTCTTTGCCTCCAATTAAAATGAGTAAGTCAAGGGGATGAAATGCTCCTGCCAGCACTCACTCGGGTCACTCAGATCTCAATATTTGAAAGGCCCGAAAGGGAAGGAGGAAGGGAGGGAGGGAGGGAGCAAAAATGATGCTCTTTGCCAGGTTCTGGTTTCAATGTTTCCAGTCTCCTGGCAAAAGCAGAAGGTGCACAGCCCCACCCAGGCTGGGGACATCCCTCCCTCCCACCATCTGTTTAAAGTTAAAATCTTGCCATATGCCCAAGAAGGTTTGCATTTGCACACAGTTTCTCTCTTGGTTTCTCTCACAGAAGAAGGTGAAAGAAGCACATGAAAAGATAACCAAAGCATCTTTCTAGTTCAACGAGAAGATTCTAGATTGATGTTTTCCAAGGGAGCAGCAAGGCAGGAGACTGGAGTCAGAAGACGTAGCCCGTCCTGGATCTGTCTTTCATTCGCTTTGTGAACTTGGGCAAGACCCTTCGTGTCTGGGAAAAAAATTAAGGCGGTGACTTTGTGCTGTCTGTGAAGCATCTTTGCCAAATTAAATGTGAACCCAATCAAACCACGCGACCCTCCTACCAGTTTACAGAAAATAGAGGGGATGGCGGAACTTAAATGATGCCACAGGGTTATAATCACAAAATCCAGAATAGGAGGCATTTTACAGGACAAATGACTGTCTTTCTTCCAAATGAATGGCAGTGGAGAAGGGGCTTTATATATTAGAGATTTATGAAGTTGTCAACCAAATGCAATAACTATTTCTGTTTAAATAAGCTCAGTGTAAAAGCATATTTATGGGACAATCTGAGATAGTTGAACAATGTTTCTATACTTGGTGATATTATGAAAGTTTTTATTATCCTTTAGTTGTAACACTGGCATTAGGCTATGTTAAGAAAATCCTTTTTTGGAGACATACAATAAGGTTTGTGGAGATAATAACAGAATAATATACCAAAGTAATATGAAATTTACTTCCAAATGATCTGTAGTGGAAGCATGGATGGTGGATGGATGTTGACACAATGTGCTATCTTGAAACAGGATACGTCTTATGTTGATAATTACCATAGCTAGTCTATGGATCTATTTGTTACAATACTCTCTATAATTTGTGTACCTTTGGAATGTTCCATTATAAAAAATTAAGGAGGGCTTTGGAGACGAGACTGTTCTTTTCTCTTTCTTATTGGACCAATTAATTTTTGATTCGGTTTCTCCAGGAAGGCAAAAATAGCATCTATCCCATGAGCTTATTGTAGGCCCAGGGAAAGAAACACTTGGCACAGTGCCTGGCATATAAAATACCTACTCAGTGTTGGCTCTCATTATTAATAAAAGAAAAGCTTTCAGTGAATTTATCACGTGGTTCTTTCTAACGAAACCAGTATGTGATTGTCACCTGTTTTTATCACATTCTGGCACTCTTCATTTTATCTGCTACTCCATGTGCACCTTTCTGGAAGCTCTAACTTGCTCTCTGCTCAGCTCCCTTTGCCTGGGGCATCTGGACTGTTTACCTGTGCACCAGGTGTCAGTCCCATAAGGGGTTGAACTGATTCCTGGATTGGCAGGTGCAGGTTTCTGATTGCCTCACCTGCTCACTCACTACTGCTTCTTTCCCCAGAAGCTTCCTCCTGTCATTTGAAACAAGAACTGGAAGCCTCAGGAGGAAGGTAGAAACTCAAGGAGGAGAAGGGCAAGTCGGACAATCCCTACCCATGACAGGATGCAGTCGGGAGTCAGGAAGAAGCGGTCTCAGCTCTCTGTCTGCCACTGGGGGCGGGCCAGGGCTCTTGGCTTCTCGATACCTCCGTCTCTTCCTGTCTGAATGTTTTGTTAATTCCGAGCGAGCGGAGCGGTAATGAAGTTCCAGAGCCGAACAGCACGGGTTAAATTCCTGACTGTGCCTCGTGTTAACTGTGTCATCTTGGTCCTGTCTGTGACACAGTTTCCTCCCTGATGAAACAGGGACAGTCACATGCCCCCTCATAGGCTGGCCGTGTTCAGCTGAACCACACCTGGCACTCGGAAGGCTCTCAGCAAACGCTACTGTGATAGTGTCTGCATTATCGCCATTTTCTGCACAGTGGCAGAAGCCCACACGCGTGCCCGGTGCCTCACTTCAGGCCTTTCTTCAGACCTGCTGAATTACCACACCAGCCCCGGGTCCACCCCCCGGGAGTTGGGGCCAACATGGTGTCCAGGGGGATGTGTCATAGGCCAGGATCACGCCAGGGAAAACAGTGCGTCACAACCTTCCTCAAGTTAGAGCTTTCCTTTGCCCCAAGGCAATGTGGACTGAAGCCTTTCCAGAGCCTGAAGTTGGGTGAGGTGGGGTGAGAGAAGAGTCAGGAAGGGGAGGCTTTGGGTGTCACATTTTGTGTATAAAGTAAGAGCTACCCACCCCCCAACCCCCTCCCAGGAAGACCCGTCATGGAGTTTCCGCTGGGAATATCCTCATTTTACCTGGGTCCAGCCAAAGAAAATGAATCACCAAACTGGGGCTGCACCAGCTCCACCTGTGGGCCCTGGAGGCCTGTGCCTTCGGGTCAGGTGAGGGGCCCACCACTTGGTGCCTGGGGCTGTTAGTTACTCCCTCTTTGGAGTGACAACTTAACTCCTAAACAGCTCCTGACTCATTACTCAGCATTGGACAGAGACCAAGAAATGTGGAAACGAAGCTAGAAAATAAGGATGATGGGAATAATAAGAAACCAGATTCACAGAGACAAAAGCCTGGTGGAAACTAGACCTCTGGTCTGAGTCTGAGGAGGGGGTTGATGTAGGTACCCGGGAACTGGGGGCTGGGGGAGGGCACTAGTTCTAAATATCATGCCTGTGAATTATAGGGTGCAGTGATTGCCACTGGGTTCCTCCAAGGTAGCCCATTTACTTCTTGACTTGAGACCCCACACTGATGAATATACAGTCCTACCCACCAGCCCACCTCTGCTTCCCTAACCTCCCAGGCTACAGATTTGCAGAAAGGGAAACTTTGATTATAAGGACAATAGCCTTTTTGCTCCCTCCTCTGGGTGTTGAGAAAGATCTGGAAGAGTTAGCTTTATGGGGATTTCCAGGTGCCAAATCCCTCGAGCATGTTGGAACCCAGCTTGACTGCTTGCTTATGCCTGACCAAGGGAGGGCCAAGCCGCACCCCCCTCTCGCCCCCATCGTGCCAAGTTATAAGTCCAAAGCGTTTGTTACAGCATTTCAGTGAAAATATCAACCCAGATTTAACAGAAGCAAAGATAAAATGATCAACAATCGTAACCCCAAAAGCACAGCTCTGGAGATCCAGCTTAATACAGCTCCCAAAGAAAAATCTTACTTCTGAGTAAAAGGAGCGTGTGACTATGCAATGTGGACACCAGGGTCTCAGCTTCGATGGTCAGGTGTGAGTACAAGGCAGGAGAGGGTACTAAGGAGACTGGTTTGTAGTACAATAGTTGGAAGCATTTTTTCCCTTGCCTTGGACTTTATAAAGACATAAAAGGATTTGTCGAAAATAAATCTTTGGTAATGAGAAACATGCTATGTTTAGCATACATATATCATGAGACAAGTTCAAAAGCAGGGGGGTCTCAAACTACCTCTCGCTTCCATCATATGCCCAAGTAATATACTGCTATACACTCCGTATGGTATTCTCAATGTGGAAGTTTGGGTGTGAGACCAACACTTCTGGAAATGGAAGGACACCTGTGGATCCAAAGAAATGTTATGGGCTGAACTCTGTCCTTTCAAAACAAATATATTGGAATCTGATCAGGGACTCATATTCAGACATATTAAGATCCCCTAAAACTCAACAACAAAACCAATCACCCCTTTTAAAAATGGGCAAAAGACTTGCATAGACATTTCACCAAGGGAGATACACAATTGGACAATAAGCACATGAAAAGATGATCATCACTAATCTTCAGGAAAAGGAAAATCCAAATCAAGGAGATACCACCTCATCCCATTAAGATGGTGAGTGTAAAAATATATATATATAGTGTTACTATAAAAAATAATACAAGTGTTGGAGAGGATGTGAAGCTGGAATTCTTCTGCACTATTGGTGCAACTGCTGTGAAAACAGTATGGTGGTTCCTCCAAAAAATTAAAAATAAGATCATCATATGATCTAGCAATTTCACTTCTGGTATCTACCCAAAAGAATAAAACACAGGGTCTCAAAGAGATACCTGCATGCCCATGTTTATAGCAGCATTTCTCAAGCAACTAAACATGGAAGCAACCCAAGGATCTGTTGATAGACAAATGGAGAAATCTGTGATATATACATACCATGGAATATTATTCAGCTTTTAAAAGAAATTCTGCAATATAGTACAACATGCATGAACCTTGAGGACATCACACCCAATGAATATCAGTGAGGAAAAGACAAATACTGTATGATTCTACTTATGTGAGATACTTAGAGAAATTGAAATGAGGTAAAATGGTGACTTCCAGAAGCTGGGGCAGGGATGATTGATGGAGAAGTGAGAAGTTACAGTTTCATGGGTATAGGGTTTCAGTTTTACAAAATAAGAGAATTACTGAGCTGAAGGTGGTGATGGTTGCATGAAAAATTGAATGTGTTTATCAATTGTTAACCACTAAAAATGGCTGTGGGCAAATTTTATGTAAAATGTTTTTACCACAACAATGAAAATGGAAAAAAATTTCCTCCCCTAAAATTTCTTTTTTGTTTATTTATTTTTTTTAAAGATTTATTTATTTATGCACACAAGCATTGGGGCACAGGCCAGAGGTTTGGGTGGTGAGAGGATTCACCACAGACAGAGCGGGGAGCAGAACAGGCAGATCAACAGAAGTACACTGCTGAGGGGAGCAGCGGGCACAGCAGGAGAGTTCCGCTGCGCCATATGGGTCCCCTCCCTGGCCAGCAGCAGGGATCGAACTCGTGCTGCAGTGGCTGCGATTTGCTTCACAATGCGTCGCTCAACCCATTGAGCCACCAGGGAGGCCCTCCCCTAAAATTTCTTGATCCCAGATAAATAACACTAGAATAAACAATGTAGTCTAAGCTTCTTCATATTTCTCATCTTCAACATTAGAAAATTTTACACATAAATATTAAGTGGCACGATGGAAGAAGGAGAAGGAGGAGAAGGGGAAGGAGAAGGAGAAGGAGGATAACAAGAAGGAGACTGAGAAGAACAAGAACAAGAAGAATGAGAAGAAGGAGAAGGAGAAGAAGGAGGAGAAAGAAGAAGGGTGAGGAAGAAGAAAGAAGGAGGAGGAAGAAGGAAAAAGGAGAAGGAAGAAGAAAAAAGAAGAAGAGAAAAAGACTGGAGAATCTTGGCCTTTCTTATTTGAATGTAAAAGGGTAAAATATACCAACAATAAGTTACTGTAAGTGCTGACAGCAGTGACAAGTTTTACCTTTTATTTTTTTTGTAGCCTTTTTTTTTTTTTAAATTGAGATAACCTTGTTTTACAACACAGTACGTGATTTAGAGGTATAGGTTCTCTACATGTTCTCACAGCTCATCCACATCAAAGTGCCAGTAATCAGGGTTCTTTCAGGCAGATGACAATGGGAAGCAAGTGGAGGGTCCTTGGCTGCTGGAATCTTACATGGAGACTGCAGTGAAGGTGTCTGCACAGCACCAGGACACTTCCTGGAACTGTCTGTAGCCATGTTCACAGCAAGCGCAACAGACAACTCCTGCTTAAAACATTGCCCTTACCATATGATTTGGATTTTACTTGGGCATCTGGGCAGCTCTCTCCCTGTGAAATGGCTAGTTGGCCCTATCAGTGATTGGCACAGAACCTCAGGTCTGACTTGCAGTGATCAGGAGTTTAGGAGTTCTGGTTTAGGAAGGGGCAAACCTATCCTACTGAAGCCTCTATTGCTTTAACACCTTTGGATGCTTGGCCATACCTGCAACTGTTTGCAGATCAATGCCTGGGATCTCTGGGGTTCCCAGGCAAGACAGGGTGGCTTAGCAAAGTCCACCACCACCTCCTGGAAGCCAAGTCCAAATGCGCAAGGCTGCAAAATCAATGAGAATTTGTATTTACATTTATTGGTATTTTCATAAAGAAGCATAGGTAAGATAAAATTTAATAAAAATGATTACCAAAGAAAGAGAAAAGAAAGGGGGTACATGGGAGGAAGTGTGATAAGGAAGGTGGAAACAAGACCTTTCAGGTATAGAATTTAGATTTTAGAATTCTGACTTGAGTCACAGAAGTGCAAGGAAATGAATCATGTAAATTAAAATAGGTTTTCAATGAAAGAGGAGAGCCTATCTCTTGAAAAGGACTTAGGGTTTCATTTTTGCTTATAAAATGCACCCTATATAATCTGTAAAAAGTTACCTTCCTTGAGATGATTATGTTACCCTATGTTTTAAAAATTGACACTCTTTTTGTTTAACATAGATGAGAGCTATAGAACCTGTTGGTGGTAATGCCAGAATGGACATTAAATGCTGGAATAGGATTTGGAAGACCTTGGCCTCTTAATTAGACTTTGTGGGAATCCAGCTCAGTGGCCTTGGACCTTGGCACTCTGTTCCTCTGCTCCTCACCTGTAATGCCAGCCTACTTCCACCTCGTGGCTGGATCCTGGGGTTGTTAAGGGCTCACATGTGACCATGTGTCACTCAAATGTGAAAATCCTTCGAAAGCTCCATGTCATCCAGTTTTCATTTGAACACGTACAATCGGAAGCACTCATCATTGGCGGCCATTGTACAGTTGGAGGTGGTGTTTGCAAAACACACAAAGCTTAAAATGAGACTTGATAAATGTTTAGAATATTTGTATTTGTCTCCGTGGCACTGTCCTCAGTCTAGAAGCACTCACAGGATGGGTGTGGGCTTCTAACTTTCCGATTCTCACTGGCACAAAGCACAAAGCACTTTGCTAAGAGTTAGAGGGCTTCTTTGCTAGAAAAGGTGTAAGCAGAGGTAGAAGCTAGTGTTTTCTCTGGGCCAGAAAAGGAACTCTGATTCTGAAGAAAAAAAAGTTTAAAGAGTGCTTGGTGCCTTAGAATTTTAGACTTCTAATCCTCTCCCTTCCCTACCTTAAAATCATGAAAAATGAGGAAACAGCAAGAAAGGTGGTAAGACTTTTGAAAGTGGTTTCAAGAATAAGACAGAAAAAAATAAGAAAATAAACAGCAAACTGTCTTGACATGCTGATATGTTTCCCTTCAGCTTTTTTTTTTCCTAGAAAAAATATCTAGGATTTTTGTCTCTTCTTAACAGAAGTGCGGGAGGAAAATTGGATATAATTCTCTGACTGTAAAACTTCTTTGTGTGGCCGGCACTGGGGTGCTTTTCTTACATTCCCTCAGAAGCCAACCTACAATGTGGCAAGTCTGTGAAGCCAGGAAGGGAGGCTGTAATCTGAGAGCAGCAGCGGGGCGGCTCCCCAAGGCGGGCCCCAGCTCCGCCCGGCCTCCGTGCTGGGGGTGGGGGAGCCTCCTATTGCCACAGGGGAAAAGGAGGAGAGACCTACATTGAAAAGGCTGGAACCTACCAACTGCAGGAATCCTAACATGTCCAGCGAGAATTCCCATTTGTGAGGTCAAATCGAGGTCAAAAGAATTACCTAAGCATCTCTGAAAACCCCCTAAATTAGGGGGTCGAGTCAGGCTGGCAACACCCCAAATCTTTAACCAATTCTAACTTGATCTTTCAAAACTTAACCTAGGACTTTTTTTTTCTTTTGCCTGAGCCAATTTTTCTAGTGGCATTTCTGTTACTTCCTGTTTGTGTCTGAGCTTTCCTTACCCTACTTCCTTTTTTTTTAAGATTAGTTGCCTTGAATGCTGACTACCGTTTCCACTTAGATGTATGGGAAAGGGTGTGTGTGTTTGTGTGTGTGTTGACATGGAAGGGAAAGAAATAGCAACATTAATTTCATGTTACAAAACATTTTCCTCAGACATTCACATTCTTCTATTAACTTTCTACCACAACACTAGATGGCAAACAATGTCTTTATTGCCCGTGTTACAGATAAACTGAGGCTGACAAAGGTTGGCGCGTTCAAGGTCATCCCTCAAATGAAGGATGGAAACCTGATCCTGAATCCAAAATTAAAGTTCTTTTCATGGATTTAACTCTTATGGGGAAGACTACATTTAATTTATTTGAAAAACTCTGTTCAACATTCAGTCTTCATGACAGAGTTTATTCCTGAAATGGAAAGAAAAGATTTAGCTTGGGCCCTTAATTCTTAAAAATTTTACTGTTTCATTTCTGGGCAGCTGCTCAGCAGTCTTTCAACATGGCTGCCTCGGGGTCAGGCTGGGGCTTTCCTGGTTCCCCTTCCCCTGAGGTGCACTGTCAGCTTCGGGCGGTAGGGGGAGCATGAGGCAAGAGGCGGGAAGCGGCTCGGGCGCAGGCAGGAAATGTCTGAGACCATGTGTCCTTAATAGGCCCGGGGTTGGAAAAGCTTTTTTTTTTTCTTCCCTGAATACTTAAAGCTTGAGGCTTCTCTGTAAAGATTCGTGCTTGCTGACTTGTAGGGTGGAGAGAATAAAAACAGCCTCAGGGGGTTGTAGAAAGAGGTCATCCGTGCCCTCTGGGTCAAAAGGAAGTAAAAGGCTCCAGTTGACCCCCACGTTGCCTCCCAGGAAGAACTCCAGGCCCCAAACCTCTGCTGGTCAGAGAGGCCCTGGAAGCTTTGCTTCCGTGTGGGGGAGAAGACACGGAAGTCTAGACGCTGGGTCTAGAATGGCGCCACATCCACACAAAACCTGCCTGAGAGGACAGGAATGTGCAGTCGGCAACAAGAGAATTAGAATGTACACTGTCTTCCAGAACAGTGCAGGTGGCCGGCCTGACGCTCGGTGCCTTAAAGAGGCACTCATTTTGACAGAGCCTGTTAACTCATGCTTCGTTTTGACAAGGTCCTTGAAGTCAGATGGAAAAGAAACAAATACCTTTAGCATTACATGACCCTAAGCCAAGAGTAAGACTGGAGAGAAGCTTTTGTGGCATGCACTAGGACTGGAGTAGCTTTGAGTGCTGACAGCTCACTTCTACTCTGGGGGGTAGCTTTCTCTCATTTTTCCTTTCTGGACCCAAACTGTAATTTTTTAACCTGGGAAAGAAAAGTTGCAGCAGGGGAGATACCCTGAGGGTTTGCTGGTAACAATTTCCTCCCTAGAAGAGAGAAGCAGGGAAATTTGGTGTGTGCCTACAATTTGAATTTGTCTATGGAAGAGCATTGATTTTCTCTTTTTAAAGGAGGTTATTTATAAAACTATTGTTTTGGTCTTGGTTCCAAATACACATGAACTTTAGGTTCTTGTGTATCTGCTCCAGGTTTTTTACTTTTTTTTAGTTTAGAATATTGACTTATGGGAGTATTTTTCTAGACCTATAGAAAAGACATTCACCAAGTTTCCTATAAAAATACCTTAACACCTCTGCCTTCACGCTTTCCTGGGGTAAACACTTCCTTCACTGTGAATAAGTTACAAACACATATACAATCAGGGTAACATTATGGAAATGAACAAAATAGTGACCTACTGAGAATCTCCCTCTTCACAGGA
The DNA here is from genome assembly GCA_019455555.1 of Galemys pyrenaicus. Classification (NCBI taxonomy): domain Eukaryota; kingdom Metazoa; phylum Chordata; class Mammalia; order Eulipotyphla; family Talpidae; genus Galemys; species Galemys pyrenaicus. The sequence continues at coordinate 6,843,046 of JAGFMF010011678.1, read as the reverse complement.
TGTCTCCAATAACAAAGCGGTGCTGTGTGTCATTCACCTCTCTCCTCACAGGTGTACCTACGTGTCCCCAAAGTAAAGGGTACTTTTACTTTGAGTTGGTATGCCATACGGAACTTAAATAATTTTCTGGTATGTGTCTCATTTCTCGTGGCCCAAGACCCCATCAGAAAATTAACATTTGCAAATACTCTAGTTCAAGGAATTGATTTATTCACTCACCCTTGCTTGAGTACCTTCTGTGTGCGAGGTGTAGGAAGCAAAGATGAAAACCCTCCTTGAGTAACTCAGTCTGGTAGGTAGATAGAGGTCAGTTCTCTGTGAACATACCTAGGAGGCACAGGGTGTTCTGGGTGCATGGGAGAAGAATGGAAAGTTCACCCGAATAAATGAGCTACTTGCAGGGCACAATACAAGAACCTAAATGTAAGTAAAATAAATACATCTTTTTAGTATTGCAACTGGGGCAATTCTCAGACTCCATCTGAGCCCCAGTTTCAATGTCTATATACAAACATACCTCGGAGACATTTCGGGTTCAGCCCCAGAGCACCGTGATAAAGCAATTATGTCAACATGTTGAGTCACACACTTTTCAGTTTCCCACTTCATATAAAAGGTATGTTTACGCTACACTGTAGTCCAGTAAGTGTGTTACAGTATGTCTACAAAACAACATACAAGCCTTAGCTGAAGTAAAGGCATGTGCGTGCCTGTTACATAAAAGTACTGTATTGCTAAAAATCAGGACACACAGATGTTAGGGGAGCCATGTCCCTGGAGCAGTGGCACGGGCAGGCCAGCTCCATGCAGAGCGCCCCACCCAGATCCTCCACTTGAGAAAAATGAAAGTACAGATCTGCCAGGTGCACGAAAGCAGAGCACAGGAGACCAAGGCGAGCGTGTACCACGGCAGGAACAATGTGCCTTCCCCATGCGGCCTCTCTGTGAGGAGTCCACGGCACAGACACATACCGTGGGGAGGACTCACCGATGGGAGTGCGGAACGCGGTGGTGGAGGTGGACAGAGGATCAGGGAGAGCAGGCGGGGGCGTCCCAGAGACCTGCACGTCAGAAACTCAGCAGGAAAAGCGGAGGGATGTGAAGGAGCATTCCAGAGAGCCCCGCATGGTGCGCTCACAAGGTGTCGGGCTGGTTCTGGCGCACGCTGAAGACCATGAACCACAATAAGCTGCAAATTTTAAATCAGGGAATGACTTGCTTGGGTTTTCATTTCGGTATCAGTACCGTGCTAACCGATGGCGCCCCTGGAGCTCTTCGGAATTTCACTTTGGAGGGAACACGTGAGAGCTGGTGGAGCAGGTCGGGAGACAGGAGGCAGGACAGTGGGTTGGCAACCTGCTGAGTCCGAGGGAGAGAAGACGGAGGCCTGAGTTTAGGTCATGGGGGTGGCAGCATATGGATTTGGAAAGACGCACAGGATGTGATAGTGGTGAAACGAGGTGTGGTAAAGGAGACACCTAGAAGAAATGGAAGAGGTAGTTTCAGCAAGATTTCGGGGCAAGGAAGAAAAGTAGGCAAGAGTGAGAACAGGGTTCGCGAGCCCAGGCCTTTCCATGCCAATGACTAACTGGTGCCTCTGTGATCTTGCCGAGACCATTCCTTGGCCCCGCCTTCTCCCTCGTCCCTCACACCCAGGTGACCAGGGAAGAGATCGGCATCCAGGCAGGAGGTCTGGTGCTCTCCCCAGCCACAGCCATCATCTCTCCCATCACCCTCAAGTCTGCATCGGTCATTCCACCAGCTGTGTTCACTGCCACATACCCTAATGAGTCACCCTTCCAGAACAGCAGATGGCCAATGCACATCTCTCTTTCAATGTCTGGGAGCATTTCCAGAACTTCCCCTACCCACCCACCCCCCCAAAAAAAAAGCATTTTGACCTACCCTTTAGAGTGCGCTCTCTTAGCAGAGCTAACTAGTTACTCACTGCTCTGAGCCAAACTGATAGGTCAGTTGCTGCTCTGCGTACAGGTTAACTCAGATTATTAACGCACTATTTGTTATTGCCACATCTACAGCAGCATGATTGTACTGGAGAAGGTAGCGGTGTCTCCTGTAAGAATGAAACATCTTCCCTTCAAAGCAGTGTTTCTCAAAGTGTAGTCCATGTGCCACCTCCTGCACTCACTTGAAGTTTTGGTAGAAATGCAGATTTCTGGGTGTTTTTTTTTTCCATAGGCCAACTGAATCGCGGGTGGGGGTGGAGTTAGAAACCAGGAAATTTATATTTCTAATAAGCATCTCCAAGTGAGTCTTATATTACATATTGGAAAGCGGTCATGAAAGCACTAGAGTTTCCTTGTATTTCTGACTCACTGTGCAGCTAGGCGACCTCCCAGTCCTGTAGGTCCTTCCCGTTTGCATGGCCAAAGGCCACACATACTCTCTTGGGGGGAGAATGCCAATCTAGAATCTACCAGGTCAGCAGTACTGCTGTTCTGTTCATTTTCTTGAAGCATTGGGAGGCAGAATACAAATTAATCCCATGCACAAGAAAACAAGTCCAACATATCTGTTTTAAAAGACAAACTAAGTGCATACTCATATTCAAAACAATGGTGCAGGCTTACATTACCATAGTCCTCTTTCAAAAGACAAATTAAACATGTTCCTAAATTCCAAATATTAGTATCAACTTACCACCCATCAAGCATTTTTTGGATTGTTGTTCTTGGTTGAAGTAATGGATTTCTCCTGAATGAAGCCTCTCTCACCTTTCTCCCTTATGCCCAGTGACTGACTAAGGTTAGCAGAGCCATCTGCTGTGGACCGAAGTTAACTGAGCCTCCGATGATATTCTAGGAATGCACCATTCTGAACGTGCTTTGATCTCTGAGAAACATAGAAAAAGCAAGGGGCATGTAGACTCAAAAGGGATTTTGAAAAAGAAATTAGTTAGAGGGTTCTGGATAATTGGATTTGGCTTTCTCGTTCAGCAAGTATTTTCACCACGGCCTGAACTAGTGTTAAGGACTGAGGGGTATCAGGATGGAAGAGGCATGAGCCATGCCCTTGCAGAGCACAGGGTATGCTGGCAGGATGAGACATGTGCTTCATCACTAAATACCAATATAAGGCAGTATCTCCCTACAATCCAGGGGAGAAGGAACGAGATCGTCTAGGCCATGCCATCAGGGAGGCCCTAAGGGGCTTTGAGAATTTGCAAAAATAGGGAGGAACACAAAGCTACCGTGAGCACGGGGTAGAGACCTAGGGAGTAGAAGGCCTGGCATTGGGGGGCAGTTAATAAATGAATCTGGGTGAAGGCTGGGATTGGGTAAAAAATGAAGTTCAACCTCTGTTTTTAAACATTTACTTACCGAAGATTTGCAGTGTGTCAGGCTCAGTGTTCAGACGTTGATCGACATATTCTTGTTTAAATCTTACAGCACTGCAGGGTCAGCATTAACCTACATTCCATTTTACATGAGCTGATGGGGGCTCAGAGAGGATCATGATTAGCCCAATGTCACCGAGCTAGTAGATGGAGAAGCCAGGGAGCAAACCCAGGTTTATCCACTTCTGAAACCGATCTTTTTCTTATTTCCCGGATACTATTGCTGCTTGCAGGAGATGCTTAGAGCCAGAATAACGTGAAGCCAGGAGTCTGGGTGCTCCTTCTTCTTTGGTGACCTACAGTCTCTGCCTGGCAAAGCCTATCTTCCTGTCCCCCTCCACGGTGCCCCTGGGAGAGGCACTATGGCCAGGAAGGAGGGGCTGCTAGTCCCCTTTGGTCTGCTTTATATCTGTCTTTTTGAGATCCTTCATAGAGATAGGCAGTCTAAGGGCTACCTGGTGGCCCCCTCTAACTTCACAGGAATGCAGGTTTATTTCACCGTTGCCTTTCAGCTCTTCCCCAACATCTTTAGCATGTTGCCTCTTGCTCTAAAGGGCTGCTTGAGCTCCAGAGCCCATAACCTAACCAGCAAAAATGAGAAGACATTTCTTTTTCAATTTTAGAACCTTCCCTAGAGGTTGACCACTACATTTCCAGGGGAACTCATTGGCCGGAAGTTAGTCAAGTGGAACAACTAGTTGGTGGGATTTTCAGAAAGGTAGTCTTTATTTTAGACTGCCATGCTCCCAGGTAAAAATTCATTTTTAGAGAAGAAAGAGGGAATGGATATTTACATAGACATGAAGACCCTCAGTCATAATCCCACTAACTTATTGGATTCTTATTTTCATACAGTCCCATGAGTTGTATAATTATTACCCTCCCTTCATGGAGGGGAAACGGAGGCTCAGGGAGGTTAACTTGTCTCAGCTGTTAATGAAGCTACTGATGCACAACCCTTGACAGAAAATGGACAAATTGGTCTGTACATCATTCAGGCTAGACTGTGGATGGCTTTTTTTCTTTTTAAATTTTCTAGCTAAGATCTAGGCATGCTTTTTATAGCTTAATCAGCTGTGAAAGGGTTAATCATCTTCAAAACAAGGGTAACTAGAAAACCAAGGAGAAAAACCAGAAGGTAACGAATTAGCTGGGCATAAAGAGAGATTTAGTGTCCTAAGATAGCTAAGGCCCTCCAAAGACTAGCAGAGGACGAGCAGGGCCCACAGACCTCTGTGTCTCCTTCGGCCGTCACCAGGCGTCCTTGTACTTGTCTGAGGCAGATTCATCAGCTAGATGTTCGTTCTAGCTCCGGGAGATATTTGGCTTTGATCTGGGCCAGGACCTGGGGCTGCCTCGCTACCATCTCATGCCCTGGCCTTGGCCCTGGCTCACAGAGGTCACTGCCTCTGCCTGTTTGTATGCTGGACTCCTGGTGCACCACAGCAGTGCTGGCCCCGGGCCCAGGGGCCTCTCCCTGGCAGCTCATCAGCACAGCCGAGGGGAGCAACTCTGTCATCTTTCCCCATTTCCTGTTACCCAGACATCTTATTTCCCCAGGTGCTTACCGGAGATGATGAAGGTGCCCCACTTCCAACCCGGAGAATGACTAACCATGATTACCCAGGGAAAAGCTCTTCCAATCCAGGTAGTAGCAAAGATCTCCACTTCCCAGGAAGGCAACAGCACCTTTGTTTCTGGATGATGCTTTCTCCTCTGTTCTTCCTCCCTCCCTCTACCCACCTTGTCTTTCCCCTCTTCTTACCTCATCTCCTTTCCCCTCCATCTCTTTTTACCCTTCTCCCTCTTTCCTTCCTTCCTCCTACTCTTTCCCCCACCTCCCCACCTTCCCTTCCCTTCTCATCACCCCACCTCTTCTACCTCCTTCCCCCTCCCTCCCCACCTCCTACTCCCTCTTCTTCCCTCTCCCTCCTCTCTCTTTTCCCCATGCAGTGTGTGTGTGTGTGTGTTGCAACAGAGAGCAGACATGGGAGCTGTACATAGTTGTGATAGGGACTCAGTATTTCATGCCACACCCAGCAAGACTCTTTATCAGGAGAAGGAGCCTATTCAGAAAAGAACATGGTACTTGGGCCCCCAAAAGTGTAGGTGTGGAGAGAAGTCTTCTGAAAATGGTATCATAAGTTCTGACTCCCCTTGCAAGTGCCCGTGTTTCTCCCTCTGCCAGGGAGTCATCCTCTTCCACAAAGACATACATATAAGTAATGACTTAAAGGTAAGGAAAGACTCCTCAGATGGGACTGAGCTCTGGTTCTGTCACACCTGTGCTCCCCTCCTCCCGGGGAATTGTAATGTTCATGGTTTCTTGGAGAAATGAATGATTTAGGATCTCTTACAGCTGTGTTTCTCTTTGCAGAAGTTTTAGGCTTTCGTGTGGAGAAAATGTTCTGGAAGGAGCCTCCACATCTCCATTCAAGCCTTTCGGATCAGGAAATCTTGGCCTGAACAGTACACTTTCCAGTCTTCAACACAAATGACTTTATCAGGCCCAGCCCTATGGAACCCTAACTGTGAAGTAAGAAAGCAGAGCTGACACCTCCCCCCAGCCTTGTGTATACAGCCGGTACCCAGATTGGGTGTTGATCTGTGTCTTGTATGAAAGAGAATAGACGCTTTGTTCCCTCAGTGTTGGAACAGCTTTTATCTGCACTGACTTGTGAAGACCCAGGACACTCCTCTGGGGCCTTATTCATTTTAGGGTTTATATTAGAGTCCTGAATTCTACAATTAAAAAGTCACCGATGGGCTAAGGCTAGTTCAGCCTTATCCCAAGTGTGCCATGAAACAAAAACCAAATTAGTATGTGCCGTGGCGCTGCAGAGAGTCACGGTGTGTTGCTCACCTGCCAGACTTAACTATTTCTGGAAGATGCAGTGCCATCTTGTTTCTCAGGGGGTTGCCAGTCTAGGAGAAGAAAGAATGGTGCAAGTTTCCTTTTCCTATCATCCAAGTAAATGCGTTGCTCCCCGCTTCAAAATAACTACTTAAGATATTTCAAACTATAACTTTAAGACCAAATCTGACCACCACAGAGGGTTTCACATTAGATCAGTCCAAGTTAGGTACAGGTACGCCACTGAGTAGCAAATATCTTAAGGGCTTTTATTTTAAAATCAACACATGTTCCATGTAACATCGAGAGAGATTTATGGTATACGTTTCTGGGAAAGAAAAGGAGACCTAGACCTAGGTGTGCAGTCCCTAGAAGGGAACAATCTAGTAATCACCATGGCTACTGACCAGTGAGCCAGCCATTCAGGTCAAGTCGAGCAATTTACTGCCCTCAAAACTGCTGGGAACCTCATCTTTTTTGTCAGTACTTGACAATCAGGTAGCTGGGGCCCCCCTGGAGGCTTAGGGGTTAATGTCTCAGCATTATGAAGCTACCACCAGCCACTATGGCATGGGTTCAGTCCTGGCCAGGGAGGAGACCCACAGGCACAGCAGACCTCTCCTGTCTCACCTGCTGCTCCCCTCAGCAGTGCATTTCAGATTAGCTTTTTCTGCTCCCAACTCAGGCTCACCCCCAAACCTCTGACCTACACCCCAGTTCTTGTATGTATAAATAAATAAAATAAATTTTAAAACAAAAAAATTAGGTAGCTGTCCAAAAGCTAGCAGATGATAAAGCCACAATTCAGATCCAAGTTTGGGTGACCCCAAAGCTCTCACCATTTCCTGTGAGCTTTCTCAATCAGAGACTTACCTGGAGACAGAAACCAGCCCCCTGAAGGTGTTTACCAGGTAATTAAAAGGGTGAAAAGAGAACTCTGGGCATCACGGTGGGAGCTGCTCCAGGAAGCAGCTTCTACTTGCTCCTCCACACCCACTGCCGGGACTGAGGAAGCAAAGCGCAGAGGTTTCAATGAGTAAAACACAGACATTTAGAGGGCCAGGACGGCAGCTCACTCTTGTCCGCTCTGAGGAGGCAGGTAGTGATGCCTCACAGGGCAGATGGCGGCCCCACACAGCAGGTTCTTAGTCTGGAAAGGCTGCCAGCTGCTGTGGGAAGGAAAGGCCCCTACCAGAGTGAGGAAGTCTGCGGGGACACTCGCAGGCCCAGGGAGCCAGTCTCTGCATCCTCCCTCAGTCTGCCTCCATGCCCAGCCATTCCACTGGCAGAACCTGAGGCGGGAAGAGCTGGTAGGGTTGAAAGATGCCACTTGCAGGAACCCAACTTCAGCATCACAGAGCAGGAAAAGATGGGCTGGAAGACAGAAGGAGCACGCCCAGGGCTGTGCTCCTTCTGTCAGCTTTGTCCAAGGACAACACCAGAATTGGTGTTTCTCTCTGGTTCCTGTCCTTCCCTGTGTTCTGCTATTATTAGTCCTTAAAATGTATGTGTTTGCCTGAAGTCACAGACACAACACTTCTGGAATCACAGCACATGTTTGCAGATCTGCAGGAGGGGATTGCACCCAGAGTCTAGCCCTGATAGAACTAGTTCCTTTCTTTAGCAACCGCGCCAGTGATGCATGGATTCCTGCAAGCCAGCATGGGAAGGGAACGCTGAGGTCTCCTGATATGAAGTCTTCAATTTACAGACACTGAAACTGCGATTTGGAGGTGGGGAGTTACAGAACCCACTCTCCCACCATCATCCATGACTTCCTGCTCCTCTTCCCCCCCCCTCTGCATTTTTAATTAACTGCAAAAACAAAAAGACAAGGACAAATCTGGACACTTTGTGGGGAGGAGGAGGGAATGCATGGAGGTTAGAAAGAGCACAAAGGACTGAGGTGATGGTGCTCGGGTGAAATGGTGGTGGAAAACCCATGGGGATCACAATTGATATCAAATATATATAAATAAAGGGGGAAAAAAGCTACATTTATCAAGCTTGTATGTGTGAAAAAAAAAACACTTCAGTGGGACACAGAGCTTTTGTGCAATGTCAGAGTCCCATGTTAAGTTAAATGAAATATTTTCTTTTGGAAAATATTTGGACAATCTGGGTTAGTTTCACTTTAAGGTTTTATTTAGTGTGACATAACACAGCTTGCTATAGCATAGTATAGTATAATAATATTTTTTTAAATAAAATTGTTAATGCACACCTACATATAAGTAAACATACAATACTAATTAAAAGAAATACACTTATATAATCTAAATCTTGCTTATCTGGGCTTTCCTAGTAATATTTCCAACAAAGACAATATTAAATAGAAAGGGGCTTACTAAGGATTTTCTGTCAGGATTTAACATTAGACCAGCAACAATTCGATACTGGGAGGTAGTTCTAGCAGTAGGCGACGTTTGTACCGTTTGAATCAGGGATCCTTCGAGCTACATGGCCTCTGACATGGCTGCCTCAGACAAGCAGAAGCAACTAAAGTAGAGCCATGAAAGTCTCTCAAGGTCTTGAGAACAGCTGCTGTGCCTCACAATCCCCATCTTGGCCACCTTTCTCCCATCCCTGCTTTTCTCAGCTCCCTCCCCAGCTTCCTCCTGACCTGGCCAAATTTAATTCCTGAATTGACTTGCCATTGCAAACCCAGCTTGTGCTACTCAGATAAAGCCACAGACAGTTCATGGAAAAGCTGAAGGAAGACAAGGCTGCAGTGGGGAAGGTCTCCTTGTACGTCTGACAAGTTTTCTTGAGCTTTTGGCCAGAACTCACTTCTCCCCTCCTTACATGTGAGATTGTGTGGGCTAATGGACACAGAGAGAGAAGAATCTAGTTAACCAAAGATATTTGCACTTGAGCCCTTAAGTAGATATATAACAAAGGCAGGCTCTAATCTAGTCTGTGAGACAGGAGATGAAGTTTTAATCTAACATTACATTTTATAGTCTTTTTTGGGAACCCTGTAATATTGAGTCCAGGACAAATCAGATCAAAGAAAAGGAACTCTTCAGGGTTAAATATATGACAATGGAGAAAAATAAAATCCATTTGCTCACATATCCTCTGGTTCATTTTCCTTCCCATTGGCATGGGAAGCCACAAGACAAATAGAGTTGTAGCTCTATTGTTTCTTATTGATGGAGGGGGAAGGGCTAAAGTTTTCTTATGACTATAAAAGTAATAAGATCTTGCTATAGAAATGTGGAAAGTACCAAAAATTGTAACAGCAGAAGAAAAGTAAACCATCCATCCTTTTGGTATTTCTCCTTCTACATCATAATGAATAGAGCGTTTTACATGGTTTTCCTATAAAAACTATACATATCATAATTAAAAGCCTATGTTTTATCCTCTTTAATGGATAACTCATATTTTTCTTCTTTGTACCCATCATCACCCTCCTGCCCCCTTTTTTTAAAGCTATTTTAAAGAACTCTGAACACATGTTTGTGCATATATGTCCCCCACCCCCAGAAAGCTTTCCAGAAGTAAGACTTTTGAATTTATAGGTACATGTATTTCTAAGACTCTCTATATATTACTTATTTTTCCCCAGGAGGGGATTTTAATATCCTAGTTCCTTTTCTAGGGTGTGGAAGTATCAGTTTCTTATACACGTGCAGGCCTTGAACATTTTTTCTTTTTAAGAAGTGAATAAATGAATAATAATGATAAAATAATAAGAGACATAAGAATTTTTAAAACAGCAGGTAATTTCTATTTTTCTTATGTGTACATTTGATCATTGGCAAGATTGAACATTTAATTCTAGAGAGGAACTGTCTCTGTTGCTTATTGCTGAATGCCCAGTGCCTGAGATAAGTGCCTGACATATAGAAGGTACTTGACAAATACTTTTTTTCTCTTCTTCTTCACTTATATATGTATGACTCAGTTGTGGTCCCCATGGGTTTTCCAACACCATTTCACCAGTGCACCATCATCTCAGTCCCTTGTGCTCTTTCTGCCCTCAATCCTCTCCCTTCCCCCTCCCCACCAAGTGGCCCCTATTTGTCCTTATCTTTTTGTTTTAGTTGTGTTATTATTATTATTGTTATTGTTATTGTTCTTTCCTTGGTCGCTTATTTGGTTCCCTTATATGCTTCCTAGGGTCTGGTATTTTTTTTTTTTTTTTTTTTTGCCTTCTGACTTATTTCACTGAGCATAATCCCTTCCAGCTCCATCAATGTTTCTATGAATAACTCTAGTTTATCTTTTTTGATGTTGAATAGTATTTCATCATGTATTCTTGATCCAGTCATCTGTTTTTGGACATTTAGGTTGTTTCCAGGTCTTACCTATTGTAAAGAGTGCTGCTATAAACATAGGGGTGCAGGTATTCTTTTGAATCAGTGTTTCTGTGTCTTTTGAGTATATTCCTAGGAGTGGGATAACTGGATCATATGGAAGTTCCATTCTTAGTAGACTGAGGAACCGCCATACTGCTTTCCATAATGGTTGGACCAGCTTGCATTCCCACCAGCAGTGTAGTAGAGTTCCTTTCCCTTCACTTCCTCACCAACATTTGTTGTTGCTAATTTTTTTGATATGTGCCATTTTCACTGGTGTGTGGTGGAATCTCATAGTGGTTTTGATTTGCATTTCTCTGATTACAAGAGAAGTTGAGCATTTTTTCATATGCCTTCAACAATTACTTTTTTACATGCATTTTTAAATTATAGCTTTTGTCCATGTATCTTTAAGATCAGATATTTTAAAATGATAAAATCCTATGCTGGGAAGACTAAGAGTTTGTAATCTACCTATAAAAAGAAGCATACAAGTTAACATTTCCAAACACATCAATTGACCTGCCTTTTTAATTTTGAGACATTGGCATTGTTTTGACGTCAGAGTTATGGAAAGGAACTCACTAAAATGAGCTTGTATCTTAGCTGGACCAAGCATTAACCATATGATTTTGGAAAACTTCTGTAAACTTTGTGCCTGATCTGTAAAACAAAGTAAAATAAAACAAAAAGATAGTAGATGTGCCTTTTTTTATCCTATAGGACCATTGAAACAATACAACAGGATAATTATAGGTAATAATTAAAGATAACATTTTTAAAAAGCAAAAGGTCGTATTTAAGACCAAAAAGTATTTGGATTTCACTTCCAGAATTTCCGTTTCAGACCTCACTTGCCCCATTTATAAAAGAGAAGAGAGTTTGGATAATATCTTGAATATAATAAGTGTACAATAAATATTAGTCAAATAAGTTATTTCCAAAGATTTTTTTTTAACTTTATAATTCTGGAATGCCCCATGGGTTGAAGAAAAAAAAAGGCAAAGACGTAGTTATGAATAATAACATCTGCTGAGCATTTGAAGTAAAATTTAATTACAAAGAATTAACTCAGAATAAAATTTTCCTTCTGATTGGTCCCCCAAAGAAAGCTTTAATATGATACATAAAAATGTTCATAGTATATACAAAGGAAAGAATCCTCAAAGGAGAGAGGATAATTTCGATAGTGAAATCCTTATTTGCCCAATATGTATTTGAGAAACTAGCAAATTAGAAACAATCCAATTTCTCAATGATCAGAGAACAGCTAAGCACACTAATTTTTTTTGACATGATAGAATACTCCTTAGACATGATGGCAAATGGGCAATCTATATCACTCCATGAAAATGTGTATAAAAATGTGTGGCAAGTGAGAAACAGAAGACAAAACAATATACACCCCCTGGTTACAGTTGCATAAAAAATAAGGATACTTATTTTTAAAGATGGGGAAAGACCTTGCAATGAGGAAAGCCAGCAGATGCACACACTCATTAAAATCTTTTCTTCCTCCAAATAAAATTGCCCAGCTGTGTCACTTGGTTAAAGTAAAAAAAAAAAAAAAAAAATGCCCTGAGTTGGAAAGATAGCTCAACAGCTTTCTCCTAAAACATAATGGCTATAAAATATGGGTAATCATATAATAAGCCAAAAGAGTCTCTCCACAAAGACACATCTTCTGTCCAGGCTTGTCCATTGCTTGATGTGTCTCTTGTTTAAAAGGCTATATAACCAGCATACCAGGTACCTGTATTGGGTTGTGGATGGTGAAATTATTTATAGTTGCCTGAAGGCAATGCAAGTTGTCTGAGATTTCTGTGAGAGTGTCTTCATCTCAGAAAGAAAAAAAAATAAATAAAGCTTTTTCTTTGTAAAAAGGGGAAAAGGCATTAAAAAAATCTGCCGTATCTCTCGTATCTCTAGAATCAGCTTTGTAAGGAGAAAGAAGGGTTGATATCCTTGCAGGTAGCCTGGAAAAAGAGGAAAATAAGAGCCTTTGGATGCAAAATGAAGTTCTGAACTTTGAGGGAGGAACCTTCACAGAAACCACAAAAAGCTGGCTTTTGACTAAGTTCCCAAAAGAAAAAGTCAGTTTCCTGTTTGCTTGGGGTTATATTTTAATGTATTTTTTGTCTTAGGTAATTTTAAGGAACACATGGAAACTGTCTTGGCAATACCTCTTCTTCATCCCCAAAGGATTGCTAAGAACTATGTCAATAAAATGGTAGAGAAATCATTTCAATCAATCAAGAACAACACCGTATTTCAAGTCAAAACTTTCTCTGGATGTAATTTACAATCACATTACTGGCAAAATAATGCTGAGCAGTGTTTTACAAAGTTTAGGGCAGGAAGTAAAACTGTCGAGACAATGCAACAGAAATTTAAAAAATACAAGGATAAGCCAAGCTCCATTTTCTAAAATTAAATATGACCAGGCTAGTAATAGTAGTAGTAATGCTAAAAGTTTTGAACACTGAAACAAATTTTATCCTAACAACATTACATGCTTGGAAAAAAATAGGTAATTATTTAAAGCCCCTGGTTAGCAGTCACTAGAGCCAGAATATGAATATATGTCTGTTTGATTTCCAGGGGCTTGGCTATTAATCACTAGGATATACTGCCTAACCCTGATGCTATGTTGATAGATTTTGGTCCAACTCAATTGTTTCTTAACACAACTCATGTGTTCATGCATTATTATTTATGAATTAGTTATGGAAAGGTGCTGTGAAATAGTGAAATAGTTGTATGATTTCATAGACACTAGTGCTTCCTTATATGACCCTCCAGTAAAAATGTTTTGGGAAGGATTCCATGTCAGTTATTGGCCCAAAAGTAAGCTCTGTAAACTATGTATCATCTCTGTTTTCTTAGCCTCCTATGATTGGTAAAGCCATTGATGGATGGATCAAGAATAAAAGAGAAAAACATAATTATGACTATCAAGAACTAGAGAGAGTATCAGTAGGTTATCTATAGACATAAAAAGATTAAATGGCATATTTTAGAGAAAATTTTGTGATAAATTTGATGCTTTAGAAAAAAATCTTAAATATAAAATTTGCAAGCTGACACAAGATAAAATAGAAAAATAAAAAAAATAGAATGTACCTCTGTTGAAGTTGAATTTTTACCTAAAATCTTTAATCAGAGAAACTCCAGGGTGAGAGAATTCTGTTGGTGAATTCTGTGTGTTGATGGACACAGTGACCATGCTTCAGTGTCACAGAAGATGTTTATTGCACTTCCGGAAGGCATAGATCCCCAAAACCCTGAACTGTGTCTTCAAGTAAGCTGGTGGTGAGTGCCCACATATATACTAGGCCAAATGAACAAGTCTAGTCCCCATTCAGGTCTGCTTTATCCAAATGAGGTTTTTGGTCAGTGCAGTTCATAGGTGGAAAGTTTTTCCAAGAGGTGATTGTCTGCATGTCAGTCTTGGGTGGTCTTTGGTTTATAGTCATGATTTCATTTCTTCTCAGGATGGATGCTTCTGGGCATGCCCAGGCATGGCCAATGTGCCTGTTCACCTGGATTCACCTGGGACCTTAGCCTTGTGGCTCTCTTCATAGGCACTTAGTGTCTATGAAATCATACAACTATTTCACTATTTCACAGCACCTTTCCATAACTAATTCAAAAATAATAATGCATGAACATATGAGTTGTGTTAAGAAACAACTGAGTTGGACCAAAATATATCAACATAGCATCAAAGGTTTCTTACCTGACTCCAGATGACTCCACTTTTTCTCTGTTTTAAAGTATTACTTACAATAGATATTTTTTAAAAAATAACATCAATCTTAAACTTTTTCCAAAAACTTGTTTTTTGAGACCAGCATATCCTGACACAATACTTGATATAAACATTAGAAATAAAATATTACTGACTAATGTTCTTCGATCCTTCATGAGCACTTTTAGCAGAATGTTGACAAAGTTAATTCAGCAATATGTGAAACAGAGTAAATCATATGACCATGTGTAAGAAGTCAAGGTCCTATAGAGACAATAGGGTCTGTGTATATATGTATGTACACACACACAGATATTAAATATAAAATATATTGAATATTTAAATAATACATAATTATTTATATAATAAATAATCTATAAAAATATATTATTTTTTTTAAAAACTTCACTGCATAGATATGATTAAATCATTGGCCCTTGGGCCTCCCTGGTGGCTCAAGGAGTTAAATGGCAGCACTATCCTCAGCCACTGCAGGACAACGTCAATCCCAGCCAGGGAGCTGACCCAAAAGGTGCAGCAGACCTCTCCTGCCTCACCTATTGCTCCCCTCAGCAGTGTATTTCAGTCCATCTACCTATTCAGCTCCCCACTCTGTCTCTGGTAAATCACCCTTTCCTCCCTCACCCGTCCCACACCTCTGGTCTGTACTCCAGTTCTTGTATGCATAAATAAATAAATCTTTAAAAAAAATCATTGGGCCCTTGGCAAGTGACTAAACCTCTAGTCCCTCTCCACTACCCAGAGGTCTGGGGGGAGGACTAAAAGTTCCAAACCTTTAATCTCCTGTTTTGTTCCCTGGCAACCAGTTTCCTTAAGTGTTTTCCAAAACCCACTTCATTAACATAACAAAAGACACCTCCATCACCCTTCACTAAGGAAATTCCAAGGATTTTAAGAGATTTGTGCCAGGAAAGGGGACTAAAACCACTACCAGGGGCCTCCATGGTAGCACAGTGGGTTAAGTAACACACTAAGAAGCAGACCACAGTCACTGCAGCACCAGTTTGATCCCTGCTGCAGGCTGGAGAGGGGACCCACATGGCATGGCAGACCTCTTCTGCTTTGCCCGCTGCTGCCCTTGGCAGTGTATTTCTATTGTTCTGCCTGTTCTGTTCCCAGCTCTGTCTCTGGTGAATCCTCTCACCCCCCACAACTCTGGCCTGTATCCCCATTCTTGTATGCATAAATAAATAAATTTTAAAAAAAAAAAAGAATTTCCACTACCAATTCACCTGCGCACCATCACCATAGTCCCTTGTGCTCTTCCCATCCTCGTTTTTATCCCTCTCCCTCCCCATTCCCTGCAGAATGTCTCTGATTTACATATTTATTTATTCAAATAAAATTTTATTGATTTGCAATAGTATATAAGTTCGGAGAGTATCGTTTCACACCTCGATATATATAAATGCACCTCACCACAAGCCCTAGTGTCATTCCCACTATGAAATGGGTGTACTTCTGTTGATCTGCCTGTTCTGCTCCCCGCTCTGTCTGTGGTGAATCCTCTCACCCCCCACACCTCTGGCCTGTACCCCAGTTCTTGTATGCATAAATAAATAAATCTTTAAAAAAAAAAACAAAAAAAAAACTTACACTTTTTTTTAAAAAAAAAGAATTCTTTCAACTCAAATATGAGCAAACAATCCAATTATTAATGGGCAAAATATTTGACCAGAGCATTAACAAAGGAAGATAAGTGGTGTTATTTTAAAAAATCTTTTAAGAGGTTGAATTGGCTTTATTAAATGATTTATGAATCAGGTAACATCCTGTCTAGATACTCCAAATGGATACTCCAAATTGATTGGTTAGGCTGAAAGGGCAATAGCTATTAAGTCTGGGTGCCCTTCTCCAACACCCCTCCCATGAAGGACTCCATATGGACATGGTTGTTTTTCTTCTGTGTGTTTTTTTTAAGATTTATTTACTTATATATACGAGAGCTGGGGTACAGGCCATAGTCCAGGGCGGTAAGAGGATTCACCAGAGACAGAGTGGGAGCAGAACAGGCAGACCGAAACTTACTGCTGAGCAGAGCATTGGGCGAGGAAGGAGAGGTCTGCTGCGCCATGTTGGGTCCCCTCCCTGGCCTGCGGCAGGGATCGAACTCTGTTGCAGTGGCTGAGGTTTGCTTCATAGTGCGTTGCTTAACCCACTGCGCCACCAGGGAGGCCTTTCTTGTGTTTTTAACTGTGGCCCATAAATATATATATATATATATAAAAAAAATGTTCAGTGTGATTGTCAGTTAGGGAAATTTAAGTTAGAAACATAATGAGATATCACCAGAAACCACCAGATTCACGCTAAGGTTGAAAAGATTGACACCACGGGATATTGACAGGAATCTCTAACAACTGCTTCTTATTACACACAATTGGTGAGTATGGGAAATTCTACAACCTCTTTGACAAAAGTATGGCATTCTCTTTTAAAGGTTAATATATTCCTATTTTATGACTCAGCAATTCCACCGGTAGGTATTTACCTAAGTATATTAATTTCCTATAACTAGCGTAAGAAATTATTTCAGGTACCTCCCTGGTGGTGCAGCGGGCTGAGTGTCCACAGCACAGGAGCGCCAGTTCCATCCCCAGCCAGGGAGGGGACCCATAGGGCACAGCCGACCTCTCCTGCCTCGGGCTGCTTCCCTCAGCAGTGTACTTCTGTTACAGGGCAGGGAGAGGAGCACCCGGAACCCCCAAGCCTGCCCTCTCTGAATGGGTTCTGCCATCCGCCGCATTAAGACAAACATATAAAACCTTTAATGGAAAGGAACTTTAATACAACCAGTGTACAATAAAGAAAGAACAAAGAATATAGTTACTAAGTTAAGCATCCAAAGTGACCCATCTCCTTGAGGGTAAAAGTCCAGCCAAATAGGATTGGCCCA
>JAGFMF010011678.1:6730241-6825809 GCA_019455555.1 Galemys pyrenaicus | reverse complement strand
AATCAAAATCAAGATGAAGGCTGCCATTGTTAACCTCCCCAAGGGTCTCTCACCCACATCTGTTCCAACCAGTCCAAGACCAAAAAGCAAGCACAGTTTCTTCACTTGTCCCTCTGCTCCACGTGCCTCCTCCAGGTCTCCTTGCTGTTCTCCATCTTCCTTTCTTCTTCCTCTCTTCTCTGCAGAATCTTCTTTTCCTCCTCAGCTCCACCCACTTAGGGCAGAACCAGGATTTTGGAACTTCCCCTTTTCCTGGGACCACCCTGTTACACTTCAATAGATCTTTCTGTTCTGCTCCCCATTCTGTCTCTGGGTAATCTGCTCACCTCCCCTGACTCTGGCCTGTACCCTTGCTCTTGTATGCATAAATAAATAAAACTTAAAAACAAAAGAAATTATTTCAAATGTAATGGTTTAAGCAATATAAATTTACTATCTTACAATTTTTGGAGGCCAGAAGCTTGACATTAGTCTCACGATGTTAAAATTAGTGTCAGTAGGTCTACATTTCTTTCTGGAGACTCTAGGGGATATACATTTCCCTTATATTTTCCACTTTCTCAAGGCTGTTTGCATTGTTTCTTCAGAATAGGTGCATTGGGTCATTGTCACATAATTTAGATTTATGCTCTATTCCCATGTCTTCTTTGACTTTTGTTTTTCTGTCTCCCTTCCCAGTTTTAATGAAATTTGTGATTAATTGGACCTCTGTGGATAATCCAGGATAATTTCCCTACCTCAACTCCCTTTACTTAGTCACATCAGCAAAGTCCCTTTTTGCAATATAAGGTAATACAGTCACAGATACTGGGAATTAGGCTACATGGGGGCATTACTGCACCTACCACAACCACCTGCAGGCCCCCAAATATCCTATCCATCCAATATATTAAATACATTTATACCATACCAAGATCCCTAAAAGTTTCAATCTATTATGGGATGGTCAGAATATCACCAAATGTTTTATATGATAAAATTTGAGAATTTTTGAAGAAATTTAGCCTCTGTCTGCTGCCCAATTCTAAAGCCACTTGCATGTTTTTAGGTCTCTGTACATCAATCCCCCCACTTCCTAGCACCAAAATGTGTATTAGTTTCTTATGGTTGCTATAACAGATCACCTCAAACTTAGAGGCTTAAAATAACACAGATTTATTGTCTACAGCTCTGAAGATCTCATCTACATCTCTAAAATTAAGGTATTGAAAATCAAGACTACAGTAGTTTCTGGATGTTTTAGGGGACCAAGAGAAATGAGATTATATGTCCACCACAAACTTTGTACATATAGTTTTATTCAAAATAGTCCCAAACTGGAAACAAATCAAGTATCTATCAATAGGAGAGCAGATAATTAAGTTGATAGATTCATGTAAAAAAAATACTACACCATAATAAAAAGGAAGCTGCTATTAAGCATTAATATGGGTGAATCTCAAGAACATTCTGCTGAATGAAAGAAGTGGAGCAGAAAGTGGAGCAGAAGTGGAGCACAGAAAAGTGGAGCAGAGGATTTTATTTACGTGAAGTTCTGGAACTGGTAAAAATTTAATGGTGAAAAAAATCCAATCTGATTACCAAGGGTTGGGTGTAGAGGCAGGGGTTGGTTGAAAAAGAAAAAGGGGAACTATCTAGAGTATAATCTTCTATTTTTTTAATGGCTATTTAGATATATAGGTACAGGCACTTGTCAGACTTATCCAATGAAATACTCTTGGTTTATGTATTTCAATGTATGTAAAATTCGCCAAAGAATCCATGAAGAACTATAAATAAATATAGAACGCCGGTTCATCCTATGCATGCTGAAGTATTTAGAAGAGGATATTAACTTTCATAGCTAACTTTCATTTTCATTTAAGCAATAAGCTAGATTGATGAGTGGATAGAAGGGCAAATAGATAGTCAGGTGATAAAGCAAACATAGCAAAGTACTGGAAACTCTAGAGGTGTGTATATAGGTATTTACTATACAACACTTTTCAGCTTTCTCTGTGTGCTTGAAAATGTTCACAATAAAATTTTGGAGGGGGAAGGCTACCATTCTCCTTCCAGTTAGAGCACAGTAGTGAGAATCTGATCAAAGCTTGTGAAGACCTTCCCATATGTCATTGCTGCACAACAGACGGGCTTGTCTCTCCAACTCCTACATAGCACAGACTACTTGAAAATCACTTCTAAGATTTCTTCAAATAGTTGAAAGTTAGAGGGGAAAAAAATCACTAATCTTTCAGAAAATGACATTTGTCTCTGGTAGACAGACTAAACACTGAGTGCATAATGTGAAATTATTAGTGTTAGCGATATCTTTAGAAATTTTCTATAGTTGGAGCTCAATTGTATGGCTGATTCTAATTATGGCAGCTTGTTATCTAAAACAATGAATTCTGAAAAATCAAGTCACGATGACTAAAGAAAGACATGATTTATAAAAATAGTGTTAACATTTGGGGACTTCAAACACTAACAGTTTTAATACTCTGGGTGTTTGTGAGTGTGTGTGTGTGTGTAATGTTTGTCCAAGTTTAATTTCTTACTGATAAGCAATTTTTAAAGAGTTAAAATTTTAAATTACTATAACAAATTAACTCTTCATGGTATTGTTAGAATTTTTAAAGTTCCTCTAGTGCTAAATAACTCTTAATATTAAGTAGCTCCAGGTGGTTAAAGGTCATATTTAAATCTCATTCTTACAAATGAAATCATATTCTATTCTTAAAATGAATACGCTTTAAATTAAAAGGTGATTACATTTGCAAAGCACTTTACCAAATGGGAGACATAAATGGTTATTAATTAGAGTAAGTCATTGTTTGACACTTTCTTTATTCTATTCCTTTTAGATCCTGAAATTTATTGCTTTCCAATTATACAATTTATAAGAAGGAATGAGCTTCAGCTCTTTTCCAACTAAAGCACTCAGTGTGATTTGAAAAGCAGAGGAGAGACATGATGAACTAACATCTACTCTGTCTTTTAGCAAATGCAAGAACAGATGAATACTGTGTGAAACTAATTGTATTTGAAAGGACCATTTGTTGCAGAATATTAAGTAGGTTCTTTTTTAACCTTTGCTCCTTTCTTCATGATGGGCAAAAAGATCAAAGAGACATGATGGCATCGTGGCTTCTGATGGGTCTGACTTTTGTTAGAAGAATGTTGGTGACTCAAAACTAGAGGTGAAGAGCCTCACCTTGAATTTCATCCATGTGATTTGCACTGATTCTAACTGGACAGAAATAGGTTGCTCATGAAGATGGGTGGAGTGAAAGGAAAAAGCTTTTAGAAAGTAGGTAGAAGAAATGAGTGTTGCAAGCACAGGGGAGGAGCCAGGAGGCAGGGCACATGGTAAGGGGTGGAGCTTTATCTGACACCTCTGGAGTGTTGAAATGCTCTGTAGGTCAGTGGCCCCACTTCTGCTCCCGTTGCCTGATGAATCCCCTCCCTGAGCTCTCCCTGACAATTGATGATGGCATAAACTACGAGGAACACTAAAACTAAACTTGTATATCACAAAAAAGGCTGCCAAATTTCCTGGGTACCGCCTTGGTACAGAGCATTGTGGAAGACTGACAGACACAAAAAGGACTAAGGCAACCTCTTCCTCCAGGAATTAATAATTTGAAAGCTTGAACACACCAGATATGTGATCTACATTCTGACAATTTGGGGACCTGCCTGAAAAACTGAGTGCAGACAAATAATTCATCACAGTCAATAGTATTAGGACAGAGTGAAATAGAAATGCTGTGACTCCTAATCTAGTTTACTTTTCCCATAGAAAAAGTTCTTCTCTGTTAATATAAAACAAAGGATGGAATATAAATTAGTCCAAGGGATAGTCACTGAATAATAAAATAATAGACCTGGGAAGAAAACAGTTAAAATATCAACTAGTCTAGCAGTTGTTTAAATTTGTGAGGTTCCCAGGGCTCCTGAGAGTTGGAGAAGAGAAAGAAAGGAAGGAAAGGATTAGTAATTTTTAAAGAGTTAAAATTTTAAGGAAGGAAAGAAGAGAGGAAAGGAGAAGGGAGGAAGGGAGGGAGAGAGGGAGGGAGGGAGGAAGGGAGGGAGGGAACCATAGAGCTCTCTAAAGGTAAGAGGACCAATGTCTTTATTGCACACTAGCCATATTAAAGTTCTTTTCTCTGAAGGGCTTATGCACTAGGGTATGTTTTGTCTTGATGTGGCAGATGGTAGAACCCATTTAGAGCAGGAAGGTCTGGGGGTTCAGGTGTACCCCTCATTCTGACCATTAACAATCATAATCATGTCAACTTCTCCTCCTTTTAGTGGTGCCAAGATTGACTAGTGTTTACAGTCAATATCTTTTAAAGAAATTTCTATAATGCATAGTAAGTGCCTGAGATGTGATGGTAATTTAAAATGATGATTAAAAAAATTAATATGGGTATATAACGTGATTATGGCTTCGTAAAGAGAATAAACAAAATCATAAGCCCCATAAGAACAAGAATTTAAAAAAAAAAATCTCTTTCCTACTTTATCACCTAGTACCAGCTGAGGTCTCTGATGCTGGATCTGACCTATGTATTAAGTGATGATTCAGTTCCTGGTCATTCAGATGTAATGGAAATTTTGCCAGGAAACGTCTACAAGAGAATTCCTTGCCCCGAGGGTGGACCGGAAGTCTTTCTTACAACCTCTGGATCTTGGTCATAAGATACGGTGTTTGAAGTTGCTGCCGCCATCATGAACCATGAAGGGATCGACTGAGGACAAAAACCGCGGCGCAGAGGTTGGCAGAGCCCAAGATGGAAGCACTTGATGATGTCCTTCAGCATCTATTTAATCAGACCAGGAACTGAATTTCTTCCAGACTGTCATACGAGATAATAAATTCCCTTATTTCAGTGGTACTTGCTTATTTTCTATGACATGGCACATACAGAAAAGGATAATGTTTGTATGATACACTGGTATAAGAACTCTGTGAAAGTTTATGTGGAAAATGTGGATATGGAAAATGAAATTAGTAGAGGGTATATTGAATATATATTTAATTTCCAAATAAAACATTAAACTTTTAATGAGGAACTTGAGCTTGCTTTTGTGAATGTAACACTTATTATAATCAGAGATTTATGCTTGAAGAGGCAATGTGAATACTGATCAAAATGTGTGATAATAATATCTTCATATACTTGAGGGTTGCTGTCGACAAGAAATTTTGCAAAAATAGGTGATAAAAATTTTAAAACCATTTAAAAACTACTAAAAATACAATAGTTGAAATTGTATTTGACAAGTTCAACAGCTCATTGTTCTGCCATTAACAATTTAGTGCCAAAGTTTCTTGTATTCATGCAGACAGATTTCTCATCTAATGAAAGTTTTTCAAGTCAAATTATTTCAAAACAATGAAAAGTTTTAATGTTTAGATGTACTGTTAGAGATCCTACAGTTAGTTTAGCTACCACTAAATAGTGATAGCCATTAAAAATGCACAGAAATAACGAATATATTTATAGATAGATAATCTGTATCTGTGTAACATGTGTACACCATATAGATATAATAAGATAAATGTTTGGGTGAGCCCTAGGAACACCTGCCTTATGCTTTTCTCCCTCCTCAAAGCATACACTACTCTTTGGACACCTAGAACATTTCCAGCAGCTTCACGTCTTGACTAAACTCAGCCTGACATGATGGGGCTGCAAAACCCACCCAGCTCAGGAGCCCCAATCAGGTTTCTTATAGCAGGAAGGACTCCCAACTGAGCCTAAGATTATTGCCCCACAGCATTGGTGGCCATTCCAGACTTTATTCTTCTCTTGATAACATCTTGACTTGGGTGTTTTGTGCTCACAACCTAACATATGCTTGCTGTTATAACATGACGTAAATGATGTTCAGGTAGCAACAGCTTATTTATATTTCCCTTGTAAAAGAAATGTACAATGGGCTATGCCTAATTCATAAGGCCGTTAACTTTCAGTCATTGACCACAATGAAGATCATACCCTGGATGCAAAGAAGGAATTCTAATGAGGCAGGTGCTTCTGATGCCCATGTCACCTCTTACTGTCTCACACTCTGAGACTGAAGTCACAGCTGGGGTGTAAATTATGTGTCACCAAGTACTTCCAGTCCCTTCTGATGCACATTCGACCCCAGCACCTTCTCCCAAGTAGAGAGAGAGCAGTATAGGAAGGGAGTTAATGTCTTAGAGTGAGTTCCCATTTGATGGTAGGAACAAACTAGGTGGAGGATGCAGTCTCCACTTTTTATTTTTTTTAAAGATTTATTTATTTGTGCATATAAACTGGGGCACAGGCCAGAGGTGTTGGTGGGGGGTGAGAGGATTTACCAGAGACAGAGTGGAGAGCAGAACAGTTGGATTGACTGAAATACACTCCTAGGGGAGCAGCGGGCAAGACATAGAGGTCTACAGCGCCATGTGGGTCCCCTCCCTGGTCAGGGATCGAACTCATGCTGCAGTGGCTGTGGATGCTTCATAGTGCGGTGCTTAACCCCGTGCGCCACGATGGAGGTGCCTGGTCTCCACTTTTTCAAAAGATAATTTGGGGAAGGTTCTCTGTGCTTCTCCAAAGTCCTAGAGGAACAAATCTCCATTGCATGCATCAGTGACCGCTCCACACAAGCCCCTTATCTTGATTCTTCGTGGCCTCATTCCTGCTTTTCAGGATCATCTCCAGAATAAATGTCTTGGATGAGCAACTTTCTCCCAGGCTCTGATTTGAGAAGAACCTGCATTAAGAAATCTAATATTTAAATTCTCTGCCTGTAATTAAAAATCTTGTCTAATAAATGGACTGATTTTATGAGTCTGCCTAAAATAAAATGTTTTATTTGATAATGATGCTCTTTTCTTTAAAAATAAAATAGATACCATCTTCTGGAGGAGTTACACAGTTACAGCTGGACTCCTGCCGCGGCCCTGATGATAGTCCAAAACCCCACATGGAGTCTCATTAGCAAGGCAGGCACTCCCCAATGCTGAGTTGAAGGCATTCCTAAAATTAGCTTGTAAATTGAATGTTTACAGCTTGAAATGTATTTTCTAACAGAAAATATTATCTAATATTTTACTCCAAATATTTTCCAATAGCTAGTGTTTTGAGGCAAAGAATTATCCAGCACTGTTCTACTTTGCCCAGGAAGTAGTAAGACCATGAAAGACTGGGCTTCAGAAGCTTTCCCTTGCAAAGGTGTGTATGCTTCTAGGTGTAGTTGAGAGTTAGAGGGACTGAGAGGATGCCAACATCAGAGGACAAATAAAGATACTGATGACCTGAAACTAGTTAGGAAATGTGGTTATAAATTACCACATTGGGTTAGATTGTGTCCCCCAAAATTCTTGCCCATCCAGAGCCTCAGAATATGGCCTTATGGGAAGCAGGGTCTTTGCATATGAAATTCATTAAGTCAAGATGACATCATGTTGGATTAGAGTGGGCCCTAAAGTCAATGACTGGTGTTCCTATAAAAAGATCACATGAGGAGGACATAGTAACCAACAGTAACCACATGCAGAGTAAAAGGTCGGGGATGACAGAAGCAGAAATGGGGAATGATGCAGCTACAAGCCAAGGAATGCAAAGTATTGCCAGCAGCAACCACAGATTGGAGAAGGGAGAAAGAATTCTCCTCCAAACTCTCGGAGCAAGTAGGGCCCAGTCAACACCTTGATTTTGAACTTCTAGCTTCTGGAATCATGAAGAATAAATTTCTATCAATTTAGCTTCCCAACTTGTGGCAATTTTTATGGTAGCCCTAAGAAACTACTAGAATGAACAAATATTGGATTGAAAAAGATTAATCATTTATTTTCAAATGATAGTCCTTTCCCCCATTCTCAAGGAGATTTGTAGCTTTCTCCTTGTTTCTATTGCTACCAAGGAGCAGTACAAAAAAAGTCCTCTCTCATTTTACTTTTCAATGCATTTGTCATTGGTAAGATATGAAGCAAAGTCATGAATATAATGTCATATCTAAAATCAGGGTTAAATGAAATGCTCTAGCAATGGGAATGAGGAACATATATTGAGTGCTGACTGAGAGACACAACTGTGTGGTCTGTTCAGCTTCACAAGCCTTATCATTGGTTTGGTCCTATTAAATCCCTATTGAACAGGTGAGGAAACTGAGCCTTGCCTCCCAAGCGCCTTGACTAAGGAGTGGCCATATCTGGGCCATAAATGATTCCAGACTTTTTTGTCTTGGAAAGAAAGGTTTATTTTAGGGGGAAAAAAGGATGAAGAGTAAAGACTCCCAGGTAGATGGTACCTGGGAGGGGCAAAGAGAGCCGTGATTCCAGACTCTTAACCACTACATCCTTGCCTCATGAAAACAGGGTTTCCTCACAGAATGATTCTTTCAAGCAGAAAGAATCTCTCTTCACTCCTGACTCATCCTTACCCAGATGCCTGAATCCTCTCGCAACTGAGTCTGGTAGACAATTTGCACCTGATTAGAACCTTGGAACTTCTGAAACTTGAAAAGTTGTCCTGTTTGGGAACTCAATAACTAAATATTTCATTATCTCAAGCAGATCTAGTACACAGTTAACTCTTACACAAAGTATATGTGTTCTGTGAGTGGTCAAAGCACTTTTCCCTTTAAAGAAATGACACTAGTACTTGTGAAGTAAACTTCTAAGGGCAAGACTTAGTTTACTTTTAAAAACCCTTCCCTATTTCCCCTTGAACTACAGGGTGGTTTACAAGCTTCTTAGAATGTCCTTCATCAGAGATTGGCAAACTTTTTCTGTGCAGGACCACATAGTAAATATTTTAGGCTGGCTATGTGGTCTCTGTCTATTACTCAACTTTTCCACAGTAACAAGTGAGAAAGCAGCCTTAAACAATATATAAAAGATTGGGTACAGGTGTGTTCCAATAAAGCTTTATTTACACACACACAAAAGGCAGGGAGCCAGATTGGGATGAGAGTCATAGTTAACATCTACTACTGATCTTCAAAGCTAGATGCTGCCTCCCACTCTTAAGTCTTGTTGCACCCCAAATCATATGCTCTCTGGTACAGCCTTGAAGTACTTGTACTTTGCAAACTTGCATGCCTTTGCTTCCTCTGCACCCATGCAACTGTAGCCCATTTGTTTGCACGCCCTTTTCCATTTTCTCACTCCCTGATCAGGTTAGCAAATGCTGTGGATAGGAGACCATTCTGGATAGTCACTAGCAACTTGTATCCTATTGTATTTATTCATTAATTAGTCTATAATTATCCATAGTTGTGATTACAGATTATGAATTTTTTAAAGATTATTTATGCATACAAGAGCTGGGGTACAAGGCCAGAGTCCCAGGAGGTCAGAGGATTCACCAGAGACAGAGTGGGGAGCAGAACAGGCAGATAGATCGTAATACACTGCTGAAGGGAGCAGCAGTCAAGGCAGGAGAGGTCTGCTGCGCCATGTGGGTCCCCTCCCTGGCCGGGAATCCAACTCGCACAGCTGTACCGCAGATGCTTCACAGTGTGGCGTTCAACCCGCTGTGCCACCAGGGAGGCCCCAGATTATGAATCATAGAACCTCCAGGAACACATTTGCTAATTCCTTCAAGCCAGTGCTGTTTTGCCTCCTCACTTCCTATTGCATTCATCATATTTGGTGTAGTGTGCACGTCCTATTGCCTATTTTCTTTAAGCCAAAGTAGAGGCTTAACTTGAGCAATCACAGAAGCTGATGCCATGCATCTGTGCCGTTCATCCTCTTTACCTTAGTCTGCCTCTTGTCACTCATATTATCTATAGCTTTGATATTTCGTTTGCATTTTGCTATTTTATTGTAGGCACTTTTTAAAAGCTATCTCAAATCTTTGTATAATGAAGTAGGATTTATTCATTCACATATTCATCCACAAATAAATTATTACTTTCCTTTGATCACTTTTTGTAAGTTTTCAAAGAGAGACACGGTGTACTTTACCTATTGTACAACACAGAGTGTATGAATTGTGTGCGATATCCAGACTGGGTCATCTTTTAACACTTTCCCCAATGACAAAATTCTTTTCAGGAATAATCATACAATGAAATAACTAATAATAAAAGCTGAAGGAAACTACAAACAGTGAAATTTTTCGTTTAATGAACTTCGTACCACAAAGTCTCGAGAAGAGTTAGCTGAACAACTTGGAACCATGAGACACTTTCAAAATGAATAGTATTTGTAGCTGTTCTCATGTGGAAGAGGCAACAGCTTCACTGCGAGTTGGATAAATTCCATGTGATATACAACGTTCACTTCAGGATAAATAGCCACATGAGCTAATCTGAGGTTTAGCTCTACAGTATTAAACTCAATCAGAATAGCCATTATTATACAGAATTTAGACCAATGAAAGATGTTTTAGAAAAGGGTTGTTTTATTTCTAACATTGTTGAGAATTATCCCGCATGTCATGACAATAAAAAGTAGCCCATCTCTTAGTTGGCTTTACTATTGTTTCCAACAATAAACAGAAAATGTCCAACTTCTCCACCTACCCACCCCCTCAACCCACACAAACACCATTTGAGAACACTCTCGCTAGAACTTGAGTTGGTGGATTGAAACTTCAGGTTTGAAAGTTTCATGGCAAAAATAGAGCAAAGTGCTATCCACATTGCTTGGCTAGGATACATTTTCCTTTAGGCTTTGCTAAATAAGTGACAGGCTAACCATCTCCAGGTGCTTTATTTCCCACCTTTGGATGTACCTGTAAGGTTAGATTGACCTCATGGCACGTTAGCAATTTTCTACTATGACAATTCTACTTCACTGTTGGACTCGGGAGCCCTGCACAGGTAAGATGCAGCTCCAGATTTAGAAGAGCAGTGACAGGCTTAAATTGGAACAAATCAGCATGAATAAATTGCTGTTTAAATGAGTCATGAAAAATAAAGGTTGGCGAATTGAACCTGCTTTATTAAGACTGAAATTAAAATTTATAGAAGTAGGTGTGATGGGAGTCACCAGAACTGGAATGCTTTTAGAATGACGGCATAACAATCTTTGTATTTTATTTTACAAAATAGTTGAACTTCTATTAAATGGAGGCCCAAAGATAGATGATGAATTTGTGTATCAGGGTATCTGAGTCCAGGACAAAATTTCCTTCCTGTTTTAATTGTAGCTGTCTGTTTTTTCACCTTTATAAATGCAAAGGTCCCGTGCCATGATTAACATTCAAGAATCTTGTATCCCTGCATCACACTCATTTTAACACCTGTAGACTGAGTCTTGCATGCAGATTCGATTCAAAAGAATTTAATCTTTTTTGAAACCATTATGATTAAGCTATAGATGTGTCAATGTGACCCACCACAGGAGAGATCTTAGTTGTTGATCTATTCTACTTTGACTCCATTTACTTTATCTTATTTTTAAAAGATTTATTTATGCATACAAGAACTGTGGTACAGGCCAGAGATGCGGGAGTGAGAGGAGTCACCAGAGACAGAGTGAGGAACAGAACAGGCAGACTTACTGAAACACACTGCTGAAGGGAGCAGCGGGCAAGGCAGGAGAGGTCTGCTGTGCCATGTGGGTCCCCTCCCTGGCTGGGGATTGAACTCGTGCTGCTGTGCCATGGATGCTTCACAATGCTGCGTTCAACCCACTGTACCATCAGGGAGGCCTTACTTTTACTCCATTTTTTTTAAAAAAAGAAAAATATACGTATATATTGGGGCCTCTCAGGTGGCATAGGGGCTAAGTCTCATTGCTATCATGCTGTCACTGCTATGGCCTAATTTTGAGGTCCACCAGGGAACTAACCCACATATGGTTTAGGAGACCTCTCCTGTCTCCCCCACTGTTCCCTCAGCAGTTCATTTCAGTGGATCCACCTGTTCTGCTCCTCACTCTGTCTCTGGTGAACCCTCTTACCATCACCACCCCTGGCACCTCTGGCCTGCACCCCAGTTCTTCTGTGTAAAAATAAATAAAATAAATCTTTTAAATATATAATATATTTAAATATATCTAGATAGATAGATAGATAGATAGATAGATAGATAGATAGATAGATAGATAGATAGATAGATCCACCCATTTCATAGTGGGAATGACACTAGGGCTTGTGGTGAGGTGCATTTATATATATCGAGGTGTGAAACGATACTCTCCGAACTTATATACTATTGCAAATCAATAAAATTTTATTTGAATAAATAAATATGTAAATCAGAGACATTCTGCAGGGAATGGGGAGGGAGAGGGATAAAAACGAGGATGGGAAGAGCACAAGGGACTATGGTGATGGTGCGCAGGTGAATTGGTAGTGGAAATTCTTTTTTTTTTTTAAAATTTATTTATTTATGCATACAAGAATGGGGATACAGGCCAGAGTTGTGGGGGGTGAGAGGATTCACCAGAGACAGAGCTGGGAACAGAACAGGCAGAACAATAGAAATACACTGCCAAGGGCAGCAGCGGGCAAAGCAGAAGAGGTCTGCCATGCCATGTGGGTCCCCTCTCCAGCCTGCAGCAGGGATCAAACTGGTGCTGCAGTGACTGTGGTCTGCTTCTTAGTGTGTTACTTAACCCACTGTGCTACCATGGAGGCCCCTGGTAGTGGAAATTCTATGGGAACTATGCCTGAGAAAAGAAAGCAAACATTGTGAGAAAAAAATTAATTAATTAATAAAAGATAATAAACATAAGGCTTTCAACTTTTAAAAAATCTGGATCTTCACTTTTCGGGTTATCATTTGCTTCTTTCTTTCTACTATAATTGAGAAACACACCAGTGACTAAGTTTCTAAGTAAGCCTGGTTCCATTTCATTGAACCAGACAGTAGAATCAATTTAAGTCACATTGAATAGTTATCACCTCTAAAGGAGTGATTTTTGAAACATGCAGGCACAAATCCTATCAGTCATCCCCATTCTGAAAATTGAGCCTCCATGAGGTTCTCATGTCTCAAGCTATAATGGATATAGTCGAGGATCCCTACTCTTTATATCCTTAGAGGAAGATTTGAGATTGGGCCGTCATAACCATCTTTCGTTAGGTAAGTGTACCCTCTCGCTGACCCCACGAACATTCCCCACTGTCCTCGCCCCTCTGGCAGATAACGAGATGTGGCATGCACAGTATGGACTTCCTTTCCTCTTGGCAGATCCTGAATGAAGCCAAGGGGAACAGTTACAAAACAGAAAATTGACTATGATGGAATGCTCTTTGGTGCTACATCTGATATGATTAACAATTTATTTTGGCAACACCAGGGATGGGTTTCATATGGTTTTTCTGAATTCAATAGGACTTCTTTCTGCCAGGAGAATCAGGAACACTGAGAAGAATCCAGGCTGAGACAAGAAAAAAGTGTGCCATCTTGCAAAGTGTTTCATGGTGTTGACTCTGTGATCTGGAAACCAGCCATTGCTCAACCCCTTAATTTCCAACTGTTCTTCAACTATTGTCACTACACTCAGGTTGATGGATGACTTTATAATTAGCAGGGTAGATGGCCTTGAGGAGAATGCACTGTAAGAAGGGAGGGGGAACATGTGGCAGCCGAATATTTTGCAGTATACAAGTATTCTTAAAATATGGATGTTTCATCTGAGTCATCATCCTTAAATACAATTGCATGAAACTGTGAATTTCGGAGTAACTCCTCTTATAGGAATTTACTTTAGGCTGAGAAAAGTTGATTTGTAATAGAGAAATGCTTCTTTCCCAGACTTGTTATTTCTGTGGGTGGGGAGGGACTTCCACTAGGACAGCATTCTTGGGCTTTCTCTGCTCCCCTACCCTATTATTCCTCAGGGTGAATTTGAAAAGGGAGCCTGGGCATGTACTGCTGAAACCTTTCTCTTTCTCTTGGGATGGAGCCCACTTCCAGAGAACATAAGTCACCATTGTTCTCAGAGATGGAAGAAGCCTTCAGGAGGAAGCCCATTTGCTTTTAGATAAAGATGTACTCTTAAATATTAGCAATTATTAGGACATCCACTTAGTTCTAGTCATTAGGCACATTCATAATATTTACATTATCACTAAGAAAGGAGGTGTTTTGGTTCTCTACCTGCCTTAACCTCTTGTTTGATTTCTCAACCGATTCATGGGCAAGAAAAGGTGGTTTTAATTATTGTTTTTTCACAACCCCCAACAGATTCTTAAGTTTCATTTGATGACTATATATATTTTTTCACAGATTTATCAATCTGATACCTCCCAGATTTATCAATAGATTAACACCCTTTATTGGATTAAAAATATCTTGATATTCAGATTTAAGCTACATGGGCAAACAACCTCAGAATCACTAGGATTGTGATGTAGAAAAATCATTTGTCCTTTACGTTTTTCTCCAACCCTTGCGCCTTCCTCGTCATTCATTCAGAGCTCTGAGACTGTGCCACATTTCCCTTTACTTCCCCCTGACTTATATCCTTTGGCTATATTTGGCTATATAAAAGTCACTATATTTGGATAGCAGTTAGAGGGACTTTAAATTGGCAGTGACTCTCCTTTGATCTTTCATTGAGAGGTCACTCAAGAAGGGCATGGTCACAAGTAAATTAAATAATAAAACTAGAGAGGAAGGGAAGGAAGCCAAGAAGGAAATGAAAGCTCCCAACTTCCTTGATCTGTAGCTAAGAAACTTGCAAATCAGTGTTTGAGGTAAGAATATACTTGAGGTTTTCCAATATCAATGACATACTCAAATTGAAGTTATCTACTTATGGTTGTAAAACATAACCAATAAAATAAAGCCCTAGCATTAATTTCTTCCAAAGCTCTTTCATCCACATATTTCATTGAATATTTACCCGATGAAGATGCTATTATTCTCCTTTTAAAAAGTTGGCAAACTGAGGCCCAGAGCAAATTTCCCCAGCTACTAAGTGTTAGAATCAGACTCAAACTTACATTTTCTGACCCCACGCACAGTGATATTGCTTTGCTACTACTGACTCCAAGTCTATATTCATGGGATTATATTGAAACTGTGTTATGTTTGAAAGAACCAGATAATTATCCGGACTTGGAATAATTGAACTTTTAAGTTGAACAGATCCTACACAATACAATAGATTGCACTCCATGAGGTAGATGTTGACGAATATTCCTTCGGTTCTATGATCTGTAAGCATAAAGAAAATGATCTGTAAAAATAAAAGATTAATTCTGGAACACTGGTGATGTAGTATTATTCAAAGATATTAGGGCTTATTTCAAAAATCTTTGCTTTTCAAATCTGAAAATTGTACTACCGCTGATGATATATGTATAGATATGTGTATATAAAATATATATGTATGTGTACATATACATATATCTCCTGTGTCTGAACCTGATGTTGACCAAGTTCTATTTTATCAACATATCACGGGAGAGTAGGAAATATGAACCCCATAAATGGAATCCCAGTGTCCTGGGGTATGGAGAGGATTTCCCGGCACGTTCATTTGCATATATTCAGAATTGCTTGTTTGGACACTGATGCAAAGAAGAATGAGGTTTTGGGTTAGGCTGGATAAGTGCAGACCTGGGAAACAATGTGGATAATAGGGAGGCAGCACACCTAGGCGCCAGAAGGGCAAAAGGTACCTCTAGCTAACACCTCATTAACCCTACATATGTCATTTGTCCCTCAGCTCCGCCCCACTTCTCAGCTCCACTTATCTTCTATTATCTTTCCTAAACAATCCAACTTCTTTCTGCTTTCCATTACCCATGCATCCTGGAAGTTAAGTCTACTTGAATGCCTCTAAAACTAAAGCACCTCCACAGAGAGTAAGTAAGGGCAGGAGCTTCCAAGGGGAGGGTCATAGTCTCAAAATACACACACCTCTTGATGCCCTCTGAAGTCCTTTTATGTGTGTTATCTTATTCAGTGTTGACAAATCTCCATGAGTTAGGCAAGGAAGCTACTGACCCCATTTTATAGATATGAAAGTTGAGATTCTCAGAACTTATGCTAATAAATAGCTGAACTACCACCATCTACTGCATCTTTAGGATCTTTCCTTCTTAACAGAGATTCACAAGCCTCTGTACCCATGGTTCTTAAATATCTATGGGAACAACTCCATACTAATAATAAAATAAATTCCCTTCATTGCAAAGCAATGGGCTTTGAAACCCATAAAATTATATTAAGTCTATTGAAGCTAACATTGTATTCAAATGTAATAAAATAACTATATAAATGCTTTGCTTAAAAGGACAGCACCCTAATTAAGAAGATTGTTAAAAGGACAGAGCATATGAATTCATCTATTACACAGGATTTACTAGAACTCATTGTACTCAGAGCAATAAAGTGGGACCAGCTGCTGCCTAACATAGAAACAATATTCAAGAATCTGTTCTGTGCAATGTTCAATGTAGTGTAGGGAAAAAAAAACAGGATTTGGAATCGTTAGATAGGTATGAGTTGTCTTCTGCCACTATTTCGCAGTTCTCTTAATAATTCTGAGCTTCAGTTTCTCATTCAAACTGTGATGAAAATAAGCAGGTAATTATCTGAGTCCAAGAAAATAATCGATTTGCAAATTGTAAAGTTTGTTATGGAGACGGAGCAGGCTGGTGTCTCACACGTTTCCTGCGTGTCCCTGGCCAGGATTAGCTCCTACTCTGAAATCTCTTTGGCCAAAGCCGTGTCTTCTCTTTGGGACTGTCTGTGTCCAGTGACTGTACAAAAGGAGAGTATAGCTCTAAAAAATTCCCCAGGTCTCTTGACTCAATTCTGGGCAACTCTGAAGGGCTCCCTGTCTTTAGAGGTCCCAATTGACCAGATGAGGATTACACTTTAAGCATTTCACAGTACAAGTCCTTCACTTGTCCTCTTCTGCATTCTTCACTCTTCATAGCTGTTGACCATGAGGCCACTCCACCCAAAACCTCCTCTCTGTTTCTTGGGAAACCCAAACATCAACACTGGTTTAGTGAAAGAGGAACTTATCAAAGGGTAATGATGAGTAGCTCAGAGAATCTGCAAATGGTCAACAAGCCAGGTGTGGAGCATGTGTTCTAAGAAAGAAAGTTCCAGAATGCTCCATCGGCAACTCCCAGGGAACACGCCTTCCTCTAACACTCTGTTACCCACGCAAGGGAATTCAGGGGGTATCACTGAAACGCCTAGGACCCTGGACAGAGTGTCAAGGACCTGTGCCCCTCCTGATTCTAGAGTGCATGTGGCTGCCATGCCTTCTCCAGAAAGGACTCATTTCAGTGTCTGCCACTTTGCCATTCTAGCCTCCTGTTCAATGTCTGGGGTGAGGGATCTGACTGCCAGAGACCAGATCACCTGTGTGGCCCTGGAGAAACTATAGAGGAAGGAGAGACACATGAAGTGGGGGATTTTTTCACTCTTGGAAAGAGATGCAAAGGTATCGGAACCAACATGGCAAACGTCCTAAGGAAGCATCACTGTAATGTTAGTTATGGGAATGTAGACGATGCATTTTATCAGAGGATCTTTTGGGATCACCATTTTAACCCAAAGTCAATTCACCAGGACAACAGAGGCATTGTTTTTGGTTGGAGGACCTTTATTGCTTTTGGAAGCATATTAAACCTGAAAGTCTACAGCGGATACACACCCCAATAAAAAGCAAAGCATTACTCTTACATAAATAAGCTTCCCTAGGCTCAGGCCACCTTTTTCTATTCTTTCCAACAGTCTTTTCTGTGCAAACACTGTTCTTGGTTGCTCTCATTCAATCCCATGTCTTAGATATTATCTCTATGCCTTACTATCTCTAAGTACAACATTTGCACTTCACAGAGCTGCAGAAGCATATATCCAAACATCTCTACTTCAGCCCTTAAAAGGCATTCATAACATGTAAGCAGAAATGTTGATTCTCTCCCAAACTTTCTCCCACTACCACTCTTCGATCTCAGTACACAACACTGCCCTGGGTCATTCTTGGGCTGCTTACGTGTTCCACTGCTCCCTATTTATAGCTGATCAGTTCTATTTGGACATTTATCATAAATTCACTCACTTTTCTGTGGCTGCGTTATTCTGTGGCATTGTCATTGGCCACAATCATCTTTAATTTGAGGTATAGCAGCCTATACCTCCCGGCTTCCACTTCTCCACTGAACCCGTTTTTTATCCAGAGGTTTATAACCCACATTTCACTCCACTGGACTTAGGATAAAATCTAAATCTGCTGCTATTTATGATGACAACTCATAAATTCCAGCACTGACTTGGGTGTTTCCCATTTCTGTGATCTCAGTTCATGCACTGGTGCTGTCCGTTTGATTTTATTATTCTGATCACCCCAGCTCCCCACCTTTTTAATGTTATTTCAACATATAAAAATTTTATTTATTTTTTTCTTTCTTTCTCTCTTTTTTTTTCCCCTTACAATGGTTGCTTTCTTTTCTCAGGTGTATTTCCCATAGAATTTCCATCACCGATTCACCCCTGCACCATCACCATAGTCCCTTGTGTTCTTCCCGTCCTTGTTTTGATCCCACTCCCTTCCTCTCCCCTGCAGAATGTCTCTGATTTATACTTTTATGTTTAGTTTAGGTTTTTTTTGGTTTTTGTTTTTGTTGTTATTTTTTCCTCCTTGAGTCCCTATATTCCTCCTGTAAGTGAGACCATCTGGTATTTTCCTTTTTCCTCTGACTTATTTCACTGAGCATCATCCCTTCATGCTCCATTCATGTTTCTGCGAATGACTCAAGTTTATCTTTTCTGATTGCTAAATAGTATTCTGTTGTGTATATAAACCACATCTTCTTGATCCAGTCATATTTTTGGGCATTTGGGCTGATTCCAAGTCTTACCTATTATAAATAGTGCTGCGATAAATATAAGGGGGAATGTATTCTTTTCAGTTAGTGTTTTTGTATCCTTTGGGTAGATCCCTACAATTGGGATCCCTGGGTCATATGGTAGCTCCATTTTTAGTAGACTGAGGAACCTCCATACAACTTTCCAAACTGGTAAACTGGTTGGACCAGTTTGCATTCCTGCCACAGTGTAGGAGGAAGGTTCCTTTTTCACCACATCCTCACCATCATTTGTAGTGGTAGTTTTTTTAGTATGTGCCATTCTTACTGGTGTAAGGCATTATCTCATTGTGGTCTTAATTTGAGTTTCCCTGATTATGAGAGATGTTCAACATTTTTTCATGTGCCTGTTGGCCATTTGCATTTCCTCCATGGAGAAGTGTATTTTAAGTTCTTCTGCCCATTTTTTGACTGGATTGTTTACTTTGTTTTTCTTGATTCATGTGAGTTCT
Source organism: Galemys pyrenaicus (assembly GCA_019455555.1). Taxonomy (NCBI): domain Eukaryota; kingdom Metazoa; phylum Chordata; class Mammalia; order Eulipotyphla; family Talpidae; genus Galemys; species Galemys pyrenaicus. The sequence continues at coordinate 6,806,587 of JAGFMF010011678.1, read as the reverse complement.
TTGTAGATCTTTGTGATCAGTCCCTAGTCAGTTGTATGGAGTGCACAAGTTTTCTCTCAGTCGGTGGGGTGTCTCTTTGTTTTAGAGGGTAATGTCTCTTTTGCTGTACAGAAGCGCTTTAATTTGATGTAGTCCTAGATATTTGCCTTTTCTTTCACTTTCTTTGCTTTAGGTAACATGTCTGCAAATATTTTACTGAGATGTATGTCATGCAGTGTTTTGCCTATATTTTCTTCTATGTATTTTATGGTTTCAGGTCTTATGTCTAATTCTTTAATCCACTTTGAGTTGGGCTTTGTGCATGGTGTGAGGTAGTCTAGTTTTGTTTTTTTTTTAAAGATTTATTTATTTATGTGTATAAGAACTGGGGAACAGGCCAGAGGTCAGGGGGTGAGAGGATTCACTAGAGACAGAGTGGGGAACAGAACAGGCAGATTGACTGAAACACACTGCTGAGGGGAGCAGTGAGGTCTGCTGCACCATGTGGTCACCCCCCTGGCAGGGATCAAACTCATGCTGCAGTGGTTGCAGTTTGCTTCATAGTGCATTGCTTAACCCACTGCACCACCAAGGAGGCCCTAGCTTTATTCTTTTGCATGTAACAGTCCAGTTTTCCAAGCACTATTTATTGAACAAACTGTCTTTGTTCCATGGAATATTGTTTGCTCCTTTGTCAAATATTAGTTGTCCATAAATCTGTGGGTTTATTTCTGGGTTTTCTGTTCAATTCTATTGGTACATGTGTTTTTGTTCCGGTACCATGCAGTTTTAATTATTATGGCTTTGTAGTATAGTTTGAAGTCCAGGCTTATGATACTTCCATTCCCCTTCTTCTTAGTCAGGAGAGCTTTGGCTAGTCAAGGTTTTATGTGTCGCCATATGAATTTCATCAATATTTTTTCTATTTCTTTGAAGAATGTCACTGAAATTTTTATTGAAACAGAACAGCATTGAAACTGTTTTTGGTAGGATGGCAATTTTGATCATGTTAATTCTTCCAATGCAGGGGCTGTCTTTCCATTTCTTTGTGTCTTCTTCTATTTTCTTAAACAATGTTTTATAGCTTTCTTCGTATAGGTCCTTCACCAATTTTTTGTTAGGTTTATTCCAAAATATTTTATTTCTTTGGTTTCAATTATAAAAGGGATTTTTTTCCCTCCTCTTCTTGTTCAAATTGATTGTTTATATATAGGAAGGCTACTGATTTTTGTGTGTTGATTTTGTGTCCACATTAGCCCCTTTTAATGCTAAAGTCTTTGCATTTACTTTTCCCAGGTGCAAAAGATGTTGTCTCCAATTTTGCACTGCTGGGTCCTTCCATTTAAACCTCAACCCAAATGTTCCTTTTTTGCTGATCATCCTGTCTGAAGTAACTACTCTCTCTTTGATACATTTTCCATCTGCTTACTCTTGTATTTTCTTCATAACATTAACTACCACTTGAAATTATCGATTTTTGACTCATTGTCTATTTCCTCATTGAAACATTAACTTGTTGAAAACCCCATCTTTGCCTATCTTATTCACAATTGCAATCCAAGTGTCTAGAACTGTTCTTGGCATATACTAGACATTCCATAGATATTTCTTGAATGCATTAACCTTACTTACCAACCGTCTGTTTATATAAAACTAGAGCAGGAATTTTCAGCCTTGGTCTATGTTTCCTCAAAAAGTCTTTGAAGAGAATTCAGGGGAAGGGAGGGAATGGGAAATTTAGCATGTTTATTTTCAGTAATTTCTAATTTAATCCAAACAATTATAGTATTAATAGTAGATATAACTTCATCATCAATATAAATCATAGATGTTTTCTTGTAACTACATTCCCATAACTAGCATCACATTAGTATCAAATATTTCAAAACATTGTTCATGCTTATTACTATTTCAAAGTTATGAATAGACTCAGTGCTAGATTGATATTTCATATATTTTAAAGACCACATCATCAAGATTTTTAGCTAAATAATTCAAACTTTCTTAAAGTTATGTTAAAAAATTAAGTAATGATATAGATATTAAATCAATTTGCTTATATTTAACCTGATAATTTTTAAAACTAATCTGAGAAAAAGTTCATGGAGTCACCAGAATTCCAAAGGGGGTTGGGAATCAAAAGGGTGAGGTATGGAATTGGATTATTCAATATGGTAGCCACTATTTAAATTAACTTAAAATTAATATGAATTGAATTTATCTTAGTCAGATCCTTAGCAGCGCTATCCATATTTCAAGGGTTCACTAGTTACGTGTGACTTGTGGCTACCATTGTGAATGACACAGATATACAATATGTCCATCATTGCAGAGATTTCTATCAACTTGCATTGATTGAGACCTTACTGCTAATTTCTGATTTGTCTTTTCACTGACACACCTGAGATTGCCAGTCACGGCTGTGGCAGGGCTGAGGCAGGTAGGAGGCTGTTGAGGCAGCTGAAGCAAGGAGAGAATGGACCACACTTCAGCCATGATCTCCTCATGAACAACTTGAACTAACGTCAGACCAAACACGCCTGCAGACACCAGCGAGCTCACAGCTATGGAGCAACACAACTCAAAGGTTCCTTCTCCCTCTAGGTGCCTTTCATCCAATGACCCAGAGTCCTCGCGTTTTCCACATGCCCAGATACCAACTTGAAAAGGAAGAGGGAAAATGATGCAAATTGGAAAAAACTGACTCACTCAAAAGAGACTGCTTACTGGAATAGCCTGAGTTTACCAGCTTGCACTAAGACTCAGTTCTCTCCACACCCTTCATTAGTCAGTGATGCAGGGTCGGTGAAGCTTCAGGAAAATTGGGTCAGTTATGAAAAGTTAAGACACTCTATTTTCTTGTATATCTGAGTCAGTTGTGGGTAAGTCAGAAACTGGACTTTATCTGTCCTGGATCGTGAAGCAACTTTTGCTTGGGCGAAATACAGCCTAAGACACTGTAAGGTGTCAGTGAGTAAACCCACGCGATCGGTCCTAGAAGTTTATTTGGGGCTGGTTGCTGGGTGGGACGCCATAGAAAGGGGAGCCGCGCATGCTCCTGAAGCCTTGGGAGTTTACATAGGGGTTTATGGTGCCAGGGTGAAGGTAGGTTGGAGGAACAGCCAGCTGGAATGCTGAAATGTACATATAAGGAAGTCAGAGTATGGGGTCTTTTGTCAGGGCACCCCCAAGACCCCCAGCCCGGGCAGACCCAAAGACATCTTCTGGCACATGGGCAATGAGCTTCTTAAAAGACGGCCTTAGGGCCGCCCTGGTGGCACGAGTTGTTCAGCTCGGTGCTGTGGGGCTTCTGCAGCCGCTGCAGCTCTAGTTTGATCCCTGGTCAAGGAGGGGACCCACATGGAGCAGCAGACTTCTCCTGTCTCGCCTGCTGCTCCCCTCAGCAGTGTATTTCGGTTGACCTGCCTGTTCTGCTCCCCACTCTGTCTCTGATGAATTCACTCACCCCCTTCCCCTCTTACCTCTGGCCTGTACCCCAGCTCTTTAATGCATAAATAAGTAAATCTTAAAAAAAATAATAAAAGACCACCCTAGCTAAGCTGGTGGAGAGCTGTCTGCACCGTACATTTTCCACCCGCTATGGCCCTCACCACAATAGTTCAGTGACTTCTGAACTCTAATAGTCCTCCCAGTGTTGCTTCTGACCACACAGAGACATGTGCATCTCAGAGACCTGAGCTCTGTCTGATGCTGGACACTGATGAGGCCAGAGCCCTGCTTCTCCGAAACAGGGAAGGCAAAGTGCTTTGTGTGCAGGCGCTAAGGCAAGTGCAGACAACCATCAAGACTGCCCTTTGCCTGCTAGCAGTGGTGTGTGTGTGTGTGTGTGTGTGTGCGTGTGCGCGTGCGCGTGTGCGTGTGCGTGTGTGATGTTTAGAAAAGAGGTGGTCTGGAGAATAAGATCAACAGAAAGGTACAGTACATCATTGACTGAGTCTGGAAAGGACTAGAGAAGTTGGAGATTTCAGATTAATTCCTCCCCCCAGAATAATTCACTTGCTTTGTTTCCATGTCTAAATCATTGGTGCATAAAGATTACTTTTATTTGGGTAGTTGTTTTAATTTGTGTATGTCTATGCTTCTCTTTTTCTGAGTTGCATAGTGCTCCCCACCCCATAATTCACATTTACCTGAAACCTCAGAACATGCTTTTATTTGGAAATAAGTTCTTTGTAGATATAATTAGTCAAGATGAAGTCATGCTGCATTAACACTGCCCAAAACAATATGACTGGTCCTTATAATAGAGTAGATGATACATAAAGGGGGCAGGGGAGAGAGAGGGCGAGGGGAAGGAGGCAGGGGAAGAGAAGGAGGGTGGGGGAGAGGAGAAGAGAAGGAACAGAAAAAGAAGACATATGTGAAGTTAAAGGCAAAGACTAGAATGATGCATCTGCAAGCCAAGGAATTGAGGAAGGCTAAGAGTTTCAAACAATCAACAGAAGCCAAGAAGATACCAAGGAACTATGGCCCTGTGGACACCTAGTATTTTTGAACTGCTGGCCTCCAGGACAGTGAGAAAATATATTTCTGTTGTTTTAACCCATGCAATTTGTTTGGGTAGCGCTAGGAAATGCATGCTAGTGTGGTCATAACAGTACTTGCTCACGTGTAATATAATTGGGGGGTCAGGCTGATGTAACACTTAAATTAGAAGACTAGCCTTAAGAATTCCCTCTAATATTGAAGGGGACCATGTATAAGCTCTAGAGCAATTGCTACTGGAAACGCCTGCCCTACCTTGTTCACAGCATCCCCTCCACCAGATTCCTAGTCTCAACCCCCTTTTTATCCAAGGTCATCCTGTTGCCCTCCTTAAGTCCTCTTTTGTTTCCCCCCAGTAATGAAGAATTGATTCCCAAAACACTGTCCCTGGCAAGATCCCCTCTTCCACCCCCAGGCCCCTGGGCAACGTTCTTCTACTTCTCTGTCAGCTTTCCTCTGAGGAATCTGACTGAAAAACTCTTTCCTTTCCTTAGAGATGGGGCCAGACACTAAGCAAGAGAGAAGTGGGCAGACACTGCAAACTACAAGGAGACACACTGAGCCCAACATGGCCACGTTTACTGTGTGCACGGAATTTAACTCTTGCTCCCTTGGCAGGAATAACTTGCTCAATGAAGCAGTTGTAGGAACTCAATCCTTACGGAAATCTCTGCAGCATGTATTGAGTGACTGAAGCAGACAGTCCTTCCAAGCATTTATTATACTCACCCGGAGCCCACCACAGTTTGTTGTTCTCTAACTGTAGGTCTGGGAAGGAAACTTGTGGGAGGAAGAGAAGGGAAGGAAGGATTCAACACTAAGAGCAGTCTTCTCCCTATCCCCACCTCTCATCCAAAGGTTTGATGCAATCTCAAATGACGTGCATAATGAGAGTGATAAGAAGATACATCAAATGCACAGTGTTTTCCTAAGAAAGTGTTGAATTACAGCTGCTAAACAATTAAGGCAAGAAATAATTGAAGTAGTGAGAAGGTATGAAGGATGGAAAACAACTCTCCTTAGAGGGTTAAAGGGGAAGAGACGTGGACATGCGCAAAGCCCTCCTCTAGTGCTCCTTTTTAACAACATGATTCATGTCTTTTTGAAAGAATATTTTTAACCGTCTGTCTCCCTTTGTATTTTTTAAGCTTCGTAAAGGGCTGTGGAGACTCCTGGCTAGGTCTTGGGGAGACATCATAATTAAAGACATAAGAAGAGCGAGCACAATTTCACATGGAAAATGTCTCAACTGTGGTCACTATGACATGGGTTTGGGAATAAGCCACCTCATTCCACAAGATGATTTTGGAAGAAAATAACTTAGTCACAGGGATATAGGACTGAATTTCCAGGAAAACATAAAACACATGCTCCAGGGCACACCTTTGAAGATGCCACGTTTATCTTGGGCCAAGTATTGTTTATAGAATGCTGTGTTTTCTACCTCCAGTTGAAATGAGAGACATAGAGGGAATATTTTTAGGTCAATGAGTTTCAGATTTTACATTTTCCCAAGTCTTCTGCTTCCTTGATTACTCATGTGGAAAACACTTTAAGGACAGAGATTAAAGAGTTGGTTACTATGATGAACAGACTTAAGGCGGCTCTCCAGGTCCCAGACTCCTGCTGTGTGAGCCCTTGTATATCTCCTGCCTTAAGAGCAATTAGCACTTGTCACTTGTTTCCAGCCAATAGAAAATGGCAAAGTGACGGGATGCCCTGTCAGAATTATGTTGTGGCAAAACTGCCATGTCACCGTCACCACTGTGATGGCCTTGCACATATAAGACGTTCTTGTTGGCAAACACACTCTGGAGTCAGGCTCTCCCTGCTGACTTTGAAGAATCTAGCTTCCACGAAGCATGTGCAACTACAAGAAAACAGCTAATGCCGATATAGTCACTGCATGTTTCCCCAGTGGAGTCTCCAAATGAGAACCCAGCCCTGGCCCACACCTTGATGGAGGCTTCTTAGAAGTCCCAGAAAATGTGTGTCCAGACTCCTGCTTGACAGATCCTGTGAGACAGCAAATGTGTATTGCTCTGAATCACTAAGATTGTGGTGATTTGTTCTGCAGAGATAAAAAAGGAATACACTTATTTTTAATGACTTATTTTTTTATCAAATATTATTGCACTGGGTTTACCTTTTCAAGAGTTTGAAAACCTCAGGTTTGGGTTTCTTTCGTGATCAAGATAGATTATGTCCACATGCATGGATAGTTTTTCTTTTGGATGGAGTTGACCTCAGTCACGCCATCCTTGCTGAACGGCAGCAGCTCCTGCACCATCTTGTGATATATATTTTTTAAACAGTAAGTCAGTCTTAAAACCTTAGGACTGAACTTGACTTGAAAACTATACTTGAAAATTTAATCTGACTACCGTGTGAAACTATAAATTGAGCAAGATTTGCTGGAAGGTTATAAACCTAATCCCTAAATACATGCTGGCCAGTTGATCTAGAAATACCTTTTTTAGAAAATTATATCAAAGCTATATTCAGATAAGTGTTCAAAAAAAAAAGATGCAAAAGTATTCTTCATAATACTGTATATAATACCTCCATGGAATACCATGTAGCTATTAAAAATTTTGCTGTTGATATGTAATTTCTGGTCACCAGACCGTATAAGCAAAAATTAAAAAGAATACCTAAGGGAATCTGTAACATGTGCTCATTTATGTGTGTGTATAAAATATGTGTACACACTGAAAATAACATTAGATATAAATAAAAATGTTAATAGTGATTATATCTAGGCAGGGAAATCAGGGCCAATTTTTAAATTAATTAATCTTCCAGCTGTATTTTCTAAAGTTTTCACAATGTTGACATGTAGTTTGTACCATTTTAAAATTTCATAGTATGTCTTTTTGATTTATTTGTTGGTTTTGTTTTCCTGGAACATTAAGAATTTTCTGAAGGACTTTAGAAAAACAAGGATACATTTGCTGAAAGAACATTGTGCAGAAAACCATTTTCAAATAATATTAAGGACTTTCTGTTGGAGTGCTATAGGAAAAATGGGCATACTTATTAAATATCACTGTGTTAAGTCGTTTTCATATAATATTAAGAATCTAACATTAGCAGAAAACTCTTAATGTTATATTTGTTTTTTAAATGATGCTGCCAGCTTCTAATTCTTGGTCTTTCCCTTGCCCTTGACCCAGAGTCCCAGTGGACCTTGCTGCATGACTTTGAGAACGTGGTCTTGTGCACTAGGTCTGCATCCTCCCAACCTGTCCCCTAGAGAGTTTGTCACATGCATGAGTTTTCAGCTGTCACTCAGTCTGTCTCAGCTCACCCAACTGACTCACACTTTAACGGCATCGCTACCTGAAAAAGAAATATTTTACTAAGGCAACATGTCAATATTCTTCACCCAAATTCTCTGCAACAGCTCCCAACTTAGTCATGCAAAATTAATTCTGCACTATCTGTTGGTGATAGATTGCCTGACAACAAATTTAAATGTTCACGGAGAGGAAGACAGTGAAAACACAGGTTTTTTTGTCCTATGAACACTTGCTGGAATACCACTGTCATCTATAAAATCATTTACAAAAAAGCACACATTGTATAGAAAATTACTTGTTTAGGAAATAAAATTATGCTATGTTAGATGGGCTTTAGTTCTTGCTTTCATTTTCTTCTTTTAGATTCATTAGATGTACTTTAAGCATGAAACGAGATGCTGAGATAGTAGAAGAGAAGGCTTAGGATGACAGATTAAAAAGGGGTCAAAGTGCCTGGGAAGTTATAGTTCTGAGCACCTACTGTGTGCCACTAGATGATCTGGGAACTGAAATATGCAGCACCCTGTTCATGAAGGACAGGTAGGAGACGCTTAGGCAAGAACAAGGACAGCACAGAGAAGGACTGGGTGAAGGAGGAAAGGGAGAAGGCAGCAACTTGGGACCTGATCAGCTCCTACCTGCTGGGGAGGTCAGAAAGGAAGAAGGAAGTCATGTAGGCAGAATTCACTCATGTGATCACAAATGGGCACATTTGGCAGGAGGTCAAATGTCCAGGCCATTGTTCTTGAAATATGACATGGGCTGAACCGAGCAGCAGGGTAAGGAGAGTGTGAGAAGCTGAAAAAAGGGAAAAGAATTGAGTTGCCATTTCTAAATGGTGAATTAGCCTGCAGGAGGAAGGGAAAGAAGGGTTAGGGGTGCAGTAATAATTCCATTTTATAATATTGAGATCTTTTTCTCTGTCTTATTATGAGGAAAATCTTATAATAGATGACTCAGCATTTGGCAGGCCGCAAAGAAAATGGAAATGGTTGAACAATTCAGGCTTTGTCCAGACAAAAGCACCAAGTTGAGGGGGCTGAATGGCCTGAATGCATGTGTCCTGTCCCTGCAAAAACCCAAAGCGATGATGGTATTAGGAGGTGCAGTTGCATATCATGAGGGCAGGGGCCTTATAAGAGACCCCAGAGAGCTAGGTGGATTCTTCTGCCATGCGAGTTTGCAGTGAGGAAACAGCCCTCAATGAGGAAACCAGTTCCCAGCAGACGCGAATCTGCTGCCACCTTGATCTCAGATTTCCCAGCTCCTGGAACTGTGAGACATTAATTTCTGTGCTTATAAACTACCCAGTTTATGGTATCTTGCTATAATAGCCTGGGCAGACTGAAACACAGAGCAGCCTCGAGGTCCAGCCTCTTGGACGCTGCACCACAGTCTGGGGACTAGAAGGAAGTCTTACAGCTTTTCTCAATGACCTTTTACTGACCCACTTCCTTGTTATTCTAGTGCTCTGCCATTTACCTGCCTCAGCTACTTTTTTCTGCTTATAGGGGTCAGTCAACCACTGCTTCTGCTAAAATAATGAACAGACTGTGTATCCTGAGTTCAGATTCTGGAGAAAGAGACCTTCAGTGGTTATTGCCACCAGCAAACAAAGTTTGTTGTTAAACCAGCCGCAGGTCAGTAGCTAGCCTACAGCTCTTTTACCTTTGGCTCACAAATATTTCTTGTCCAATCAGCAGGGTCAGGTAGAATAGAACTTGGCCATCCCTCTCAAAGAATCACCTAGAATCCGCCTGTAGCAGTTGTAGCAAGAACGTGGAAGGAGCTGACAGTTAACCCTACTTGCAAACTAACACGTCAGCTGCCACAATTTCATCCTGGTAGAAGAAATGAAACTCCTGGGCCATACATGAAGGATGGTTTATTATTTAGTGATAGCAGCAGGCAGAGTCCACATTTATGTCAATTTCCTGATCCCCAGTTTCCACTGGTGATGAGAAAGAGTCAGGAGATGCAGTGCAGACATACAGGGAGTTTTGTTGCTGGGAAGAGCCTAAGCTTAGGGAACCTGAATAGTTTCTGACAGCAAGCATTCTGCCTTTTGCTCTGGAGGAAGAGACTATAGTATCCATCATGTTTTTTCACTATACATGACTATCCTTGAAAAGATATTCCAAAAGAAAAGTGGCCAGTGTTTCTGCTCACCATATGTACAAACTCAAGAGACCAAAGGAAAATGGTCTCTCCCAACAAAATTTCTTTGTACTGCAGACCAAATGATGACACATTGTTCTAGAGTTGGTTCACTACAGTCCAGAACTCAGAATGAAGGAAGTACATGAGGCTGCATTTTAAAAAAAGTTTGTAGTCAAAGTTAATCTGACTTTTCTTCTGACCTCTGCGAAATTTCTTCAAATACTCCCTGTCTCAACTGTTGTTTATGTCACCAGCGTCCTACCTCTCCTTCCTTACTCCTTCAACACTCCCCTGCTTTGAGTCTTATTCTCTTTTGACTTCAAAGCCCTTGTGTTTATTTGGTTATCAAAGCTCTAAATCCATGTTGCATGCTAAGCATTTTACTAAAATAACTACCTCATAAGGTAGGCGCTATTATTATTTTTCAAATAAGGACATTATTCTACTAAAATATGTGTGTATTTGTGGAAATAAACAGGTATAGCTAAACTTTTTAATGATTCTAGAAATGTTTGGAGGACTTGTAGGAAAACAGGAAGCAACTGAAGCTAGTCTAGTGGTTCTCTCCTGGTAGGGATTTCAGGATGAGACTACTTCTTTGGAGAAAGGGACCATTACTGTCTTTCACCAATTCCCAGAATTCTCATAGGTGGGAGGTCCACCTGTGCCTACCTGCAGTTCATGCCTACCTGAGTACATGGGTATTTTTTCCCCATAATCAGAACTATTGTTACAGGGCAACCCTAATATAAAATGGGTTTGCCTGACTGGGTCCTCACCCGCGTGCTTGAAAGGCACTTATAATGTCCCAACTGCAGGCACACACAACAAAGGTTAATAAAGGATTTTATTTACAAGGGAAGGGAGAATAGCATAGTGAATAACACAAGGGGCAGAGAGGACTACAGATCTGTAAATATCCTACCAGTTCCTCGGAGCTTGAACCCAACGGTGCACTGAGAGCTGACTCCCAAGGAAAAAGCGACCCCCCAAGGCCCACATGTCTGCTTGTAAACTCAGTCTGGCTGCTTAACTCTACCCTCAGGTCCCAGTGACCCGCTCTTCGATAATGACCTTATGGGATTTGTAGTTCTTGGATCTTGTAGGTCTGGAATGGGGGTCGAAGTCCATAACCTATTTGTGTAATCCATTCAGGAGGGCCTTTCCCCCTAACACTATGTTTAATTTGCTGCTTTAACCCCACATGCTAGCCCAGTTTCCAGTTTCTCCTGGGAGTCCAAAAGTGTATCAAATGACAGATTGAATGAATGACTGGATAGGATGTATTGAAACCAAGAACCTTCCTGCTCACTTGAACAAGAAAATGTTCCTGGACTGGAAACGACTGATGCAATTGCATCTGTAATCAGAAGTGGAGCCATGCCTCAGTGCAAAGAGGGAGGAAGTTATACCAGACAGACAAGATACAGAAAAGCAAACCAAATGAGTATTTTAAAAAGAATTTTATTGGAAAATGACCAGCAAGAGAGCGTGAGAGACAGGGAAAATGGTCTGGTTGAAGGCAAATGTGTTTCCCCCACATTTCTGTAGTCACATCTTCTGAATTTCCCTTATTCAGAAGAAATTAAACATACAATAACAGGCAATGAGCAAAATTCTCAAAGTCAGAAATGCTGGCTGCTTCAGTTCTAGAAAGTGACTGGAGGAGGGTGACAGAAAGAAGTTGACAAGGAGAATATCAATAATGATGATGGTCTCCATCGATGAATAACGATATTCTGTTCCAGGCTGGGTTCTCAAAGCTCTGTGCTTCTTAATCCATTTCAGCACAACTCTGTGAATTTGACTCTGTAGTTACTTTGTCCACCATTTTATAAGTGATAAAACCAAGCAGAGTTAAGTAACTTCTCCAAGCTCAATAGCTTGGAAGGAGCAAAGTTGAGGTTTGAATCTGGGCAGTTTCTGAAACATCCATCATCTCCTCTATCACCTTGTCTATAGCACTCTTCTATGTAAGGACAGCTGCCCTTTTAAAGAAATCAACATGAAGAAATCAACAATCTTAGTTGTTCTTTTAAAGTGGTTTTGTTATGCAAAAGTGCCCCCACCACCACTCATTATAACAGATTTCAAACCTCTCCCTTGTGGCTATTCTATAGCTGCCAGTAGTAAGGGTTGACTGAGAGAGGGAGAGACACCAATGGAGACCTTAAGAATGGAAACAATTCTACTGTCCAAAAATTAGAGGGAATCTTCAAAAACTAAATGTAGTAGAGAAAAAATAAAGGTCTAGATTACAAGTAACTAAAGAGAGGTGACCACTAATTCAAAGCATGCAACTTGATTTTCTTTAAAAAACAGTTATACAAGACAGTAGAGGGATGGTTAAGAAATTTGAACATGGTCTGGGTAATAGATGATATTAAGGAATTAGGATTAATTTTCTTAGGTCTGATCCTGTAATGTGGTTGTGTAGGAACTGCCCCATATTCTTAGAAGATGTTTGGCTGAAGCAAGTATTATGGGTTGAAGTGTCATGGTTTCTGAAGCTCATTTCCCAATGGTTCAGAAAGAAAAATAGAAAGATTGATTGATTAGTAAACCAGTTATGGCAAAATGTTAACAATTGTTGAATTTGGTAGAGGCTGAACAGATGTGCACTCAGATACTCTTTTGGGATTTCTGTATGTCATTTTCATAATAATAAGTTTTGGGAGCAAAGCGCCTAGAGGGAGGAGACAGTGATTGCTTACAGATCGGCTGAAGAAGGCAGGGAACCCGGCCAATGTGAAGGTCTTCAGGGTGAGTTAAGGAGGGAGCTCCATTCACCACACGGATTTGAATGCAAATCCTTTCTTAATAAAACAGAAACACAGAACTGGACTAAGGACCAGATGGGAGATTTGGCAGCCTTTCCAATAAAGATAGCAAGGGCAGCTAGAGAGGTAATAAAACTGCCTGTTGTTATCTGAAAGTCAAGGGGACGTGCGGGTTCTGATGATTTTCTGAGAACAGCAGGAGCTGTTCCGCCAGGGTGAAACCCGCACACCACCTCTCACTAGCGTGTCACCTTGGACCAGTTACTTAACTTCTCTGACACCCAATTTCCTCTGCTCCTACATAGCTCACAGCACTGTGTGTGAGGATTAGCTAGAACAATGCAGATAAAAGGCTGGACCCAGGGCGCAGCCATAGTGAGCATTTGCAAATGCTGCCCTCATTTTGATCACATGAGGAGAGTGAGGGGGTAACAGTGAACACTTGTTTGCCACTGACTATAGCAGCCAAACCATCCCAACCCACATCTCCTGCAAGTTTGTTTACAATTGCAAGCATGTTCCGATTATTTCATTCCTTTCTTTTAAGTGAAATTGTGTGGCCCGGGGTTAGCCCTGATGCTGATGAATTAAACAGAGAAGGAGATTAGACGGCAGCATGGAAAATAAACATTGAGGTCTTTGCTTCAGTGTTTATCTTCAATGATACCTCATCTCTGCTTGGGTAATTATCTCTCGGCAACAGACAGTTATCCAGCATCGACAGATAATTCCATTAACATCACCACTTCAACCCAGCTCACCCTTGCTGCTTGTGAAATCTTAGCATCCTCCTATCACTTCAGAATTCAAAAAAGAAAGTGAATTATTCAAGCACATTTATTTTTTTCAGAACAAACCCTGCCATATCCTGACTCATCGTTCCTGAAAAGTATTATTGCAAGCCTATTGTCTGTAGTCAGTGCAAGTTTTATTGTGGATTCAAGGGCTTGTGAGAGTTAAACCCAACTCATCACCTGAGCTGGTTTCTAACTGCTTGAGGAGAAGAAATGGGTGCAGGAACTTGGGGTGACCTCAGGAGAGTGAAATCCAGAAAAGCACTTTGGCAACAAAATCCAGATCATGTATACACTCAGCAGACATGGTGGCAACCCAGAGTCTTACCAAAGAAAAGAAATGAAGCCAATTTCACTTCCATGATTTAAAATGACAGCAGAGACCGTCGGTCAAGACCTTTGAGCCCTCGTCCTGCTTTTTACTGTTCCCCTGACTGACCAGCAGCTTTACCTTGAATGTGAGAGAATAATTAGCAATGATCTCTAAGGAAAGGAAACTTTCAGTTCACGAGATGCTTCCCTACACATACTTTGCTTTAATCCCCAATCCTCAGCATCATCTGGCTTTACAGCATAGATCAGGTCCAGAGAAATTAAATAATGCACCTGACATTGTGCAGCAAATACGGCAGAGGGAAGATTTGAAGGAAAGGGATTGGATCTGAAGATCCTACCTGGCTTCTCTTTGAGAGAAGGGAAGTGTTTATTGCTCTATTTTCCTGTGTGCAAGGAGCATCAGGCTTTCTGTCAAAGCTAAAGATCTATCTTGCTTCACAGATAGGAAGTCAGGGTGTCTGCAGAGCATACATTTCCCCCACTGGACTGACCCCAAGATGACCTTTACATTCATCTCCACTATCTGTTAATTCCTTGTGTCTGGGTTCAGATTGAAGTGTTGACAGAATGAATGAATGAAGTGAGATAATAGACGCCTCGCTCACAAAGCCAGCACATAGTAGGCACTCAAAAAAGGCTCCTTCTAATTTAAAAACAATGTTTATTTACTAGCTCTGGCAGCAGATTTGGTCAGGAAAGAGGTCAAAGGGTTGACTTAAATTAGGTTTGAAGGTTGGCTGGAATTCAATTACCCATGACCCTCGAGTCTTTCCTGCCAGCCATGATTAATGGAGGTGGGTTAAAGTAGGCTGGGATTAGTAACGCAGCAATCAACTGTTTTTGGAGATGAAGACCCAGGAATTATGGAAGAAGCATTTTGAGACTGGATGATATTTCATTTCATAGGTTGGAAAAATCCTTGTAATTTAGCCTAGTAAATGCAGGGCTTAGTGACAAAGATGTGGAGGAGAAAGCTGGGTAACCCTGGTTCTTTTTTATTTTCTCATAGTCTCTCTGGTCCAGTAGCCCTGCCTGATGTGGATATATTATCATGAAAGCCTGTGAACGATTTGAGTCCAGACTTTAAAGAACACCTTGCTCTTAGATATGGGGCATGTATTAGGGAAAAAGAGATCAACCGAAAATCAAAGAACCATGTCAGTTAACATAAGAGAATCTACCCAGTCATCAATGCTTCTATTTTTTTCCAGTATAAATTTCCCTTTCGGCCTAACCCTGAGGTTTATCAAATCTCACTTCAATGGTGGAGAAAGACCTTGAGCAGCCAGGATTTAGCTACAAGTTTCTTTTCATAAATCATTTTTTTTTTTTGGGAGCTGATCTTAGACGGTATTTTGAAAATATGATAGTAATAGTTGCTTGCTTGTTTTTTCATTGTTACCTACTAACTTTTTGGAATCAGTTTGCAAATATTTCTAGCCTTTCTGTCTTTGCCTAGCAACAGAACAGCTTGTGTTATAGTAGCTGAGGAGGCCCACAGAGGCACTACACATAATTTCCATTTTTGTTATAATTCTAACTGTGCACCTTCATTTCTGTGCAGTCTTGATTTCAGATCCCAAAGCCTGTAGCCTGTCCTGGTTTGTGTGACTGGCTTGTGGCAGCAAGTTAAAGAATCATTAAGACACTACCCTTTGCCCCTCCATGGCCGAATTGCTTAATTAACTTAGTTAAAATGCAGCCTAGTATTATGAGAGTAATTGCATTTATGTGTCTTAATAACTTATCTGTCCCCATGCAATTGTCCACTTCACTCTAATAAAAAATATATATCTATATGATTTGACATATGGATCTTCAAGCTCACAAAATGAGCTCAAACTTGAAAGAGATCCAGACTATAACAACGTTTATTATTTTTAGAGCATTACCTAGTCATTTTGATTAATTCGCTTGGAGTGCTTTTCCCTGAAGCTCCCTAGGGAGAGGTGGGGGAAAAGATGGTAAAACATAAATTTCCTTTGGTGACGAGTTCACATCTGTTTAGAACTGTAACATGGCAAATCATTGTGAAATCTCCTAATGGATGCCTGTCCCATGCCAAATAAGCCCAGGACCAAAAGCACATAAAGAAATAATTGAAAGACACTGGACTGAATCCAAAAGGACATGGTTAATGTTTCACCTAATCTCTCTCCCAGTCTCTCCTGCCTACACCGGCCCTACCCACAAGATATGCACTTCAGAGCTTCCTTGCAGCTGCTTCTTGGCTATTTGTACCTTCTAACCCTCTGGCAGAAGAATTAGAACTGTTAAGAAGCCAAAAGCATAAAGGGGGAAAAGATTAGCACCCAGCAGTTAGGGTGTGGAGGCTAGCACATAGCTTCTTCTGAAAGGGTTAACTTTCCTTGGGGGGCTGGGGGCCAGAGGGGCTGACCTGGGACAGGCTTCTGTCTTCACCAGGCCAGCCCAGCTCCATCAAGAGGTCCTCGCTAGCAATGCATGGATCTCACAATTCTGCCATATAGATGGGGGAGAGTATAAGAGCTGGGAACAAAAGTTGAAAAAAAAAAAGCTCATTTTGTTTTCAATTCTTTTTTTAAATCTTGGCTCTATCTCTTGCACCACTGATTCCAGAACATTAGACGCTAAGGGTGTAGTTGGGTGGGGTTTCATGACTTTTTTTTCTTAAAGGGAAAGAGCAGAGCTGGCTCCTCCAACTCACACACTTTACTTGAACTTGATCATAGTCATGAATAAAACTACTGAGTAGTGTCTGATTATATCTTTTTGGAAATGGCACTTGCAAAGGTGGCATCCACAAATCAGAGAGCAGAAAGGAATTCTGCTGCTATGCATGGAGAAATTTAGACCTGTGGGATATTCATGATATCAGTTATTGATGATTTTACATGATCTAACCCAAGCTTTAAGTGTCAATACAATACAACTAAAATTGGCAACAAAAAGATCATTTTATTATTATAAATACTGACTTTCAGGTATTTTAGATGGAACCCAGAAGTCTTTAGATGAGTTGTTCCATTTTTTAAAACAAGCAAAAAAACCCCCCAAAACCCTAAAACCAACATATACCTCACCCCCCCTTTTTTTCCATGCCTAGTATTTATTTTTTTAAATATTGGGGTGCAAAGGAAATAATTCTATATCCTTCTGGTTTCTTTTAAGCTGGCAAATAATCAAACAAGTATCAGACATTGATAAGGGAAAAATAAAAAAAAGTTTAATATTGTGCATACCTCCTATATACCTAAATGCTGACTTTAGATGTCATCTTCAATAGCTTAACTAAGACAAAGGAAGTTGGGGTGTGGGGGAGTGAGGGGAAGGTCAATTAGGGAGTTTGCCAAGGAAAGCACAATAAAAGAAGATATGAAGACTTGAGTTTTGCCTTATTTGAAAAGAGATAAGGAGATTAGTTCTTTACAGTACAGTGAGGGAGATACACTTACAAAGAGAAATTTACATATAAATGTCTTTTTCAAAAGTAATCCCCTCCCAGCCTTTGAACTCATCCTTTATAATCAACCTTTTGCCAAAGACATATTTTGTTTTGGGATGGCAGATTTTTGATCCCCTGCAGAACAATAGAGATTCACTATATTGTTTAAAAGCAAAACAAAACACAGTATGTAAAATTTCCAAATTGTCCAACTAAATATAAAGAAGTAAAGCACTTGATGGACGGATTTGTTGCTAGGCTCTCTTAAATCAAAACTCTCTGAGTATCTTTAATCTGGGATTGATGTGTTGTTAACCTTTTATGATCTCATGAAGAGATGTTTCATGTGTAAACATTATTTTCAATATGGAATATCCAGGCTTTGGATTCTCTTGGGCTTGAATTCCAGCTCCATTCCTTGTAGGTATATGACAGTGGTGGAGTTACTTCACTCCGTTGAGCCTCAGTTTCCCCATCTGTAAAATGCAGCAATGATAGTACTTGTTTAAGATTTAAATGAGTCTCTTGCTACACATAAAGTGCTTGCTTAAGAGTCCTTTCCACCCAATAGGTATTTCAGACTTTTCACTTCCTTTGGGCAACTCTTTTCTATTACTCTGACCAAATGGGCAGGGATGCAGAGAACAAAAGAAGATTCCACTCTTCTTTGTAACTTCAGCTATTGCAGATTTATGTCAAGTGACTTCAAACAAATAAGGCTCAGGGAACTGATGGCAAGAGCTTTTCTCATATTTATTTATTTTTAAAGCAAACACGTAGCACTATGAGTGACAGGCATGTTGTAAGCATTTGGCAATACTGACTCATCTAATATTTCATAACAACCTATGAAATATATATGGTTTTATACCCATTTTAGAGATGAGGAAACAGAAATAGAGAAAGGTGAAGTAACTGGTCCAAGGTCACATAACTGGTAAGTGCCATGCCTGTACTTGAACCCAGACAATCTAGGCTATTCCCTCAGTTGTGTATCACTGGTATATTCTATTTGGGAAACTCTACTGGGACCAAAGCAAGCTGGAGAAAACACCCGGTTCAATTTTGGTTTCTTTAAAATATACTTTATTTTTCATTTTTGTAAGTGTATGTTTCTTGTCCCCATGAAATTCCATCACCAATTTACCTGTGGAACGTCACCATAGTATGGTGTCTTGTGCTCTTCCCACCCATTTTGTTCCTTCTTCCTCCTCCTCCCCTAGGGAATGTCTCAGATTTATAGTTGTCTGCTGATTTTGATTTTTAATTTATTGTAATTAATTTTTTCCTTAGTCCCTTATTTGTTTCCTCTATATTCCTCCTATAAGTGAAACCATCTGATATTTTTTCTTTTCTCTCTAGTTTATTTCACTGAGCATAATCCCTTCTAGCTCCATCCATGTTGCTGTGAATTGCATGAGTTTATCTTTTTTGATTACATAATATTCCATTGTGTATATAAACCACATCTTCTTGATCCAGTCATCTATTTTGGGGCATTTGGGTTGTTTCCATAGCTTGCCTATTGTGAAAAGTGCCGTGATAAACATAGAACATCGGGTCCAGTTCTGCACACTCCATGAAAATAACAGCAGGGCCAGATGTACTGAAGTTGCAAATATCTCTGTTGACAATCTTTGTGCATCCACAACCTCAGACCGGAAAGACCTCAGTGAGGTTGGTTGGATAAGTCACAAGGCAATTTTCCAGGTCTTGGGCGTTCTACGCATCTCTCCACTCCCACCACCTGGGAGGGTACAGCCCCTCTCAGATTTCTTCATTCTTCTTTACCTCCTTAATTCTGTGAGTGCCAATTTGCTGGCTGTGGCAGCTGAACTGGATGGGAGGGTGGCAGAAGAAAGAAAATATTAAAATCATCGAAAAAAGAATAATTTGTTTTAAAATTTCAGTAACTTTTTTTCCCCCACAAAAACAGTATGTGTTTGTGGCAGATTTAATAGAGTGTGTGTGACTCAAACCCATTTCTCAACCCCCATCTCCCTTCCACTTGCCAGCGAGGATGTTTTGTTGCTAGGGGGTAGATTGAGGGGCATCCCAAAGCCCCAAACCGGCACACGCTGAATGGGTCCTGCCATCCACTGCGTAAAGACAAAGCATACTCTTAGTGTGAAAGAACTTTCATGGCATAGTGCAAATAGAGGGAGAATAGAAGAAAGGATGGTAGTTTTCTAAAAACACCCAAAGTTACCCATCCCTATCACGGGTAAATGCGCAGTGAAACAGGAATGATCCAAATTGAAGTTACTAAGACCTGAAAACTTGCCACAAGTTTAAGAAGGCTAAGGCACTATTTGGTGGGGCACCAGAGGAAAGGGGCAAAAAGGGGCAGGCAAGTTGAGGACAAAAGGAGCAAAGTTAAAGTATAAATCAAGGTAATGGCTGCCATTGTGAGCCTCCTTGCATCTCCTCCAAGCGTCTCTACTTGTCTCGACTCCATATGTCTCCCAAGTCCCTTGTGCAAGTCCACCGGCCAGAAGCAAGCACACCTTTCTTGACCTGTTTCTCCAAGTATCTCCACCTCCAAGTCTTCTCCTGCTCAGCTCCACCCTTCATTAAGTGAGGCAGGGAACATAGAACCTTCCCTTTTAATGGAAATGACATTCTGTGACAGTGTGACACAAATCTGTCCAATCAGGCATAATCCTGTCTTGTTTTAACAAGAATATACAACAATATAATAAACAATATAATAAACAACGTCTTGTTTTCCTGAGACAAACATGTGTCTTTCCAGTTTTTTTCTAATGATTGGAGATGCACTGACCACAGAATGGCTATGAAGGAAAAGCCTTCAACATTGCAGACTTTGGTCCTGGTTTCGTTGAGCCACTGAATCACTATTATTTGGATTTTTGTTACTTGTGGCCAACGTCAATCTTATCTACACAGGGTTCTATACACTGTTCACTACAGAAAAGTTAGTCGAGATAGAAAAGAGGGAAGAATATCACCCAGTAATGTTACCATCTATTATAGAAATAATCAAAATTTATATTTCGATAATTATACATCTTCAATTTTTGTCCATTTTCCAATTTTAACAAAATATGGAATATGATATTTGTAACTGAATTTATATATTTACCAATGTGCTATGTTTATCTTTCTAGATGAATCTGATTCATCTGCTTGTCACTGCTTAAATGTTGCAAGGCTTATTTAACTAATGCTTTGTTATTGAATATTTATTATTTCCAACTTTTTAACTGTTAAAAACAAATATAAATTTTAAAAACAGATATAAATTTTGACAAGTTCTGGGACTTGCTGGATCAAAGAGAATGTAAATATTTTTAGACTTTTTATACTTATACATAAAGATCCTATAGAAAGATTTTACCAAATTTTATACTTAAACTTGCAGCATCTGCCTTTCCTCTACATCATTGTCAACACTAGGAATTATCTTTTTTAATAATGTCTGTCAGTTCAATTTGAGCTTATGCATATATTATATATAATTTATTTTTTTAAGATTTATTTATTTATGCATACAAGAACTGGAGTACAGGCCAGAGGTGTGGGGGTAAGATGATTCACCAGACACAGAGTGGGGAACAGAACAGGCAGATCAACCAATACACACTGATAAGGGGAGCAGCAGGCGAGGCAGGAGAGGTCTGCTGTGCCATGAGAGGTCTGCTGTGCCATGTGGGTCCCGTCTCTGGCCGGCAGCAGGGATCGAACTCATACTGCAGTGGCTGTGATCTGCCTCATAGTGCGTTGCTCAACCCACTGTGCCACCAGGGAGGCCCTATTATATATAATTTAAATTAATTGAATAATTTAATTATTGATTTTGGCATATTTCATGACATCATTTACCATCTCTAATACTATTAATTGCCATTATGTGTCAAACACTGGGCTAGGTAGTTGACATAAGTTAATGCCTTTTAATTCTCATCAAGAAATTACCCTTTGTTTTCTGGATGAGTAAACTACAACTCAGAGAGGTTAAGTAACCTGCTCAAGATCACAGAACTGGTAATGATCAAACTGAGCTCGTACTCTACAGCAGACGCAAGGAAGGTGGGGTGTGTATAAGTTCTCAAGTTTTGGCTGAATCAACTGAACGAGTAGAAAACAGATGACGCTGAAGGGATGACGGAAGAGAATTCTGAAGAGAATTCACAAGGCCAGAGGAAGAGTCCACGGGCCTGTGACGGGTAAATGTGGCACCAGGAGACTGTCAGTGACAAGAAGCTTTGGTCATCCCAGGCCTGAAAGGGCAGGAAGAGGGACTTCTTAGAAGTACCTGGCAAGATCTGTAATCACTGGGGAGTGACTGCCCAAAAGGAACTGTGGCCACAAATAGAGAAGCACAGTCACAAACACAAGGCAATTGCGAAACGAAGACACCCAGCTGATCTACTAGTCACTCCCATTGGACCAAACCAACCAAAGACCAGAAAGACTGGATGATTTATTCATGGAAACCAACCTCTGGGACACACACTCAGAGAAAGAAGGGTGGAGAAGTAACTTACAGGGGCACATTTGTTCTTTATTACTTTTGAAGAACAAAACTGCATCATCCTACAATTAATTATTGATCTACTTTGGAACCTATGAGCAAGGCTGCTATAGGATTAAATATGATCATGTAGGTAAAGGACTTATTATGGTTTGGAACATAATAACTATGCTATAAAAATGAATTATAAATTATTCTCATGCTTTGGATTAGCACTGTTGACAGATCACTACAGAAGATTCTAGTTCTTATTTTTTTCTTGGCATCTCAATACTTAAAACATTTTTCATTAAAAGACCTACAACAGGGTCTTCCTGGTGGTGTAAGGGGTTATGTCGCAGCACTATGAAGCTATAGGCAGCCACTGCAGCACGAGTTAGATCCCAGGCCAGGGAGGTGACCCACATGGCACAGTAGACCTTTCCTGTCTCGCACACTGCTCCCCTCAGCAGTGCATTTCAGCAGATCCACCTGTTCTGTTCCCCACTCTGTCTCTGGTGAATCCTCTTCTCCCCTCCCCCGTACCTCTGGCCTGTACCCCAGTTTTTGTATGCATAAATAAATAAGTCTTCAAAAAGAAACAACCCTACAACAAATTACAAAACAACCAAAAGAAAAACAAAACAAAAGCTTGACAAAGAAAAGGGGGGCGGGGATTTCTTCTTCTTGGGTGCACAGTTGGGTGCCTTTCCTAGATTCTCTTGCTCTAAGGTGTGGTCATATGACTGAGTTTCAGTTAATAGAAAGTGAGCAGAAGTGATGAACACAGCTTCAGAAGTAGCCCATAAAAATCTCTCATATGCATTCCTCCATGCCATCTTCTCCTTTGCTAGGTCAATGTCCATGACTGGGGTATCTTCAGAATCCTGTTTTGAGGAAGACAAAGTCCCTGTCCATTTTGTTTCTGAGCAGAGAGCCCATCCAACCAACCCTTCCTCACCTCGAATCACCTTGGCTTTTTCTGGAAATGTGGATCTCCCACATTGTTAAATGGGAAATCATCCCTTCCACAATGTCAAGAAAGAGGAGTAATGTTACATTATAACATTAAAACACATAAAGCAAAGGTATCTACAAAATCCATGCAATCAGTAAGACATATTTTCAGTTATAGTTTCGACCAACTTAAGTTTCCTAAAACCTAGCATCCCCACCCAATGAAATTATGACATAGCAAGGGTAGTGTGCAAAGCAGACAATATAACTACACAACTGCTGCAGTTTCTTGACCTAAAGTCTTGGTGTCATGGCATAGCATAGACCAGGCAAAACAGTCTAGATAAATGAATGCGTTGAGAAATGAAGACATAGAGATTAGGCAGGCCCACATTCTCTACCGGGTGTTCAGTGGCTGTCACCTTATTTAATCTTCAGTAAATCTGTGTTTTACAGATGCTTTCAGGAAACTGTTCTTGTGGTGAAAGCCCACCTTGGAGTTATAATAACTTGGATTAAACTGGATGCTGTCACTTTCCAGCTGTGTGATTTTAGGGAAGTTATACAGCCTCTCTGGTCAGAGAGGACTAAGTGAGCAGGCATATGTAAACCACCGGGTACATAATAAGTGCCTCATCCATAGGAATTTTTTCTCTTGCTTCTCTTAGTGGTTTTCAACTATGGCTGCACTTTGGAATTATTTCAAGAGCTTTAAAAAATACTCTTGACTGAACTCTTCCTCCAGAGATTTCTGTTTAATTGGTCCAGGGCGCGGCCTGGCAATGGGCATGGTGAGTTTTTAAAAGCTCCCCTGGGTGAATCTAAAGTGCAGCCAAAATTGAAAACCACTTGTCTTAATTGAATCATCCAGTATCACATAGGGACTCTAAGGGTGATGCAATAATAGTATTGTTAATCACATAGGGCTGAGTTATCAGACCTGGGAATTCTGGGAGCTGATGCTCCCTTCTGCCATTAAGGGAAAGGGCACAGGAAGTGTTAGTTCCCTCAGCTCAGTGTCCTTCAGGGGAACCTACTGACTCAGATGGGGGAAAAGCCAGACTCGTGGTTTTATCTTGATCAAGGAAATCATTTGGTGAAACCAATTCTTTAGAATGAAGTATATGCAGTCAAGAGTGTGTCGGTGTAATTTTTCAAACAAATGCACGTTCCAGGAATAGAGATCAGTCAGTGCAGCTGCTGTAACAACGACTGAGATTCTGGACCCAAGATTGTTGTTGCCTCGTTGTGTGACGTCTAAGGCAAGTTCCTTAAACTTGCTGAGCTTCAATTTCTCAATCTGTTGGGAACACGACCATTTTGAAGCAGAACTATCTCCTTAAGTCTGACCTTCTCAAGGGGGAGGAAAGGCCATGTGCATCTGTGTCCACAGTTCTGCTTGCATTGCACATTTAGGGAAGTTCATGGACCACGTTATATTTTTCTTAATTAGATAAGCCCTAAGTCCCATCCAATTTTGTAAAGTTATTCTACTCCCATTAAAATACCGTTTAAAGGCTATGCTATATGGGTGGGCTCTACTGGGAGGTTGCTGAAGGGAGCTGGCCTCTTGAAAAGCCAGGCCTGGGAGCAGGAAATAATGGTGCTGACTCTCTGCATAGGGTGAGTCATTTCAAAGACCTTGGGTCTAAGCAGCCCAGTCAAGTCTCTAAAAAAAAAAAAAACCTCCTCAGGAAAAATAATCAGGCCAAAGAATTACAATCCTAACTTTCTCTTCTGCAGTGAATGCCTTTAAAGTGATTTGTAAAGTTTAGTATAGAAAATCCACATTTCATTAGCTTGTGCAAAGTCACAGGGCTCCGTGGACTAGCCAAGTAGTCTGGAGAGGTGGAAGCTGGGAACTCAAACCCCACTTTTGCAGCAGCTCATGGTGTGATCCGACCCAAGCAAATAGTTTCACCTCCCAGTGCCCTCGCCTGTAAAATGCAGATAACAGCGCTAACCTCACAGGGCTGGTATGAGGAATAGCTAATAAAATGTGATAGTGACACGCCCAATTTAAATGCAAACTGCTGTAAAACAACAAAAAGCATATTTAAAGAGTTCCACTGCTAAGCGTTTGGTGGAGGTAGGAGGGGTGAGGAGATCCTGTGAAGGGGATCATTTTTTCCCCTAAGTATACACTTCAGGTAATCAATGTGTAAAAACGATGCTCTGTGCCAGACGTGTTTGCCTCTGGGAAACACAGAACAGTCTTGGTTCTCATGTATTTTGCAGTCAGTCATTCCAGGAAAGGTATGTATAGCCCATTGTTAAATATTCTAAATCACAGTTCTCTCTCTTTTTCTGTCGGTGATATTTACCAAACTCTATCTGCCTGCATAAGGTCATTCTAGGAGCTTCCGGAAATGCAAAGATGGATAAGACACATCAGTACCCTTGTAGTGCGTCAAATCTTACCTTAGAGAGAAGGCGTATGGAAAAGGAAAAACAGTCCAGTCCAAGAGAGTGTAAGACTTAATAAGTGAATATTCAGTTTATAGTTTCCTGTGTGCATCTCGTCTCCATTCCCGGTATCATCTCTAAAAATCTCTTCCACACTCATCTCCCCGATTTCTAGGTCTTTTTTCAAGGACCCGTGTAAACCAACTAACATGTGCAGCACTATAAATAGGCTATAGGAAGGAAATACGTGCCCTGTCTAAAACATTCAGGTGCACTTTTATATGATTGTTGACATGCTCAGATTCTGATTGCACAACGGGAGGAGTTTTTGACAAATGCACACATTCTTGTTAATAGAGAGAACTTTATCAGCCAGGAAGTTTTCTTGAGTCCTCATCACTTACCCCAATCAAGAGGCAATTGCTCTTCTGATTTCTTTGATTGAAGCTTAGTTTTGCCTATAGGTCTTCATGTACTCCTTTGAGTCTAGCTTTATTAGATACAACAGAATGTTTTTGGGATTCATCTATTTTGGTCTATGCTGCAACAGAATGTTTCTTTTTGCTAATGAGTAGTATTCCTTAGTTCTGTGATGTGTTTTATCCATTCAATTGTTGAGGGACATTTGGTTTGATAGCAGGTTTTTTCTATTAAGATAAAGTTGTTATAAACACTGTTGCACAGGTATTTTTGTGGACATATATGGTTTTCCCCTAGCTTAACATTTTATATAAAATAATTGGCATGTCATTGACATGCATGAGACACAATGAGCTATAGGATGTAATATGACACATGAAATATAATTGGCACATAACATTGTATAAGGTAGACAATGTGATCATTTGATACATGTATATATTTTGAAATGATTGCCACAGTGGATTAGCTAATACAGCCATCATTTCATATAATTACCTTTGGTGTGTGCATGTGCAGTGAGACTAAGGTCTATTCTCTTAGCAACTTTCAAGCATATAATACACTGTGCTATGCATAGATGTTCAGAACTCATTCGTCCCCTAACTAGAGGTTGTACCTTTAACCAACGTCCTCCATTTTCCCATTCCCAAGCCCACAAGGATCACTGCTCTCTGTTTCTGTGAGTTCAGCTTTTTTAGTTTTCTAGTTTTAGATAATTATCAATTATCAAATAATCATTTATCTAATTTTTGATACTTGGTATCATACAATATCTATAATATCTGCCTTTCTCTGTCTAATGCCCTCAAGTTCATCCATTTTGCCGAAAATGATAGGATTTCTTTCTTTCTTATCCTCAAATAACATTCATTTGTGTGTGTGTGTGTGTGTGTGTGTATAACAGGTATCATATTTTCTTTATCCATTGATGAGCATGCAGGTTGTTCGTATCTTGGCAATTGTGAATAATTCTGTAATGAACACATGGAGTGTAGATGTCTCTTCAATCTTGATCATTTTCTTTGAGAATACACCCAAATGTGGGGTTGCTGGCTTTTAATTCTTTGAGGAATCTCCATGGTTTCCATAGTGACTGTACCAATCCATGTTCCCAGCAACAGTGCCCCGGGGTTCCCTTTTCGCCAGTGCCTCTCTAACTCTTGTTATCTCTTGTCTTTTTGATAATAACTATTCTAACACGTGTGAGGTAATAGCTCATTGCGGTTTTGATAATCTTGCATTTCCCTGATGATGACTTATGTAGAACAACTTCTCGTGTACCTGCTAGCCATTTGTATATCTTCTTTGGGAAAATGTTTGTTTGGCTCCTCTGCTGTGGATATGTGCTTTTTAATCTCTCTTAGATGGTACCTAGAAATAAAATGGTTGGATCATAATGAGTGAGGTGTATGCTTAGTTTCATGAGAAATCACAACAACTTTTACCAAAGTGTTTTAATATTTTATACTCCCAGCAACAATATATGAAGGTCCCAGTTGTTCCACATCTTCAACAAGACTTGGTTAAACACATTCTAATTAGTGTGAAATAATAGGTCACTGTGGTTTTGATTTACATATATTCTTGATGAAATAGTGAGCATGTTTTTTATATGCTTCTGACAATCTGTATAGCTTATAAAGCATCTGTACAAGTCTTTCACCTGCATTTTAATACATTATTTTATCTTTTTGACTACCTAACTATTTGAATTCTCTATATATTTTAGATATGAGTCTTTTAATAAATAAATATACTGAGAATAGTTTCCCCCCAATCTGTGGCTTGAATTTTTTCTCCATTTTCTTTATTGTTTGTTTCATCTGTGAATGAAACAGCTTTACTTTTTTCTTTTTTATATGATGCCTTTTATTTCATTTTCTTGCCTAACTGTCCTGGTTATGTACTCCAGTGAAGTGTTAAAAAGAAACTTTCTTAACCTGAAAGTTATACTTAATTTATTAAGTGCTTTTATCATAAAGGGATGTTGGACTTTATCAAATGCTTCTTCTGGCTACTGAGTTGATTGTGTGGTTTTGATCTATTGGCCTGGAGAATTACATTAAATATTTTCCTAGTATTAACTGAGTTGGCATCGCCGGCAAAAACTCACCTAGGTTCATTGAAATCAACATACAGAATTAACTTTCACAGTGGCTTTAGTGCTCTAAGATATCTTTGCTTCCCAACAAGTGGTTGATGTGCCAAAGGCTCTTCTAACACCATTTTTTGGAATGATTCATCTCTTTGAATCATATTGAAACCTTTGTCAAACATCAGTTTACTGCTATATGGATCTGTTTCTGAATTCTACTACTGTTCCTTTGACCTACTCGTCTGTGCTTACATCAAGACTGTACTGTCTTGTTACTAAAGGTAAAGTAAGTCTTTATATGCATTATCAACTTCTACATAAAAAATTGCAAAAATCTGCAAAATAACATGGATGACTTTACATCATTTCTGAGAGTTAGAAATCTGAGGGCAATAAGGTTGGGGGTTCTGTCTCATCATCTCTCATGGGGTTGCAGTCAAGTGATTGGCAAGAGTTGTGCTCATCTGAAGGCTGGACTGGGACTGAAGTGTCCTTCTTCCTTGCTCACTGACGTGGCTAGTGACGGAAGCTTCAGTTGTTTGCTGGCTGTTGGCCAGAGATTTTAGTTCCTCACCATGTGAACTTCTCTTTATGAGTGGTCACTGCAGAATAGCTCACTTTCCTCTGAAAAAGTAATAGGAACCTAATACCAGGAAGTAGAGATTGTTGGGAACCATCATGTAAGTTAGTTACAGTCTTGACATCATGTGATATAGGTCACATAACTTGGTTTTTCAAGTAGTTTTAGCTAATCTATAGTTAGCTACCATGTTCATATAAATTTTAGAATCAGCTTGTTGATTTTTAGAAAATATCCTTCTAGAATATTTTCTGGGATGGTGTGAGTCTATAATCAATTTTGGGGAAATCAGCATCTTACTAATTTTGAGTCTTCCAGTGTGTAAACATGGCAACTCTATGTATTTAGATCTTTAGTTTCTTTCGGCAATGCTTATTCATTTCAATACAGAGGGATTGCACATCTTTTTATTAGTTTGCTTCTAAGTACTTTAGGTTTCTGATGCTATTTTAATGATAGCTTAAAATATCTCTTACCAAATTGTTGCTCATATATAGAAATGAAGTGAATTTCTTAACACTGACCTTACAGCCTATGACCTAGCTAAATGTACATATTAGTTCTAATAATTACTTTATAGATTCCTTTTGACTTTCTATGTAAGCAATGAAATAAATGAAAACCCATTTTCTTCCCTTTAATGTATAATCCTTTCATATATTTGTCTTACTTTCTAATGCTATCTAGACAGCATTTGACAAATAATTTCTGTAAAGGGCCTGGTAGAAATTCTTTTAGGTTTGCAGACCATATGCTCTCTGTGAGAACTACTCAGTTTTGTTATTGTTATTGTAGTACAAAAAAATAAAGTGTAAATGAATATACAAAACTATTCTCTAAAGCATTATTTCCAAAAATGGGTGACCAAGCAGGTTTGGGCCCACAAGCCGTAGTTTAAAAATATCAAGTTTGTGACCTAAAACAAAACAAACCCTAGAAATCAGGGGCAGTGTGAACCTGCTGACAGCACAGTTTGGGATTTCTAACTTCCATAGTGAAAGACAATGCAGCTCTGTTTTTTAAGTCATCCAGTTTACAGTACTTTGTTATCACAGCCCTAGGAAGGAACTACCCCACCCCACCAGAAATCTGCCTGTCATATTCAGTTCAGTGATCCAAATGACCTACATCTTGGTTCTTGGGTAGTCTGTTTCTTAGACTCTTCTATTTCCCTTCTCTTTCTCCCCCAACATGCGCTGAAAATATTTTCTCAGTAAATATGGATGGAAGTCCTACTGTGTGCGAGGTACTCTTCTAGAAGTTGGGTATTTGGCAACATCTTTGTAGAAAAAAAATTTGTTTTCATTTAACAATGACGCTGTTTCAGTTTCTTTTCTTATGTCTCCTA
This sequence comes from Galemys pyrenaicus, assembly GCA_019455555.1. Lineage (NCBI taxonomy): Eukaryota > Metazoa > Chordata > Mammalia > Eulipotyphla > Talpidae > Galemys > Galemys pyrenaicus. The sequence goes on along the minus strand of JAGFMF010011678.1, from coordinate 6,777,020 downwards.
AATTTACAATAAATTTTGAGAATGTTTCAGATGTCTGTTATATTTTTACCTTACTTTACTTTATTCAAAACTTTAAAAGTGAGGTCCCTTCACTTTTTGCTCATGTTTAAAACTTTTACATGTAAAATGGCACTTTTAATTTCATAGTTGCCTTTCATTAGATGGAATTTACAGCATGTTAGAATTATGGGAATAAAATCTACTGTCACTCATGTGTTTTCCTCAAACATCACATGTTATAATTTTGTGCGTACTTTTTTTTTTTTAAAGATTTATTTATTTATACATACAAGCACTGGGGTACAAGCCAGAGGTATGGGGGGTGAGAGGATTCACCAGAGACAGAGTGGGGAGCAGAACAGGCAGATCAATGGAAGTACACTGCTGAGGGGAGCAGCAGGCACAGCAGGAGAGGTCTGCTGCACCATGTGGGTCCCCTCCCTGGCTGGCAGCAGGGATCAAACTCGTGCTGCAGTGGCTGCGGTCTGCTTCATAGTGTGTTGCTTAACCCATTGCGCCACCAGGGAGGCCCCATTGTGCGTACTTTGATTAGTGTTCCTGTGAATTGGGATGTGAGTCTTCTGTATAATAAACATTATTCTTAATTACTTCCATTTTCTGCTGTCTTGCCAGCTGATAATGAAGGAAGGGTCAGGTGGTTCCAGAATTAGCCTATAGGACAGAAAACACATTGACTACTTACCTGTTGTGAATTAACAGTGAAGAATCTGGGTTTTGGGGACAGCGGCTTGGGGATGAGGTATGCAAGGATAGCTTGAGTTCAGCACTTCATGTTCTCCAGTTTGAGTTTCCTCTGAAATCACAAAGAAATATTTCTGTGGAAAGGTAAAGTACCAATTGAAGAATTGAATTTTCTGAGGGAACATTGAAAAGTTAAATTATTGAGAAGGAACTTACTGTTCACTAAAATTTTGTGTTCCCCCCAATTCACATGTTGAAACCTAATTTCCAATGTGGTGGCATTTGGAAGTAAGACTTTTGGGAAGTGATTAGATCATGAGGATGGAGCCCTCATGAATGGGATTAGTCTTGTAAAAGAAGCCTCAGGACCTCCCTTGCTCCTCCTGCCAGGTAAAGACTCAAAGAGAAGACAGCCATCTTTGAATCAGGAATTAGACTCTTACTAGACAATAAATCAGCCAGTGACATGGTCTCGGACTTCCTGGCCTTCAGAATTGTCAGAATGAATATTTGATGTTATAAGCTACCCAATCTCTCATATTCTGTTATAACAGCCTGAGTGACTAAAACAGGACTCATTGGAACAGTTTTGGGACACATCCAGAAGCCTATCTTAGATGCTAGGCCAAATCACCTGGTAAGAATTAAATGCACTTAGAATGATATTCAATAAAATCTCTTGCTAAAAGTTCTATTAATACATGATTGAATCAAAACTTCAAAATGACTACTTTCCATAGTTCAAAATAGTTTGAAATTAAAATGGGCCCCCCTGGTGGCCCAAAGGGTTGAGCACTGCACTGTGGGCTTCCACAGGGTGAGTTCGATCTCCAGCCAGGGAGGGGACCCACATGGCAAGCAGACGTCACCTGCCTTGCCCACTCAGCAGTGTGTTTCAGTCAATCTGCTTGTTCTGCTCCCCATTCTGTCTCTGGTGAAGTCTCTTACCCCCCACACCTCTGGCCTGTACCCCAACTCTTGTATGCATAAATAAATAAAACCTTTTTAAAAATATTTAGTTAACTACATCTAACTGTCTAACTTTTAATGACATCTTTAAAAAAGGGGGGGGGGAGGAGGAAAGAAGAATGAGAGTATTAAAGGAAAGGAGGGAATAAAAAAAGAAGAAAGATAGTGGAAAAGGAGAAAAAATTATATACAAGTTCCATATTTTAATGCTTAAAGTGTTGCTAGAAGAAACTTTCATTAGTCCCCTGTGACTAACACCAGCTGCCTCACCTCCCTCCATGGTTTCTGAGAAATCAAAGCAGTTCTGAGATTGCATATCCTGGGATCTGTTTGGGTAACAGTGACTTTCCTTGAGACACAACAAAGAATTTATTCCAGAAAAAAGACAGAGTCAGATTGTAATATTTTTCAGTGACTTTGCTAAGCAGAGCTAATTACCCAGCTACACTGCTGCGGGGACTTTAATGAAGACAAGGATGACAAGGACAAGAATTTTCAGGTCTAGCATTGTCCCTACAGTGTCTGAGACCTGAGTGAGGCTGAGGGAGACCCGCGAAGGTAGACCCGAACATGAGGCAGAGCACAGGTAGGCCTGGGTGGGCCTTCAACTTAGCCTGTCTCCTTGGCCTGCCAGGGTAAGTCACTCAACTTTTCCAAGCTTCCTTCTGTCCATGAGGGTCACAGATCCCCAGCACAAAGTAGGAGCCTATGCGCTTTTGCTTTCTTATCCTGTCCCTCTTTCATCTCCACTTCTCATTTCCATTCGAGGATGAGTGTACTTGATTCTCCTTAAAGCAGATCTGGGAGTGGCTGGCAGGGAATGGATCATGGGCTTTGGGACCTAATAGAGAGAAAGATCCCATTGGAGCATTTAGTATTTATGTGACCCTGGCAGAAGATTCAACTTCTCTGAGTTCGGGTCTAGCTGTAATGGGAAGATAATAATAGTCCCTATCTTAGGTTTCGTAATGCTTAAATGAAGTAATATATTTAAAATGCTTGGCACGTATGCGCCATAAGAGTGGATAGCATTATGTGTTTGGCACAGAACAAATGTGCAAAACTCAGGGCCATTATTATGATTCATTCAATTAAAAAATAAATTATCAAGATAAAATCATCTCCATCTATATAGGGTTATGGTATCATTTTTTAAGACCCCATGTCATTAACACTTTATTTGTTTCCATTGTTGGATATCCCCAGGGAATAACCAAACAGCTGTCACTCTGACTGGGTGGGAGTTCCCTCCCTGCTGTCAGAATTGAAGTGGGAGGTGAGGGGAGATCTCGCCTGAGCAGGGGAGATTTCACACCCGGAAGAGGAGCTATAGCAATAGCTTAAGGATATTACCAGTGCAGTTTTTCATTCATTCATTCATTCAATACATATTTATTGCACATCTACAAACATGTTTTTGAGATTCTGGCATAGAATAGATGTGGGTTTGCCCCCTTGGAGTTTACAATCTAGTTGGAGAGACAGGTGATAAACAAGAAGGGAACCCAATAAAACTATAATTAGCGATTGTGATACACCATGATGGAAAAGAATGGGATGTTCTGGGGGAATAACAAGAGTGGGAAAATTTAGTTCCGGCACAGGGAAGTCCTCTCTGGGATCATGTTCTCTGAGGCTCAGGGAAGAGGAAACTGACCAAAGGGCAAGTGACCCACCCACTGCTTCCTGCCTGTTACCCTGCACATTGCCCCCACTTGGCCTTTCCTCATCCTTGGCTAGGCTTTATGCTCGGAGCACACGTGAGGAAGTCATAATTGCTTCCCCGGAGGGCGGGGTGGACACAAAGATCAGCAGCATTGACAGGAGAGTGTGGTGTGTGAGCACCGGGGAGGGCAGCGGAGGGGCTGCTAATTATGAAGTGGAGTCTTCAGACAGCTGCAGATTTTCATGGCTAACAAGGTTTGTAGCCTGTGGGAAGAGGTATGGCTGTGTGACTTGGGAGGGCCATTGTCGCAATCATGCTAATGGAGGGGTCAAAGGGTACAGCTGGGAGGAGCTGAGCCATCACTTCTGGAGGCGCAGGACTTGGTGCTCTTAAATCCCTTCACCACCTTTGGTGGGAGGCGGTGTGGAGAACAAACAGTCAGCGTTCTCAGGAGGGTGGGGCAGAGCGGAGACCACACTTGTCCTACCTGAGCTGTAGGTGCTTTAGAGCATGCTATTTCTTATTTGGAAAAGAAGGAGTTCTAATCACCAAGTGATAGAGATCCATCTATACTTAAAGCACACTGAGCAGCTGCAATGTGGCACACATATTCTCGCTGCTAAACTTGTAACTGTGAACAAGTCAAATGAAAATTTCTACTACGGAAAAAACACTTGACACATTTTTCTTGCATGTTATAATAAAGTATTTAGAAGGATTAAATTAACAAGGAATGTGATCAACATTTTTAATCACATGTGATGACTGTCACATATCTTAGGCTAAGATGGTGGTCTGGCCACAATTACTTATTGAGTAACTACTACGTGCTGGGTGGATGAAGTGAACAAAATAGATGTGGTTGCTGCTCTCTTAAAACTTAAAGCCAAGGTCAAAATTTCTCCAGATCCCTGCAGAGGCTGAATCCCTGGTTCCATTAATGTGGATTCCCAGGACCACTTCCAGACTGCTGTAGAATCTCTTGAGACCTTTCCAGAAATCTGCATTTTAAATGCATTCCTCAATGATTCTTTTGCCCATGCAATTTAAGCTCAGGTACAGGTTGTTAGTAGACTCAACTCCTACTGCATGTAAAAAAGATGAATGTTTTCTCTTTGGTTCACCAAAGCATAACTTTGATCCTAATTTGATTGAAGCTTGGAGATAAAGATTAATTTTGCAACGACCGTGATGTGGTTCCAATAAGGAGGACATGACATTCTTATGTTATCAAAAGGGAAACTGGCCCAGTTGAAACCCTTCGTACACCTGAGTAAACGCAAATTCAGAGATGACAGAAGACCTGCCTCAGGTCACATTGGGGCATGTAGCTGCTGCCCTGACTGTCCAGGACATTCCTGCCATGCCCGTACAAGCCACCATGGCGCTGTTGGTCTTGACTGCAGGGAGGACAGACAGAGTTATCTCTGGGGGCTCTGCTCCTCCATTTGTAAGCAAAGTCTCAGTTTTTAGGACACTTACACTCTCGCCATGGGTGTCACAGCACTGTCCCCGGGGCTCCAGCACCGCTTCCAGGAGGCTGCAAATGAGGATGTGTAGATGACATCTGACCAGGGCTCCTCCCACATGACTCAGGCGCTGGACCCTGTTACGGGTGCTGCGAGATCCTTTGAAGTCAGGCTGACTTTCCAAAAACTGACTTCCTTAAGTGAGAATAATTATTTTCATATGTGAAACTGGGAAAGTGTAGGTGGTAATGACAATGAACAAACACAGGTTAAGAAACAAATTTTTTCTCTCTGCCAAAAGCATTCTGTCAGGGTCCTTTATATTTCCCATGCATTTCCACAGCAAAAAGAGTTTAAGGTGAGACAGAAGAAATAACACTTAAATTTGCTAATGTACGGCATGCATCTCAAATTTATTAGCAAGCAATAACTCTAAAATTGATACGAGTTCCTCTGAAGTTCCTGGGAACAACATAATGTAAATTTAAGGGTGTGTGTGTGTGTGTGTTTAAGATACCTTATTGACTCAAATATTAATGATCATATCTGCTCAAATGACATGGATTTTATACTTATCTGATTCACTTAGAATTGTCAAACAATTTAAACCATGTGATTCTCTCAGATCTCATATGTCTCAACTTCCTCTCTACATTAATCAAATAAACTCAAATGCAGTCAGTTCCTTGTATTTTCTGATCTATGGGAAGAACTAGAAGTTTTCTACTCCGTGTGTGCCCACATGCATCCTCTCTGAATATTAACTTTTATATGCAAACTTATTCATTGCTTTACTGTTCGTTGCTCTCCTCAGATTTGGTCCTTTCGGTTTTGTCTTGTCCACACTATTGGGAATTCTTAGTTGTACACTACTGGAAACAAGGTTTATTTTTCTACAGTTTCCCCTGCAGTGAAGAATGCTAACTGAAATATACTTTTCTACTTCAGTAACTTTAGAAGACCTTTTGTACATACACAGTCTCTATAATTCTCATTTTACTCTTTACTTTGCAAAGATGAAACACACACACACACACAGTCCAACATAGTTCGCTGAGTCTGTGGTCAATTGAAATAGGTTTCAATTCCCAGGACTTAGTCACAGAGCTTTAAGTCAACTTAAGTGTTGTGTTATGGGAGTTGCAATAGAAATGCCCAAAGAATGAGACAAGTGACAGATAAAAAGGGAGGGATTGCCCCAGGGTGAAGACAGAGGCTAAAGGGGCACAGGGTCTAAAAACAATTCTACCCAATCGACCTTCTATAATGATGAAATGGTCTATTCCTACTCTATTCCTTATGATCAACACAAACTATATGTAGTGAATTGAACTCTTGAAATGTGACTGCTGACTTGACCTGAGGAGCTAAATTTTAAACTTTTTTTGTAATTTTTTTGAAGATTTATTTATTTATGCATACAAGAACTGGGGTACAGGCCAAAGGCGTGGAGGCAGTGAGAAGATTTACCCGAGACAGAGCGGGGAGCTGAACAGGTAGATGGACCGAAATATACTGCTGAGGGGAGCAGCAGGCTAAGCAGGAGAGGTCTGTTGTGCCACGTGGGTCCCCTCCCTGGCCGGGGATCGAACTCGTGCTGCAGTGGCTACAGTTTGCTTCATAGTGTGTTGCTTAACCCACTGCGCCACCAGGGAGGGCCCCTAAATTTTAATTTAAATTTACTTTAAGGAGTATATGTGCTAGGGGTTAGCTGCTGGGACAGAATAGGAGGGAGCCCCTGCTCAATGGCTCCGACCAATTGTTGCCAAGCTTGAGTGCAAACTCAAAGATTCCAGGTCTTCAGATTGTTCTAGAAAACTGGAAATCTCAATATTTATAGGAAAATTTAATGTTTTATTTTTTTCCAAAGATTTATTTATGCATATAAGAGCTGGGGTACAGGCCAGAGTCTCGGGAGGTGAGAGGATACACCAAGGCAGAGTGGGAGCAGAACAGGCAGACTGACTGAAACACACTACCTAGGGGAGCAGCGGGCCAGGCAGGAGAGGTCTGCTCTGCCATGTGGGTCCCTTCCCTGGCCGGCAGCAGGGATTGAACTCATGATGCAGTGGCTGTGGTTTGCTTCATAGTGCATTGCTTAACCCACTGTGCCACCAGGGAGGCCCCAAGGAAAATTTAATGTTTTAAAGACCAGACGAGTTAAAATCAAAACATCTGAAGTTCAGTTTTGGCCAATAGGCATCTAGTTTGCTGTTCTAGATCCATTTTCTTTACCCTGTCCTTTGCTGTGTATCTGTTCCTTGGCTCCTACCAGAACACTTTACAGTCTACTTCATCAGCCACGTGCAATGTGGGTCTTCTCCCAAGTCCTAGGAGTGGGACAGCCACCATTCCACATCTTCGTAGACTCTGACCTCTCTCTACAGAATGACCTCAGCTCAGAAATGCACCCTCATTAATAAGAAGCGTAGGACCACTTACTCTTATTACAATTGGTCTCAGCAGAATTATCATTTTTGCCTGGTGACTTAAGTTCTCAGCAGGTAGGAAACACTTGTGTGGTTGGTTCTTTTCTGTAAAGTGTGTTCCTCTATCTTTTTGCATATAACACACAGTAAGTACATTTTATGTTGCAGGATACACATTCTGTACACACACATGTGTAGGATTTTTTTCACAAAACACAATCTATCCTTACTCTGTTTCCTGCATTTAGATGTTTTCTGTTCTCCTCTACCTTTTTTTTCTCCTCTATCTTCTTATTTTTCTATTTCATTCACTATTAATCTGAGAGTCCACTGAAGGGTCAATGCAGTTTGAAAACATTGCTGAAGAGAGTTTACCCAGGTTCTATAACCAAGAAATATCCACTGACTACTACATATTTTAGTCATTTCCTCTAAAAGCCCTCTGCCTCCTCCTTCCCTCCGCCAGCACCATATACACACCCCATTAGTAGGAGTAAATCAGAGACCAGCACAAGTAGAATGGGTCTTTAATACTCAGGGAGTCTTTGTAGTCACCACTTAAAGAACCTCATTAGACTCAGGTTGTTCTTCATGGGAAGCGATTTACATTAAAAAAAAAAAAAAAGATCAAAAGACCACGCCCNTTTACATTAAAAAAAAAAAAAAAGATCAAAAGACCACTCCCCCCCCCCCCCCCACCATATATTACTTCCTGCGATTCATCAAAATTCTTTTCATGGATAAAGGTCACCTCGCATTTATGTATGGCATCTGTGTGTGCTTTGTTGAAGAGGGTGTGGCTCTCAAAACATAAATCAGGACTTGTTGATGAAAAACTACCAAAGGGAGGTGATAGAGGAGAAACATGGTGGAAAAGAGGTCCATATGCCATCAGACTCCCCAGAACAAAGAACTCAGTTCCTCTGACTTTGCTTCCAAAAGGGAGAGATGTAAATAGACTAGCTGAGCAGGACGAGCGGGGACTGCATTTGCTATGAGTTGTGATACGTTTTGTAAAGTATTTAGGAGGAAAAAGCACTTGAGCCTAATATAAGCAGAGACAAAATGGGTCTTCATCCTGGAGCTAAGCAAGAAGTCTCTGCCCCAGGTCCCCCTAACGCAGCAGCCAGCAGTCAACAGGTATGACACCTGGTTCGACCTGCGCTGTGACCCTCCTGCTTCCCAGACATGTGACTAATCTCTCCATGTGACCGTTTTCTCAACTACAAGATACAAAGTAACTGGTACACCTCGCAACTGGCATAAGTAGTTGTTAAAGAAATTCTTCAAGAGAGCATTCAAATCTATCACCTCTCTGACTTCCCACTTCAGGGCAGGGGAAAGAGAAATATGTTTTAAAAATAAGATTGAAGGAACTTTGTCCTTTGCTGTCCAGTTGCTCACGATGCTCGGATCCATCCCCAGGGGGACAAAGTTTACAGTCATCCTCCATGGAAAATAGCAGACCATTTAAAATGCAAAAAACAGAACAAGGACTTAGGTCAGGCCCTAAGTCAAAAGGGAAAAGTGAATTGTGTGAAAAACATGAAACAGAGCTGGTGGGGGTACCCCAAGGCCAGGCACACTGAGAGACCACCCAGTATCGGCCAAGGAAGAAAGAACTGAGCAAGCTAAACACCCACAGCCCGAGGAGTATCAACATACCAGACGCAATTTTGGGAAGACAATTAAAAGCCACATGGTCAAGACTTGTTTAAAAAAAAAATTCTGGGTAAAAACCCACAAAAATGAATAATGATGTGTGCAGAAGTCAACTACAGGGGGTACAGTTGTAAGCCATGCGAGGGCTCATCTAAGCATCGTCCCAGTTAATCATCTAGAAGGAATTGAAGAAGGAATCTGGATTGCCACAAGACACCCCACACTGCTTTCTCATGTTTGCCTCAGAATTCAATATGGAAACATTATGTGGAGACACATATCTATATACACACATGTATATATACAAACATGCATTTTGTGCAGATCCACAAAACGCTTCCACATTCAACACAGGTCATTACATGTGTCTCTATATAATACTCTCACACACGTACATGAATGTAAGTATCTTGTGTAGATCCACAAAATGCTTCCTTATTCTACATAGGTCATTATACACACACACACACACATATATGCACATGCAAGTATCTGCTCTTTCAGTCTTTGAATTGTTTATTAACTGACATAAAAGGCAAAAAGCTCACCAATTGGCTATAAGCACTAAATTAAAGGATAATCCATTCCCAGGAAAACAGAAAGTACATACAAGTGTGGGACTAGGGCCTAGTTCCTTCCAGACAACTGGCTGACATAACTGCAGAATGGCCCACACCCGAAAGGAGGGTCTCTCAGCTTAGGCAGGGAACATCATGGGTCACAGGGAGTCACTTTGATGTCAATAGCAGCTTTGTGTCAAGGGAGCAGAGAAAATGCAGCCTTTGACCATATGGGATCCCCTCCGCTTCCCAGGCGGCATCTGCCATTGTCCCATGCGAGCAGCCCCCACTGATGGTGGCAGCGGTGCGGGGCTTGGATTGATGACCACAGATGGCCTCTGGCCTGTAAGTTCAGCTCTGCACTCAACATCAGTTATGGAAAGAAAGGAAGTTTATGTTTTAGGTCCACTGCTGGTTTTGCTCTTTGTCTCTTTCCTTTGCCTACCTTTCCTCCTGGGTCCCTTCAAGTCCCATGTTCCTCCCTTCCTCCCTCCCTCCCTCCTCCTCCCTCCTTCCCTCCCCCCCTCCCTCTTCCTCCCTCCCTCCCCCTTTCCTCCTTTGAAGGGAGCTTTCCTCCTGGGTCCCTTCTAGTCCCATGTTCCTCCCTCCCTCCCTCCCTCCCTCCCTCCCTCCCTCCCCCCTTTCTCTTTCCTTCCCTCCCTTCCATCTTTCCTCCCTCCCTTCTTTCCTTCCTTCTTTTCTGTGAGCATCTCTTTCATATGCAGCCTCTCTCTCTTTCATTTCCCTCATTCTTGGCATCTTCTGGCCTATTGGTGCCCTTGCTGTTTCCTGCTGAGCCTTGTTTCTCCCTTATTCAGGGCGCCTTCCCTAGATGCTGCTCATCCACTTCCAAATGCAGATTCTGCAGAGCATCAGAATGGCAGTGGTCAACACAAACCATTCAGTCAACAGTGCCATCACGGATGCTGGCCATTCTGGGGGGGGACTGGCCTCCAAGAAAAGGAGGGGTGACTACTTAAGCAGAGGCGCCATTGAAGAGTTGAGTTTGAAGTTTCTTTCCTGGCCACTTTTAGTCCTGTGATTCCGTGGGAGGGCGCGGCCTTCCTGGTGGCGCTCTCCTCAGAGGCACACCTGCTGCCAGCGCTCTTAGCTTGGCCCCTTGCCTCGTGGTATCTGTGGAGTCTCATCAGCCACATCACTCTGACACTTGGCTTCTGTCACCCATCGCCTTCAAGGGCCCTTGGGACTTACTGGATTTATTTACAGTCCAGAATAATCTCCCCATCTCAAGATTCTTAGCTTAAACACATCTGCAAGGTTCTGTTGACCCTATAACATGCACAGGTTTTGGGGATTAGGATATAGACATCGGGGGAGGGGAGAGCATTATTCTGCTCATCACCGTTTTCATGAAAAGTTTCCATTTCTTTGCAAGCCAGAAGGAAATAAAAAGAACTATCAGGCAGAAGAAAAGGGTTTAATACAGATTAATAAATTTGTCTTTATACCAACAGAACAAGATATAATTTTAAATATTATGGAGGAAGGAATCCCCAAAGCTAAAAATACTCAGGTGTCAATGGAGCACAAGGTCACATTGCTGCGATGTGGCCAGGGCAGCATCTGACCATGAGGAGGTCCTGGTGAAGAGTTCTCCCCTCAGAACCATGGAGCCAGGCACTAGGCCCAGAACGGCCATTAATCACTCATCTCAACCATGTTTTTATCAAGGACATAATGGACTGATGGAAACACCAGCTGGTCAGCATCCTCCAGGATGCCACAGAAAAGGATTTGTAGTAAAGGGTCCCAGTAAAGGGTTTGTAGCCAGACTGAACTAGAGTCACATTCTGACTGATTCACTCACTGCCAGAGCGACCTTGCAAGTGACTGAACCCTCACAAGCCTCTGTTTCCTTATCTTACAAAATTAATGAGAATACATGGGATAAAGTAAACAAAGCGTTTATCATAGCATCACACACAAATAGCCATGTGCTGCCTAGTGGCTTTTAGGTCAATGTCAAACCTCATACTCTGGTTCCCCAGTGACATCAGAGCGGCCCTGACCTGGCTTGATGCTGGCAGCAACCTTATGAGTCTTGTGCCCCAAGCCCCTGAGAACATCATTTCCACTTGCGCTTCACTTAATCTCATGTTTGGTTCATCACGTCCCCTAGGCAGACAAAATCCAGTCCTAATGTTGCTAGGACAATAAACCACATGGAGTGATTTACCTGGAGATGAAATTAAAAGTGATTAAGGAGTAGGCAAGTGGAAAATCAGGGACGGTTATGCTTGTCAGTCAGCCATATCCCATTCAGCCATTATATGATCTTGAAGAGCAAGATAAAGTAATAGCAGCTGTTAAGGGTCTGCTTCATTGAAAGAAACAAGACTTTAAAAAATTCGAGAAGGTGCTGTATCAGACATGGAGAAAGTTCTAGTGGTCTGGATTGAAGACCACAAACAGCAGCCTATCCCTCTCAGCCCCATGAAAATCAGGAAATCACGTCAAAGTGAAAAGTTTATTTGCAATATTGAAAGAGAAGACTGAAACTGACTGCAGTGTTGCATTTCTGCTAGCTCTGGGTAGTTGAAGCAATTTAAGACTCGTTATCCAGTACATAATTGAGAATGAGTGGTGAATCTGTGAGTGCTGATGTCAAGGTAGTTGCAAAAATTTCGAAAATTCTAGATAAGCCAATTGTGAAGGAGAATGATGACTTGTCCGAGCAAACCTTCACTGTGGATGAAACCTCCCTTTTCTGAAACCAGTGCTTGAAAGAACTTTCCTCTATAGGAGGCCAGGTCAATGCCAGCTTTCAAGACCTATCAAGACAAGATAACAGTTTTGCTTGGGGGTAATTTTGCAGACTACAAATAAAACCCTTTGTGATCTGGCAGAGTGGGGAACCCCAAGGCCTTCAAGTATATCAATAAGCTAGTGTTCTTCATGAGCAATTAGGGGTCACAGATGAACCGACTCCTTTTTCAAGATGCCTCCTGAATTGTTGTGCCAGTAAAATGGAGAAGTATAATATGCACATAATGATGAAATCTACTAAGACACATTTCCCAGAATATATCCTGGTCATTAAGTGATGAGTGACCCATTAACTACTTAATAAGTGACCGCTGTTCTTATTACTTTTATTATTACGATTACATTAATTACAATTATTAAGTAATTGTTACTGTAGTTGCTAATTCACATTGTTCAAAATCACAGAGTTTGCCTCAACTAATTTTTAATTTGAAAAACCAAAATCTACAGGGATAAGAATTTAGAGGGTCACAGTTAGAGGTTTGTCTCTAGCAATAACCTGGACCCCAGTAGGAAACAGCACTTTGCAGCCTGAATGTTAATCCTCCTACAGTTTAATCAGCGTTCTTAGAAACACCAAGAAGATTTACATCTCCTATCAATTAGATGATTTAATCCATTATTACAAATTTTCTATGGGAATTCACTGAGATTCACATTATTATGTTTGTATGAATTCTGTAATGTTTACACAATAAATCCCCCTCCCTCCCCATAATTTAAAGGAAAAGAAAAGAAAAACAGAAAACAAATACGATAAACTCAAGCATTTGATCAAAAGTTTGGTTATTTACATTTTTTTATTAGTTTTGGCTTTCAAATTTTTTTAATTTTTATTTATTTATTTTACAATGCTTTCTTTTTCTTTTCTTTTTTTTTTTTTTTTAAGATTTATTGATTAATGCACACAAGAACTGGGGGTATAGGCCAGAGACACAGGAGGTGAGAGGATCCACCAGAGACACAGGAGGATCCACCAGAGACAGAGTGGGGAGCCTATTGAAACACACTGCTGAGGGGAACAGCGGGCGAAACAGGAGAGGTCTGCTGCACCATCTGGTTACACTCCCTGGCCAGGGATCGAACTCACGCTGCTGTGCCGCCGATGCTTCACAGTACGGTGATCAACCCGCTGCGTCACCGGGGAGGCCCGGCTTTCAAATATTTTTATTGTAACTCACAGGAAGACACATTTCACATCGTAGCCTATGGCAAACACAATACAATTAAAACCAAGATTTCACAGAATTATACCTGACTCTTCCTAACAGGTGATCTATGCTGATCAATTCTATTGCTTCCTCTTCTTCTTCTTTCCTCTCCTCCTCTCCTTTTCCTTCTTTTATTGCTGGTTATCCATATTACACTGATTTCATGACTCACAAGCAGGTAGCTTTGAAATGCACTTGTAGTCTGAAAGCTGCTAATGAAGACAGGGAATTGTAAACTCAGATGCTTACAGCTGCTAGGCAGGTGGCATAAATGGGTGGCAAGGGTTGTAGGGACCCTGGAACATAGAGAGCATGTGGGCCCTGAAAGTTTCGTTTCACAAGAGCTATTTGGCTCCAACCAGTCTTTCCATGTAAGAAAGTAGGTCTCTGTGGCTAGAACCTCAAATTCATCAAGAGAATCAATTATTCATATATTTTTGCGAGACTTCTCAATTTAAAAGTGTGGGAAATAATTCTTTAACATTTTAGATGCCTATCAGTCAAATAAAGAGTTTTCCATGTGGTATTGCTCTGTTTACAAGTTAATTTTCTAGTTCCAGGGGAGACCTGGAAGTGGTTTCTTCTCCCTCTAAATAGAATCCAGACTTTCCCCAAATCAGCGCTCTGGGGGAGAGGACGAATCCTCCATGGGAGAAGGGAGTTGAAAAGGAGACCACATTCAGTGCCCACTGACTGCCCAGAGGGGTAGATAGAGGGGGCAGGTCATCTCAACAGCAGAGTAATCAAGAAATTGGTTTTATTCTTGTTGAGTCAGAGAGGGTATGTGGGGGTGGGGGGAGAAAACCCCCATCAACAGGTCTCTCAAGACTCTTTTGATAATGGAAGGTCTCTTTATAGTTCTCACTCACACCTAACATGGCCCAACAAATCCAGTGTGTGTGGATTGCCAATGTACAAAATAGTCAATCACATGGTGATGTGGCAGTGGGAGATTTATGCGTATTACACCTAAGGGGAGAAATCAAATATTGTACAAAAATGAACAATGATGAAAGAAAATTTTAAAAAATAATCAATCATTTGAAAACATGTATGGCTAAAACACACAGTTCTCTTTTCTTTAAATCTTTAATTATTTTTTTAAAAGATTTATTTTTTTATTTATGCATCAGGACCTGGGGTATAGGTCAGACGTATGGGGGGTGAGAGGACTCACCAGAGACAGAGCAGGGAGCAGAACAGGCAGATCGGCTTAAATACACTGCTGAGGGGAGCAGCGGGCGAGGCAGGAGAGGTCTGCTTTACCATCTGGGTTAAGCCCTGGCCAGGGATTGAACTTGTGCTGCAGTGGCTGTGGACAGCTTCATAGTGCTTTGACTTACCCCTTGTGCTACCAGGGAGGCCCTAAGACCCACATTTCAAATAAAACCTACAACTGTATAGGTAAAAGATTGAATCAAACTGCTTTATATCTAAGGCCACTAGGCTTTATCTATTAGTTTAAACCATTAAAATTGACAAAACAATTTTTCTTAAAAATAAATTATTTTGGAATGATTTTAGAACTATAGAAGAGCTGCAAAGATTGTGTGAAGAGTGTCTGCATATTTTCACTCAGTTTCCCTTAATGTTAGCATGTTACACACCCATAGCACATTTGGCAAACTAAGATATTAATGTTGGTACATTGAAAATTTCATTTGGATTTCATCAGGTTTTTTTTTCACTAATGTTCTGGGATACAATCCAACATACTACTTTTTCAACTTTTTTGTCCTACATAAAAAAGGCAATTTCATCTGGTTCTGCTAATATTTTAGAAATCAGTCTAGTAAACAAAAAAGAAGAGATGTATTACAATGTAGCCATTAGGTCCTTGGAAGTAGATTGTCTTGAAGACCTCTCATCTACATGCATCCATTGCCAGTTTGAGATGTTAATCTCACCTAAAATCTGGACATAGCCATGGACTTCTCAGTCTCTGGTCATTGATCTAGCCCAGTGCCTGATATACAAATCATGTGCTAAATAAAAACACGCTGATTATCTACAGCTTCTCAACAAACAAGAATTAAATGCCTACTCCTAGTGAACTGGAGAAGATATTTACACATCATACATCGAACAAGTTAATGTCCAAAATATCAATACATAAAGAACTCATACAACTCAACAACAAGATTCAAAAAATGGGCAGAGGATTGGAATACAGACTTTTCCAAATAACACATACAAGTGGTCAACAGGCAAATGGAAAAATGTTCATCAACTCTTATTTTCAAGAAAATGCAAATAAAAACCACAATGAGATATCTATTCACATCTGTGGTTATTATAAGAGACAACAGTATTGTTGTTGTGCAGAAAAGGGAACTCATACACAGTAGGTGGGAATGAAAACTGATGCAGTCATGATGGAAAGCAGTATGGAGATTCCTCAAAAAATTAAGAATAGAAATATCTTGTGATGCAGGTATTTTACTTCTTGGTATTTCTCTGGAGAATACAAAAATACTAATTTGAAAACATGTCTATTCCCCTATGTCCACTGCAACCTTATCTTCAAGAACCAAGAATTAGAAATAATCTAAATGCCCATTGGTGGATGAATGGATGAAGAAATTATGTGTGTATTACTATACAACTATAAAAATATTAAAAAGGTGAAATCTTGAGACTCATCACAGTAGAGCTTGTATTGTGTTAAGTGAAATAAATCACATGAAGAAAGACAAACACTCTGTGGTTTCAATTATATATGGACAATAAGAAATAAAACAAACAAGCAGACAAAACAAAAACATACTCCTAGACTATAAAGTGGTTTCCAGAAGAGAAAAGAAAGGTAAACTTGGTAAAAGGAGTCCGTTATATAGTGAAGGATGGAAACTAGAATTTGGTGGTGACCATGATGTAGGGGATGCGGATGTCAGTTATAAGGCTGCACACCTGAAATCTACATACTCATAAACTAATGCAAACTCACAAAAATTTAGGGAAGATCAATGAAGTGCCTGGAAACTCACACAGGCGAGAAAGGTGACTTCCTGCCTAAAAATTGCTCTGTGATCGATTTCGTAATCCAGCTAGAACTAAAGCCACGCTGAAATGTCGATGTTCGCATTTGTTTGCTAGGGCTGCTATAATAAAGTACAACAGACTGAGTGATGTAAACAACATAAATTTATTTCTCAGAGTCTGAGGTCAAGGTGGGGGCAAGATCGGTTTTGCCCGAGGTCTGTCTCGGTTTGCACATGGCCGTCTGTCTCCTCCCTGTGCCTCCCTGTGGCTTCCCTCTGCACGTATCTATGCCCAGATTTCCTCTTTGTTCCAAGATACCAATCAAAGTGGGTGGGCCCCCACCCTAATGACCTCATTTTAACTTTATCATCACTTTAAAGATCCTTTTCCCAAATACAGTCACCTTCAGAGGTTCTGGAGGTTAGGACTTCAAAACAGGAGCTGGGGAAGGCACAGTGCTACTCAACATTATTGAACGCACCTGATGTTCAGGGATTTAAAAAAAAGGATAAAAATGGTCAGAGAAACAACTTTCCTGAATTCCAGTGCCACTGTCTCCAGAGACCCCTGTTCTCTTTCCCGACTAACTAAATCCTTTACGCAGACTGCACCTGTGTTTGCGAGTCGGAGTGTTACCTGATTCTGTGATAACTGATGATGCAGTTCCCTCCGTTAGCCTGCATCTCTAAAATGCCTTCCGCTAGCTTAGTAGAATGCTGAAATACCTCCCAGGGGTTCTCCCTCTCTCTGTGCTGGGCTAACTAGAGAAAAATAAATAACCTCTGCACCTCTTGCAAGGCAGAAGTGCAGGCTTTAGCAGTAGAGTTGCTGGGAAGAGAAAAGGGCACTGCCCAAACGCGTTTCATCACCCAAATTCAGTTCTTCTAAGAATGTGGGTGGCTCCAAAGCATATTTTTCTAACTCGTTTGGGGGACAGGGGACAAGTGTGCATCCAACATCATTAGAGTTTTTTTTAAAGATTATCTACAGGACCTCCCTGGTGGTGCAAGCGGGTTGAGTGCTGCACTGGGAAGCATCTGTGACACAGCAGCGTGAGTTCGATCCCAGGCTAGGGAGCTGACACACATGGTGCAACAGACCTCTCGTGTCTCACCCACTGCTCCCCTCGGCAGTGTATTTCAGTATAGATCTGCCTGTTCTGTTCCCCACTCTGTCTCTGGTGAATCCTCTCACTAACCCCCCCACACACTTCCAGCCTGTACCCCAGTTCTTGTATGCATAAATAAATAATTTTTGTTTTAAAGATTATCTACAAGGCTGTGATCTGTGTTTGGAGACTTTCAAAAATGAAAACAATCACTGTGTGCAGGCACTGCCTGACGGGCCAGGGACTGAAGAAAAATTAAATAATAAACAGGCCGAGGGCACCAGGGGCAGGAACCTGAAATGGAAGTCTTCAGAGCAAGCATTTTGATAAGGAGCGACTTCAGAGAAAAAGCAATTAATGGGGAAGAGGCCAGGGTAAAAACGAGGCCAGGGTAAAAATGAGCCCAGAGAAAGCTGCAGGGGGACAGCAGGCGCAGGGAACCCCAGGAGCTGGGGGAACAGTGACCGAAGGCCCTGCCAGGCTATCATTAACCCAGAATTATCAGGCACCTGAAACAACAAGGTCAAGAATGTGACCTGAAGGATGTATGAAATATTTGTTTAGGAAACCACGTGCTGGGAGAAAGACTCAAATAGTTAAATTGGGGTGCTTACCTTTTCTGACTGTGGCAGAATCACATAGCAGAAGTTTACATAAAGTCTTCAGGATGGGGAAATTCTTCTTATTAATGTGCTGAAGAAAACGGATAGGAGTCTGGGGGTGGGGAGAGGGCTAGGCTCTGACCGATTTCTTGGTGTGGGGAGCAGCAGAGGGCAAGGGGAGGAATGCGGGGGACAGGCTTGGCCTCAGCCCCTCCCTGCGCAGTCAGCAGCCCAGCCCGCCAAGGCATCCGGATTCCAGGACAAAGGGCCCTCCCCCCCTTGTCAACCTTCCTGTTCCAGGGGATTGTGTGGTCCGGCACTTTGATCAAACCACGGCCATTATGTCTTCAGACAATTGCTTTAAATATCAAGGTTTCAGGACCGTTCTCAGATCCCCTTAGCGGTCCCAGTCAAAGGGATTATGCCTGACCCTTTAGAAGTTCTGCTTCCCCTTCAAGAGAGCAGATCTCAAGCAGGGCTTTCTGGATCACTGCAATCCTTAGCGAGCCTTAAGATGTAGCATGGTGGACTCATTCCCAGCAGAAAGCCTCTGTCCTTGGTGTTTCTGGTGCTTGTGGCTAATACTTTTTTACAAATTCCCACAACGGCTTGAGAATCCACCCACGGCCAAAGCCAGTCTCTCACAGAGATGTGCGGGAAGCAGTGGGATACCAGCAGGACCTGCAGGCCTGACTCTGCAGCTACTTGCTGAGTCACTTTCAGTCGTTCAGCCTCCTGGGCCTGAGTTTGCTCTTTTTAAAAAATTAGAATTTACATTTGGTGAGGTAGATTTTAAAATTCTGTGATTCCGTCACTGTTAATATTCCTAAGATGCTTACGTTTGACTCTGCAATGACAACAAAGCAGTTAATGTCACTGGCTTCAAGGAATAGGTAAATCAAAACCAAAAATGAGTACCTTCAAAAACTATTTCAGATGGTCACACCCTTCTCTACCAATTACCAGTTAAATAAAGAAATGATGTCTAACAAAGTTACATTCTGATGCAAGTAGATAAGCACTTTCCTGATTTTACTTAGAGAAAATATAATGACTGCTCTTCTGGAAGGAGTCATTTCTCTTGCTCTTGGTTCATGGATCATTCTCTTCATAGTCAAGGGGAATTTCTTCCTCACAGCAGTAGCAAAAAAAAAAAAAAAAAAAAGTGAAAAAGGTACAAAAAGAGATCAACATAGCTCTACCGAGAATTTTGCAAGATAGACCACAAAATTGCATTTATTTAAGAGTAACAAATTAAGATTTATATTTGACAGCAGCTTTGGTATGTATTGATTAAATGAACCCTATTTGGAAAAGGTCTGAGAAAGTCTTAGAGCTGCTTTGTCATTATTATTAGTGACACATTCTTGAGTTTTCTATTATCTAAACTCTTTGGGATTACTCTACACTCTATACAACAGTCGTGTGTTATTTGATGATGGAGACATGGTCTGAACAATGCAGTTTCCATGCCACCTGAGCTAATCTAGGTCATTAGAAGTTTCTCTATATCTGATATAGATTCTTCTTGAATTTTTGCTAATCTGTCACTTTGTCTGTGTTCTCCAGGACCATGGCCTAGGGCATGCCTGATGGCAGGCAATCACCTTCACTGATTTTTCCACCTTCATTGTCCTGCATAACTTTTAATTGCATTTCTATGTCAGTCCATTGATGCAGCCTCATACTGGCGACACTAGTTATGTTGCTAGTGAACATAATGAACATGAAACCCAAGCAAGCACAAGAGAAAAACGATGCTATGAAGAGCAGGGCAAACACTAGAAGGACTGTTACAACAGTTCCTGTAGGAATTCTGGAACATTCTCACACATAGCATCAGTCATTGAGCCATGTGTCACTGAGGTTCACAGCTGTGCTATATCTACATATCAGAATTTATTAAAATATCAGAGTTTATAAACTATCACAGTTTATTAAAAATAGTTCAGGGATTCATACTTGACATCTTTTCTTCAGGGTTCTTTGGAGGAAGTTTCTAGATATCAAAATCCCAGGGCTTATAGAATTCTTTTCTTGAGCTTTGTTTTTAGAGTTTAAAAATTGCTGTGAGGATTGACCAACTCTCAGGGTTTGAATTGCTATAATATTTGAGGTGAATTGGAGAGATGTTTTTGCCTCTATTAGGCGAACCTCTGTCTGATGCTGTCCCAACAGCACGTTCTTATTTTGACTTTCAGATCTTTTCCAGAATCAAGACTTCATGCACACCCATGACCTGATATCTAAATCTCTGCTTCCAGAGTCTCTCTTATTATATTAAATATTTTCACTTGGGTGTTCTTTGGGGACTCTAAATTTAAGTTTGTTCTAGAATGGTGTTTGGTCCAAAAAACAGCCTCCATGGCCTCCTTTATTCTGTCATCAACAACACTATACTCCTGGCCACCACGGTCAAACATCAGCATCATTTCTAACCGGTCCCATGGCTTACCTGCAGTTCAGACATCAGGTCATGTCAGTTCTTTCTTCACTGTGTCTTTTCAATATGTTTGAAGAACCATAAAATCACACCAAGTGGGAAAAGCAGCAAAACAAACAATAAGCGAGCAAAAAAGAGATAAAAGAAAGTTGATGAAAAAACAAAACTGTCTCTGCTAGGGCTCTTTCACCACTAAAGAAGTTTCCAGGAAAGAATTTTAATTAAATAAAGATAGTTGTGTTTTCAGGACTATATCCCACCCTACAGACCAAATGAGGGGCAGGAAATTTTGCCCAAATGATAGTTTCAGAAGACACACCCCAAATATTAGTACAGAGTGGAGAATAAAAGAGTTCGTAAAGCAGCACACTTAATCATATTAATTATTGCACATAATAGCCAGCCGTGCCAAAATGGGCCCCTCACTGGGACGTGCATCATTACACAAAAGTAACTAAACTGCTGCCAAGATCCCACATTGTGCGAATCAGTTCTACCTGGAATAGCTATTAAAGTTATAATCATGCCCCATTTGAAGTCTTGACTTCATGAATATGATTGAGAGCATGTTGAATGCGGCAAAATTTGTCTAAGCCTTGGAGGGAAAAAAGAAATGGATGTGCTGTTGACGGCAAGCATCCATCAGTGGGTTACGAGCGTGGGGCCTTTCTGCCTCCTTCCAGAAATCCAATACAGAATGAGTCCCTTATGGGTTCTTGGATTATTTTGAAAAGCTTTCATTAAGACATGATTCACATTGATTTCCTGTATGTTCCCTTCACTCTTTAAGTTCAGCTATAGAAGTCCATATTCTATCTAAAATGCTTAAGTAACCTAAAGAAAAAAAGGGGATGAAGGAGAGTTAGTCAGACTTCAATTTTTTTTCCTTAAACTTTTTCTTTATTCATTCAGAATTTCAAATGACTCACTTTGCATGTCTTACTCTTTAGTAACTTGGTCTTATGTCTTAATTAAGTATTTCAAGCTACATAAAGAGAAAGGTGTTATCCAGACTTAGAAATTTTAATTCTTAGAGTTGAAAATGCATTCTCTCAAATGGATCTTGAGTGTTTTGGAGTAGATCACCAGCAGAAGGAAGTGAGATTTGCTGCTAAGGTGACGGCTCTGGTGGCATGAGGTGAGTCTACACATTAGACCTCTGTGAGTTCAAAAGGGACATGTGGAACCTGCAGCTGTTGCCCACACTTGCTTTCTAGACATTGGTCCTTGGCATCCTTGCAAGTTTGTCATTGTGGTTCTACTATGAGACTTTCCTTCCTTAAGTCTCCAAGACTAACCCCAGCATCAATGCCGAGTCAAAGGCAACCAAGTAGGTAAAATATCAGGACACTTATGGCATACGGTGATGCCATGGCTTGAAAACTCTTACCAGTGGCGGTGGTCCATACTGTTTGGTGACCAGTCCAACCAGAAGCTCTCTCTTAGATTCTCAGTTGAGGGCAGAAGTCTAAAATACAATAAACATAGAACAGAATTAATAGGATTCATGGTGTGAATAGAAAAATCCCTCTCAGAGAATAACAGAAACAAAGAGGAGCTAATTTAAAGAATAGAAAAATGGCCGGATCCAGAGCAGTGGCTGTCATGACATCATATAATTTATATTTATACATATACATGCACATACACAGGTACACACGTGCATTATTGTTATTTGAAGTATACATCCAATATCTCCCTATTTTCCAGAGCATTTTTCCTAGTAAGCTCTGTGTGTGCGTGTGCATGTTTCGAGGTAATGGTAGTAGAGGGGGCTTGGGGGCTTGTGATTTACAGATAAAGTATGAAGTGATTTCTACAGGCCTAACACTTGCTCTTGTTGCCTTTCCATACCCACTGGACAAGGACAAGTTGATAGAGGTTGAATGAGTTACTTGTCTTTAATTTCTGATTATCTATGTTTAATTTTTTTTAAAAAAGATTTATTTATTTATGCATACAAGAGCTGGGGTACAGGCCAGAGTCATGGGAGGTGAAAGGACTCACCAGACAGAGTGGGGAGCAGAACAGGCAGACTGACTGAAACACACTGCTGAGGGGAGCAGCGGGCGAGGCAGGAGAGTTCTGCTACCGTACTTTGTGGGTCCCCTCCTTGGCCCTCCCAGGGATCAAACTGGTGCTGCAGTGGCTGTGGTTTGCTTCATAGTGCATTGCTTAACCCACTGCGCCACCAGGGAGGCCCAATATGTTTAATTTTTTAACAAACTGTTTTTCAAACTGGTTGTACCATAATCCATTCCCATCAGCAATATATGAAAGTTTCTGTTGTTCCGTGTACTTGTCAACACTTGGTATGGTTGAGCATTTTAATTTTAGCCATTCCAATAGTGTCTCATTATAATCCAGTTTGCATTTCTTAATGACTGATGACTTGGGAATATTTCATGAGCTTGTTTACTAACCGTAAAATGCTTGCTCAAACCTTCTGCCCAATTTTAAATTTGATGTTGGCATGCTTACGGAGCTTTTGAAAGTACTTTATGTATGCTGGACATAAGTCCCTTCAGCACATACAGTAAGGACTTCCAAGTATTTTCTCCCCGCTTGTGATTTCTTTTCTCATTCTCTTAGTAGTTTTCTAACAGTAGAAATTCTTAATTTTGATAAAACTCAATTTCTTAATTTTTTTTTCTTTTATAGATTGTGCTTTGTGGACTGTATCTAAGGGATCTTTGTCTAACCCAAAGCCATAAAGATTTTCTCCTATATTTTTTCTGGAGGTTTCATAGCTTTGTACTTACAATTTAGTTCTATGATTCATTCTGAATATGAAGTATGAGGCAGATCAAAGAGTGGTTTTCTGTCGCTTACAGGTAACCTGGTTTTCCTGGACTCCCAACTTGCTCCCCACAACCATGGAACACAGCTTCACCTGTGTTGCTAATTCTTGTACCATGACTAGTTCTCATACCGTGACTTCCTTCGGACACTAAGAGCTCATGCAGAGTTCTGGGGCTCTCTTGTCAGTCAGGGATCACCATTCGTCACAGCTTACTCTCCACTATCTTGAATATTTTAATTCACATGTGCACTTTCACTTGCAGGCTGCTTGGGGCAGGATGATAAGTCTGGTCCCTTTCAGACTATTTTGAATACAAGTGGAAGTCCCACATTCTTCTTTAACATGGTACTTGATGTGCCCAGAGATGGACACTGTGATACCTGGCTCTGGGATAAGAAAGAAACTTGCAAATTGATTGGCAAAGAGGAAGAATAGTTATTTCCTTGGTTAAGAAAGGAAATAAGATTATATGACTTTGGAGACCAGGTGAGAATAAAGGAGTTCAATTTTGTTGGCTAAGGGCAAAGAAATTCAGGTTTGGTAGAAGTTAATTGGCTAGTTACAGGGCAGTTCATACATGAAGAAGGATGAAATGCTGCTCTCCAGATACAGGAATTTTGAGGTTGATGAAACTCTAACCTCTGGGTAGCCTTCCTCCTCCACATTTGCAGTCTCCTAGCTGCAGCCCAGCTTGGGACTCAGCTCAAGATTAGCCGATTCTGCTTTCTCAGGCTGTGTCATCTGCAGATAAACTGTGTGCACACAAGCCTCAAAGAGAAAATTACATTTTTAAAAATCTTTTGTTCTCTGGGGTATGACAGCAATCTAACCATTTAGCCACAATTTCATCAGCATAGGCAAGGAACACAATGCTTTCAGATTAACCCTTTCCATTTTTATGAAGATCTGACAATGAGGAATATTCCTTACCCTTAGCAAAACTTGCTTTTATCTTGAGTCCTTTTTCTATCCACTGAAGTCACACAGAGCAATGTGAATCATTCTCTCATGTGCCAGTTCTTGGACCTTTGGAAAATAACACTCCTCTAAGCTAGTCCTTCAGTTTGTTTCACCTTAACTCCTTCAGCATTCTTGTTGCTCTCATCCAAAAAACTCAGCTTTGTTTGTGTCTCTTAAAATGTGATTAAGGGATAAGAACACCATACTCTAAGTTAGATCTGACTAGAACAGAGTAATAGTAACATCCTCTCTTTTGTTTAGGAACTGTAATGGTCAGGGTTAAGGTATCAGTTACACTGCAGTAACAAAAAGACCTCAACATGCAGCTATTCAAATGAAAGAGAACTCTTATGTTTCTCTCATGTAAGTCTAAGCAGGTATGTGGTTTGTCCCGACTCTTATTTGAAGACCTTATTTCAAGTAAGAAGATCTCCTGCTGTCCTCTAGATGCTATGTGTATTTTGTCTGTAGTGTTAGGCAAGCTCAGCAATGCCACATCCAGTCTGCAGAGAAGATGAAGAGGAAGTAAAGGGTGAACTCTGTTCTGCTACAGAAGGAAATGCAAGCTGGGCTCTACTCTTCTGCTAACATTCCAGGAGTGAGAACTTAGTCACATGTCACAGCCAAATGCAAAAAAGACTGAGGAATGTAAATTCTACTTAGGGGACAAGGGAAAGAAGATAGAACATTGTATTTTGCTAAAACCAGAAGTGGACTCTATTCCTAGCAAAAAGGAGAGAATGACACAGAAGGAAAACTAAGTCTCAACTATGAGAAGCTATAAAAACTAAAATAATAATAATAATAACTAGTAAAAAAAAGTAAAAAATGCTAAAAGGAAAGGGGGAAAATAAACAGGGTCTCCTCTGTAGCTTGGCTATGTAGTAAACGAGAAAGTAACATGATGAATAGCTAAACAAACTGAATCGTCTTAGTTGTTGCCTGGAAAATGAATAACTGAACTTGGTAGATACTTTAACCAAAAAGTTAAGTTGGGGATTTAAAATGTTTTAATACTACATATTACATTTAGGGAACAATCCAGTAGAATTTATCTCTCCTAGAAAAAGAAAATGAAAATTCACATGAAATCAGAAAAGTGACTATCTTTCCTGCCATCTTGGGAAAAGTGAGATTGTCTGAGCTAAACAGGACTTTCCGAACTCCAATTTCAGTTACCCTACCCTGAAGGAAAGGGCAGTTTAACCTGGAAATTCCCAAAATGTCAATAAATGAAAAAAAGCAAACAAATCAGGGAAAATAAACATTTTCATTTTGGAGTGGAAGGGGAATAATTACTGTGAAATATGCTAAATGTCTAGTAGTTTCTTAGGGTTTTAAGATTTCATTTTCATAATTCATTGGCCACAAGTCATAGCCCGAGAAGTAAAATATACTCTAAGCTAAATAAATAAATTCTCCCTTAGCTTCATAGGACTCAAATATTGACAATTATAAGAAGGACATTTTTCCCACTGGGTAATGACAATCAAGCTCCAATATCATTGATGGAAAATACAATTCCAACTATCTACCCTAGCGTTCAAATGTCCAGTCAATTAGGCGGTAGCAGTAGCTCATTTAAAAAAGACACTAAAGGGCCTCCCTGGTGGCGCAGTGGGTTAAGCAACGCACTATGAAGCAAACCGCAGCCACTGCAGCACGAGTTCGATCCCTGCTGCCGGCCAGAGAGGGGACCCACATGGCTCAGCAGACCTCTCCTGCTGTGCCCGCTGCTCCCCTCAGCAGTACTTCCGTTGATCTGCCTGTTCTGCTCCCTGTTCTCTGTGGTATCTACCCTAGCGTTCAAATGTCCAGTCAATTAGGCGGTAGCAGTAGCTCATTTAAAAAAGACACTAAAGATGCTTTTATAGAAGAGAAGCAGATGCTAAAGTGACCACATTTTACAATCTCCATTATGAACCCTAGTCAATGCTTAGTACAATAACATGAAGAGGACAGCGTCTGAGAATATATAGAGTGTACTAGGCTGGAAGGCAAAGTCACAAATGAGTCTGATTCCACTGCCTTGTGTCTTGCCAAAATTTCCCTGGGTAAACTTTCTACAAGAATCACTTTCAGAAAAGAATAGAGGTTATCAAAACATGAAATCACTCTTTGGAATGGGAAAGTCCCGTTCTTGAGCAAGAACACAAGAGAAAGATTTTGGAATTTTAAAATTAATATAAAGGCAATTGCTCAAGGAGGATTGAGTTCCCTTCTCTCAGCCTCTGTTCTGTGGGGCTTCTTTCTTTCTTTTTTCCCCAGAGGTAATTTTCAATAACCTCCTGCTAGAAATAGCTTTGAAGTCCTCTGCACACCTGGGTAGATTATAAAGGAGGGAGGCAGAACTTCCACACCCAAACTCTAAATTCACCACGCAGAATGACAGTTAAGACATGCCCTCTAGCATGTTGTTTAAAAGTTAAACCCAAACTTGATATAATCTCTTGAAATGGTTAACCCCTGCCCGGATTTAGCACATACCCCCCATATTGGAGAAAGAGAAGTCTCCACTTATATAGCTTTTAACTCTGTCTTCATGTGGGTAGAAAGGTTTTTGTGACTGGAACTTCCAGAACATCGTAGGGATATTCTGACAGTCTCTTACTCTTTGCTCAGGAACCAAGAATAATAAAATGTGTAGTCCTCTTAAGTCTGCTATACTTCCTTGGTTTCATGGATTTTGAATCAGCATAGGAGTGATAGCATATCCCAATAGGGGGGTAAAGATGGGTCGATTTCTCTTCCTAACATTTCTATCATCATTTTACCCCATTATCTTTCTTCTTAGGTCACCTTGCCCTTTATCGTGAGTGGAAGCATTGGACTGGCTGTATTTCCTGATGCAGGTGCAAAGATGGGACTGAAAGACTGCAGCAGGCATGTAAGAAGCTAGGATTGGAAAGGGCACAACAAGCACTAGGGCTTGGGCTGAATTGGGGAAATTCTAAGACCAGAGTCAGGACAGTGAGACTCAAGAACTTGCCATGCTGGCAAGGGGTAGTAGACCAGGGGAAGATAGCAAAGAGAATTTGATCCAGAGCCAAACATTTGTTCAAAGCAGGAAGTCCCTTACATCCTTCCGACTGCAGTGGGAACAAATGCGGTGCCCAGCCAGCATAGGCCTTGCAGGTGTAAGAGGGAAGTGGCTGCACCTGGTGCAGGTAGGTGTGTAGGTGGAAACTAAAGATAGGCACCTGGTTTCTGACTACAGATCTGGTTCTGCTCCAACACCACCCCCTGATATGATGAACTACTCACTCTCTGGCTTCTTCTTTGAATCCACGAAGACCTCTATCCAGCTCATTTCTTGATCTCACCTTTATCTTGTTAATTCTGCCTCGATATAGTTCCTGAACTGGCCCTAACTCGACCCTCTGTGTCTAAGATCAATCCTCTTTCTCAGAAGCATCCTTAGCAGAGTGGTTCTCTTTGAGCCCCGACCTACTATGTTTAACTTCCAGTTAAGATGATCTTGAGTCAATTGTTACTGTCTTGTTAGCAAGGTACCTTCAAAAAATTCTCTCTCCCAGTCCGTCCTTTCAATCCCTGGTTCTGGACTTAATGTATATTAAGAAATTATTGTAGCGGGAGGAAAGGGTGGTACACTGGGCAAGTTCGGGGTGGTTCTGGACAGATGGGTGAAGGAAGGAGAGTCTTTTGGAGCCCTTGGTGGCTTTTATGCTTTTTATTAGTAGAGGTGGCCAGGTACATGGCAGGCAGGGGTGCCGGGGGGCCAGGAGGCTGGCAGGCCTCCCAGCCCCCGGCGCATCTCACACTCTCAGGTTGCTTTTTTCTCTTTCTCTCTCTCTCTCTCTGCTGCTGCTCTTTGGTCTGTACTGTCCATCCTGTCTGTCCTGGCATCCTCATGACACCGCCCATTTATGCCCGTGTCCAACTCAGGTGCGCCCACCTGCGCATGCCCACCCTGGAATGCTCACAGCACCGCAGGTGTCCATCATCAGTGGTGGGAGGGCGGAAAGACTTGATTAACATTTACCCTACAATTATATGTGAAGAAGATTTGGCCAGCTTCCCAAATCTCAGGGCCCTGCTAGGTTCAAACCAGCACAAAAGGACCTGAGGGAGCACCTGTGTCCTTGTCCCAGGCCCTTCTCTGGAGCTGGCCTTGAGGCAGGGCTAAGCTTCATTTCTTTTGAATCCCAAATTATTCCACACCACCCCCACGGCTCCCACAAGTTGAGGTTGCCCCCATCTGTCTTCCTGCACGTGACATGGACTCAAAAGACCATGAAGACAGCCAATATTACTCCAAATACTACTTCTGCTCATAAATAATATTTCCTCCCACCATGATATGGTGTAGGGTCAGAGAAAAGTTGTCAGGCTTTTCCTCCCTCCCGCCATTGGTGTGATGATGGACACCTGCATTGCTGCACGCGTGCCTAAGTGGCATGCGCAAGTGGGTGCACCTGGTTTGCACACAGGCGTATAAGGGTGGCGTCATGAGGACACAAGTGGAACATAGAAGAACGAGAACGGGAACAGGAGCAGGAGAGCAGGGGAGAGAACACAGAGAACAAGAAGCAGCAAAGCAGCTGAGAGGGTGAGATGCATGGGGTGGGGGCAGGAGGCCTGCCAGCCTCCCGGCCCCCCACCCCCTGCCTGCCATGTACCTGGTCGCCTCTGATGTAACGGCACAATAGAAGACTGAAAAAACCACCGAGGGCTCCAGGACTCTTCCTTTACCCCGTCTGCCCGAATCATCGAGAACTTGCTCTTGTGCGCCTTCCTGCCACCACATAAGGTATACGTCCTAGAATGGTAAAATCCTACAGAATGCATTTTCTATTATGTCCAACTCAGAGTTTCCCATCTTATGAGTAGGATTTTTCTTCCCAGAAAAAAAAGAAATTGCATAATATACTTTACATACAGTTTCAGGGTGCCCATACAGCACCCTAATCCGTCCATGAACTCTGGTCCTGGCTTGGTATGTGCCTTCCGGCTTTGATGAAATGACTTTTAAATGTTTCTCCCTTTTCTGATTGCTTTGATCTCTGGGCTGTATATCGCTCTGCCTTCTGTCCTTCATTCAGTCACACCGACATTACCATCAGCCACCTCGTCCTCACTACCACTGCCACCCTGCCTGGGCTCTGCTTACCCCATGGACCTTCGCTAGGAGACAACTGTTAGTAGAGGAGATCCAGGTCTCCTTGCTTGGGAGTTGATAGGCACTTTCAGGAAAAGTGTATAAAAAAATCTCACTACTGCAAATTTTACCGAAAAAAAGAAAAAGGAGTTAAACCTACTCTGAGGTCCTTACCACAACCTTGGGGGCCGGGGGGAGCGATGGAGGAGAGAAGCCCGAAGCGCCAGTTTCGGAGGGGCCTGCGAGAGGTAACCCCAGACTGGCCGCGAGGATTAGTGCCTGTTTGCAGGGCCGGGGGACAGCTCTTTACGTGGCCCAGAGCCCCTGTAGCTTCAGTTCTCAGCAAGCCTGAACCTTGCTGCTAAACCCAAGAGCAACATCTTATCATGATTAATTAGATTTTTAATTACTGCCTCACCACTTAATTAAGAAGAATCCCTTGGAGTAAAACCCCAACTAAATAGTCTTTCTTTTATTAATCCTCCCTGCCTGATAGCAGAGGGGAAGATGAGACAAAGAGAACGAAGCGCACTGGCTTTTATTCTCCCAAGAGGTCATAAAGATAGTATCACGACAGCAGAGCAGGTTCCAATTTCTTTCCAAAAAGCTTCTCAGTCTCTGGACTGCTGGATACCCTCTCTCTGGGAATATTTTTCATTTTCATGGTGCAACTCATGTTAATCTAGCAACATTTACTGAGCAGTTACTTATGTGTTAGGCATTGTTGCAGGGCCTTTGACAATTCAGGATTCAGATTCAGAGTTCCTTGTGCTCCAGGGGCCCCAGGCTTACCCTCTAGGGTGACAAAATAATTTATAGCAAAAGATAGGATGGTAAAGAGATGACCTTCAATGGAACTTGAAACTGACAAGCTCCCCAAGGCCGGTTTGAGCAGTCACATCATCATGGACCAAGCGTGGTGTGAGATGCCTGATGTACATTGTCTCTCACCCTCACGCTTGAGCCAAGGACAATGAGGAAAGGACCCTTTGCCTATGACCCTGACTCTGGTTGAGTCCCCTTGCTACAGCCTTCCCCAGCTCAGGTGGTTTGATACCCGTTATACACATCTCCCTGATAATAACGGGTCATGATAATGGGCCTTCCCCCGTAGGCCCCACCAGAGAAGGGAGTGAGGGCCTGCTGGTTTAGCCCGTCCCCAACACCTAGCACAGGCTACACACGGTGAATGAATTGGTGGAGTTAGGGCAAGAGCGGATGAGAAGGAAGGAGTAAAAAGGAGAGGAAGCAAGAAGGGAGGAGGGACAGAGGGAATACAGATGAGGCATAGAAGGAAAGAAAGAAGGAGGGAGGTCAGGAGCAAAGGAGGGAGAAGAGAGGAAGGAAGAGAGGGAGGCAGGTAGGAGGGAGGAAGTGTAAACAAATGAAAATCACAGTTCTAATCCAGGTCCAACTCCTTTAAAAGTCCAGATTCCTTCTTGTCTACCACGTTGGCCTTTGTCATCACCAGCATGCACACAGCCCTCAGGACGACCCTGGAGAGGGAGATGGGTAACCTCTTTAGGCCAGTTGAAAATTACCCTCATCTGATGGTCATCGCCCGTGTATATGACGATGCGCTAGCGGAGCCCAGCGTGGCCCAGACCAGACAGAACAGCACCCACATGGAGCATACCCAGTCGCCTCTGGGGTCCGCTCATGGCCTGCCCAGTCCCGGTGATGTCCTGCCCTCAGGCAGGCCCAGCCTTCCCCACTTTTATTCTCAGGGAGACACCTGAGGCCCTGTCCGCCTAGCTCCAAGATTCCTTGTCTGTGCAGCCAAATCAAGATTGGCAATTTTCTAAAGAGTTTTTGACTAATGAAACTAAGAAAGGAAACACGAGAATAGTTTCTCAGAAGCCCAAAATTGGATGAGCTTACTGAGCATATTCTGCTAAAGCATACTAACCAGCCAAAGACTGATAGCACCGTTTACAAGGAAAGCTCCCCAAATTTTCTTCTTTACACTGACTGTCTAGGTAGATCTGGATCGCTAACATCAAATATTGTTTTCTCCAAAATAGATGCTTGACAAGTCTCCCCAATCTGCTGAGAGTTCCAGTCTCTCAGGTGGTGGGAGCTGAGAGGGGCACTCCCTGCCCAGAGCAGCAGGGGATCAAAAGACAATGAAGGGGGTGGAGCTGCAGGAAGACCCCCCCCATCATCCCTTGGCTCAAGGGGTCTCCAACGTCTCTGCTCTGCACACGGGCTGCGGGCTGCGTTGGAAACTTCTCTCAGAAAAATCAGAAAATGAAGGCGACAAACGCGAGGAGACTTTGCTCCTGGCAAATCCAATGGGCCAGAGTTCCCAGTCAGAACCTGCTCCAGCTCAAGCCCAAAGTATCTTCTCTGGCTCTGAGCTGTGTTAAGTTCTCTTCCTTGCAACAGGTGAGTTTAAGGGTGTTCGGCCAGGACAGTTGCATGGAGACCCTCATAAGGGGCTCTCGCTGGGCTGTGCTGCTCTGAGGTGATCTTAAAGCTGTTACTAATTTGCTCTTGGAGCTTGTACTTTGGAAGTGACGTCCAAAGGGATAGTGAAGAGCGCTTGGGGTCTGAGGGCCTGGATCCTCTGCTCATAAGCCCTCTGGTCTCGGGTCCTCTTGCTGCTCCCAGTTACAAGTTCTCAGCCACGTACTTCCCTCTCTCCAGGCACCCAAGACCCCAGATGGCCTCCCCATGGGAGCCCTCCGCCACCAGTGTTGCCCTCTGCCTTGACATGGTTCTGGGTGTAGACGCAGGGAGGCTGGGTTCAGGCTGGGGCCGAGTAGCAGCCATTGCTCAGCACTGTATTTCAGTCGATCTGCCTGTTCTGCTCCCCACTCTGTGTCTGGTGAATCCTCTCACCCCGCACCTCTGGCCTGTACCCCAGTTCTTATATGCATAAATAAATAAATGTTTTTAAAAGAGAAAGAAAGAATAGACAAGAACAGAATCTTCACGTCAGACTATGCAGAGGCAAACTCTGATGACTTTGACTTTATCCCAGAGAAGAATCTGAGCAGTGAACTTCCTGTTATGACCCCATATTATTACTGCTGATTTAAAATTTGTGTTGCTGTAATTGTAGTCTCACATAATAGGAACCTAAATTCTTGGTCTTACATTCAAAGTGAGCAGAATTCTGTGGAAGAAAGCAGTGAGAGTGGGTCGGATTGTGGGACGAGGCCTCCAAGAGAGTTAGAAGAAGCAACTCGGTCCAGACACAGTCACGTCAGCCCATACATGTGACTGTCTTCATAATTTACATGTTCTTTCTGTTCAACATGGTTGGGGACAGCGTAGAACGTTCATCTTCATTTACTGAGGGAAGTCTCTTTTGACAGATTTTTACAGGGGATAGGGATCTGCCTTCTCCCAGACCAGGTGGGCAGGGGGTCAGAATGAGTTCAGAGATTTGCAGTTATTTTGTCCCTCTTGGTCCTCCTAACACCACTCAGCTATGTCCCCTCTGTGGCTGGCAGGAAAGAGGATAGGCTAGCTGGGAAGACCCATTCAGTCAGCACCTGTGATCTTCTCTCACAGAGAGATTTACTTCAGTCCATTACCAAAAAAGAAAAATGTGTGAATATTAAAATGCTTCAACTCTCCCTCTGGAGAGGACTGAGGTCTGAAGTGCTCTGCATCTCCTCGCCTTTGCCTGTGAACAAATTTTAAGGCAGATCAGGGGCCATCTTGGAAGGGTGTTTATGTAGGTCTCTCCCAGGAAGTTACCTGGGGAGTCAGGCTGCTGGGGCTCCCCATGCACCAGGCAGCCATGCGTTATGCTTGTCAATCACGTCATGCACTCGCGGTGAGACTGAGGCTATTCATATGGATGACATACTGAGTGCTAATGCAGTCTTGAGTGAGCTGGTGAGAACATACTAAAAGGCACTGTAAAGCATCTTAGACATAAATATAGGCAGTTTCTTATAGCACCTACACTGCTAAAGAGTACCTTCATGACACAGAAACAGCAGCGGTTTCAAAGTTTTCTAAATGAAAACATCCAAGTGAACATTTAATTGGTGTTAAAGGAAAGACAACTAGTTAACACCCTGATACTGACAACTGGAAATTTGGGTGTTTATAGCTTCGCTGTCCCCAGGCACCCAGAGCACCAGCTACAAGTAAGTGACTCAGAACCTGCCTGGTCAAATCCTGATTCATCACACACACTCCCATGCACCACACCATTGCCTCCAGAAGAAAAAAAATACAGAATTTCCTAATTGTTTTGTCCCAGCTACTGTGTCCCACTCCAAATGCCTTCACCTTTGGGGCATCTTCTCCTCTGCAGCTTGTCCTACCTACTCAGTTGGCTCACATGCGGTGTGTAGCTTTATGGCCAGATGCGCAATCCTGTGGCCATTCTTGTGCCCGTAAGCCCAGCATTTTGCTTAAGGACCCTTTCGAAGTTGGCATGGAGAACAAGGGAGTGGCTGAAGTTCCATGACACCAACCCCAACTTCCCTTGTCCTCACTCTCTTCACAACCTAGACTGATTGCTATGTTCGTTCATTCTAAGCCATGACCTGTTCCGTGGGAGTAAATGATTGTATTATACACTCGGATCCAGAGCAGACAGATGCATTCAGAGCACACAGAAAGAAGCAGCATGAAGAAAACCTGTTGAAGAACAGCCTCCCTGCACAGGAAGTCACTCCCTCACCTCTCTTCCCTCTGCTGGGCTGGTCGTGGCTCTGTTTGCTGGCATCTCCATCTCATTTCCCCTGATTTCCAAATTGGCCCCACGTCCCTGGCTATATTAAAACAAGTTTACATTTACCGAGAGACAGTTATGAAAGGATGAACTCTCCTTTTTCATTTTGGGCATTTCTTTGGCATGGGATCAGCCCAAAACTTGTTTTTCCACAAACATCCAGTAGAATTACTAATTAATTTTTCCACCAAGGCAAGAACAATATGGTATCAATATGAGAAAGATGTATTTAGATCCAACAGATAATCAAATGGAAGGATTAAATTGAATTCTGCCTAGGATTTTTTTTCATACAGCACTTAAGAGTCTAATTCTGGCTTCAGAGCAAGACATAAAACAGGTCGTTTAAACAAATTTTTAAAAACTAAGCTATTATGCACCATTTTATGACATGATGTGCATAGTAAAATGTTGATCAAATTTTGAGCCGATGAAGGTCGCAATTTTCCAGTAACATCAAGCCTTCTTGTACTTGGGGTGCCATGGGAGACTTGGGGCTACTCCTTGCTGCTGTCTCTGATTGTGGGCAGATGGGTCTGGTCCTGTAAAATGCTACCTGGTGACCCTAGACCCACTCTTGTGAAATGGTAGCTAATTTTCGGGTGCCCTGATTGTGGTAGCCAGACTGCTTCACTGAGCTTGAAGTCAGTCACCTCGCTAGAGTAATTGAGTGGGGTGCAGCCAAGCCAATGAAAACTAGGCACTTAAGACACGGCCACCGCCCTGCCCTGCCCAGCCCAGCCCAGCCCAGCCCAGCCCCAGCCCCAGCTCCACCCCGGGGCAGGCTTGGCTCCAGTCCCAGCTAATCAAGCTACTGATTGTCGTCAGGGAGGGACCTTAGAGCCTTCTGCCAACACATCCTTGTTAGGACCTGCCACTGCCTGGGACTGAGCCGGCCACCTCGGCTGGGGCTTGTCTCTTGAGGCTATAAGGGCACAATTAATTGCAACAGCTGTGGCTTAACGTGTCCCTAAGCACCTTGTTGATTTCAATGGTAATGACAACAATGGAAAAAGTAATATCAATATATCTGAGATGCTCAAGGATGTTTCCCCAAGGTTCTGCTGGGGGTGGGTTTTACCTAACCAAAACGTATCTCATGGCAACCAGGCTGGCTCAATGTGTAAACATTAACAGTGAATGGCAGTTGGTGGTACCTAGTTATTATTTATCAAGAATGATGGTGTTCTGAACATTTAACCTTTTTAAAATTAAACTTAGGATTTCTTCAATCCATAATGTTCAATACAAGTTACCTGCTTCAAACTTAGGAAAGTACGTTAACATGTTTCTAAGCGGTATATACAGTTCTAGATTTTATTCAACTAATCAAAGAGTTTCGTATATTTTTGAAGGTTTGGCCACAATCAGAAAAGTTAAAAATTTTTTAAGATATGCAAAAATAGCTGATCCGTTTCTAAGAACTCAATGAAATACAGGAAAAAAAAAATCTATGGAAGTATGAGAGGGGAAATCAATGAATTCTAACTGAAATACAATTCTGGAAAGAAGAAGAAAGAACTTTGAAGGAAGAATGGAATAACTGGAAATAAGATCAAAATCGGGAGGATTCTGAATGAAATTAATACTAATACTATAACACTCAGGCTATAATCAGCGAGGAAGTACAGAGCATAAGAACAGTTTTTCAAAAATGGGAACAATGTTTGCAAACAGTCAACATACCAAATAAAAACGCTAAATTTTGACACAATCGAAATGTTTCACTTCATCCATTATATGTCAGAGATTCACTGGATGCCCAGAAACTCTCTGCCTCCTGGAGACACAACTACATTTCCCAGACTCCCTTGCAGTTAGCAGCGGCCACGTGAATAGGTTCTGATTAAAGGAATATCGTTAGACACAGCGCTCAGCACCCCAAAGCTGGGCCATCAGGTCTCCCATAAAGTCCTCTATGTGTTTTCTGGCTTCCCTCATTTTCTAGCATATGCTGTGGGGGACTTCGAGGCTTCAGGGCAAGACTTAGGGCTACATGAAATCAGACCCCTGCTTATCCAAGGTTAGACAATAACATAAACAAGAATAAATCTTTATTAGATTAGACCACTAAGCTGTGGACTTATTAGGTTAGCCCAACCAGCCCACTCTGAGGAGTCATCTCCAGATTGCTGGGTATGAGAGCCATCCAGAGCAGCCGTGGCAGGTTACAGGTACCAGGGCACAGTTCTGTCACCATGACTGGTGTGCGATTACTCCTCATATTGCTCCTCATATTTCGACAGGAACAATTTCAGGTTGCTCTTGTTAAGTGTGATTATTGGACCCTTTAATATCTTGGCCTAATAAAGGATAAGAGTCTTGTGATGTTTAGAGTAAACTAAACTAATACACAAATGAAATGAATGAATGGCTAGTTTATTAACAGTTATGTATACTAGATGTAGTAACAGTTTTTTAAAATGTTCAGAAAACTTTACATCTACACCTAGAAGATTGGAAACGAAATCTCCTTGGAGTGCCATCTTCTCTCAACCCTCTCCTTTCCCTATGGGAATTCTCTCCATCTTCTGGCCTAAAACAACTGCAATTGATGGGATGAAAACACTCTGTCTCCAGCCCACATCTATATCTCTAGCTCAGCTCCTTCTCTCAAGATTCAAACCAGGTATGCTTCCTGGCAATTTTCACATGTGTGCCCAAGAAAAGAGAGCTTAGGATGAATGAGTCACTTAACACAGACGATTAACAGCGGAGCGCTCCCTTTACTAGACACTGTTGGTTACCTTCTCAGGATTGAGGCCACTCCATCCCCTTTTCCTTTTAAAAAGAACCCAGATTTGTTTCATGTGTCTATAGTTTCCTACACAGCAATGTCCCTGGGGGAAGCTGCCCCCTCTCTCAGTATCAGGGGTGATCTGCTTAGACTAGGGTCTTCTACATGACTCAGCATGGGGAAGAACTATCTGTTGGGAAAGTTCTGGAGAAAGTTTCCTTGCTCCGTGAAGAACTATCTGTTGGGAAAGTTCTGGAGAAAGTTTCCTTGCTCCGTGGAAAGAACCACAAGAAAAGTCAAGGAAGGGAAAGCAGAGTGAGTGTAGAGTCCAGACTCGGTGCCTATACTTGCACCAGGCTGACTAGATTTGAATCTGCCATTTACTAATTACACAGCATTCAACAAATCACCTAGCCTTTCAAGCGTCTCCATTTTCTCATCCATAAAAGGGGTTATGAGGGCAAAAATAAGTTAATGTGTGTCCAATGCAGGCATGGAGTAAGCACCGTCTGTCAATTACTGCTAATCTGTTCTGGATGTTTGCTTGAAACTGCTGGCACCATCTTGGTATCAGCCTAAAGATTAAACAAGCTCCAAGGGTGTGAACAGAAGTTGAATTTCTTCAAAATTTGTTGACGCAAAGAAAGAATCTGGATTCTTTATGGACTTTATAACTAATTGACCCTCTGCCCTGCTGAGCATTTGTTGACTGCTCAAGCCTTACTATGCACACTAGATTTTCTGCTACTTGCAGTCAGATGCATCAACCTTGACATATCAATTAGTAGAGGGTTTCTAGAATGTTCTAAATTATGAAACTTTAGAAAAATTAATGACATGCATAATAACAAAACTTAATTTTCCTTCTTAAAATATGGAAACACTGCAGGTAATTAAAAGTCCTTGCTGATTAAGTACCTCCCTCTCCACCTCTTCTCTCTCCTTAAAAATAACCACAATTAAATCTTCTGTAGGTGTTGTTCCCTGATTTTTTTCTTATTTGTATATATAAAGGTTTCTGTATCCCAAGAAAATGCACAGCTTTGTAGCATATGCATGTAATTAGTTTTTGCACACATTTTGCCAAATTGCTCCTTTGGTCAACAACATATTTTTGAAGAGTAGGTTATCTTAATATATAGACATTCTGTGTAACTGTTCCAAAGTATTTGAAAGTATTGATATTCTATAACTTATTTAGCCAATCGCCAATTGATGGGTTTCCTGGTTCTTTTCAATTTTGTTGTATTTTGCAAACATAGATAATGCTGCAGCATTTGCTTCCAACCTCTCTGCTTGTCAAAGCTACACCATCAGGCATGTGAAAGCTAATGAAGCTACATATATGTAGTGAGATGTTGCTTTTATCCACACACAATACTCTTTTTTTTTCACTTTGAATTTATGTTGTCTGATATTAATATTGCTATAGGTTCTTCTTGTTAGCATTTGCTACGTAAGTTTTTTCCATCCCTATATTTTCAGCTTTTCTATATCATTTTACTTCTAGGCATTTCTTGTAAAAAAAATCACTAAATTTTCAAAAATCCAATCTGATTGTATTTGATTTCCAACGCAGTTGAATCCTTTTTTTTTTTTCATTATTCTCCTTAGTATGAGTGGGAGAGAGACAGCAGTTCCCCAGTTCACCATTTGAAGTAAAAGTTGTGTCAACCATGAAACCTTAATATATTTAAATTATTATGTAATCTGTGTCCAGTACTCAAAGTTATAATGTATGTGTGTGTTGAAATGGTGCTAAAATACATTTTATTATTTTATATAGGAAGAATTAAAGTAAATGGATCATTAATAAAATTATTACAATGACAACATTGGGATGACAGCTGTGGTGGTTATAAGATTTGCTCTTGCAAAGATTTTGCTTGGGTTAATAAAGTAAACTCTTAATTTCATTGACCACTAATGAAATTAACCACTAATGAAATAAAACTGTTCATTTCTTTTATTTGAACTTCACTCAAAGAAAATGAAATAAATTTACTAAAAGATGAAAAATTTCTACCATTGCTTTCCTTGTCCTTTGGCACTTAGAAACAGATGTGCTACCAGAGTGAATGCAGAAATCCCCTTGACAATGTACAAAGGGATAGAACCTGAGGTCAGATGCCATCTCAAATATTTATGCAGTGAAAGAATTTAGGAATGTCACAAAACCCTCAAAGCCTAACATCAGTTTGAAAAAAATATCTTCAAGCACCAGCAGCTTTTACAGAACAGTTGCAGGAAGTTATCTGTTTTAATTACTTTCAAACTATCTTTAGCAGGGTCCTTGTGGATAACCATGACCTTTAGGGCTACCTGGAGAGGTAAGAGATGGGGAGAAGAGCAAGACTCTTACTTCAATACAACAGCCTCACTTCTCATCTGTTTTACATAATGTCTCACATGGGAAAATGATTCTGCTACCCAAAAAAAGAAATGCTGTCATCTACCTTTCTTCTATCTTCAGTAAAACCAATCCTGAGTCCTTCACTGGCTTATAATATGTGTTCTTCCCTTTCAGACAGCTTTAGAAAAGCGAATTTCTTTCAGGTCCCAGAGATGTCCATTTTGTGGATAGGAAATTTGTTAGTCTCTCTAACCCTGTCCCTTTCTGCTCAGCACTCAGTGATCATGCATCTTTTGCACAATAACCCTCATGTGTCTGAAGATGCTTATCCAGCTACTCCTCAGTCTTCCTTGCTGCAGATCAAATCAACATTACTTCGTTTATTCTCTGACTTCACTTCCCAAGACTTAAATCACCACCGTAGGATCCTTTTCTCCTAGGAACATCTCTGCATTTTTCATTACCCTCTGTAATTACTGAGGTGATGAGTACTTGGCCTAAGTTGTGCACAGGGAAGGAAGTCAGCCTTTCCCTTAGCTCCTTTGGCCTTTAACCGAGTTATTTTAAGATCAGCTTGATGATGGTGGTGGAACAAAGATGACAACAATTTATTTTACACCCTCCCATTGAGGTATGATTAAGTTCCCCTCCCTGTAAATCAGGGCTGGTCTTTGACCAGCCCATGACCAGCACAGGATGGCAGAAGTAAGACTATGTCAGGTCTGGACCAAACCTATAACAAGACTGGCAACTCCAACTTGGCTTCTAAAAACACCTGCTTTGGCAGAGTCACACAGGATATGAAAAAACCAGGGTCCTCTGACACCATGTGGTAGGGAAGGCCAAGTTGTTGTGTGGAGAGGTGCTGTGGACAGCGATGACTCTTCCCACCATGAAAAACCACAGCATTGTGAGAGATGATAGGGCACTGTGTTATGCCACTAACGTTTCATGTGGTTTATTACACAACTAGATAACCAGAATGATGGTTCTTTCAAATGCTGATATTCCCTCCTTTCCCCTGCCAGGGCCTTTGCTGGTTGCTCACACTAAGGGTCTCATAACCAAAGGGAACACCCAAAGGGACCCAGCGTGCATTGTCGAATCTCGCCTATTAACAAAATGTGATCATTTCCCCGCTTGCCCTTTATTGTTTTGTCTTTTAAAGTTTTCTTTCAAGCAACAAAATGGTGGGAAGAGCACAAGGGATTATGGTGATAGGACACAGGTGAATTGATGATGGGGATTTTAGAGGGATAAGACATATACACTGTATGAAAATGAAAAATAATGTAAAATAAATATAATTTTTTTAAAAAAGTCTTCTTTCAAGAATACTCAAAATAGAATATCCAACAGCGAGAATTTCTGAGTACATATTTTGCTGCCTTTTTTCTCAAACAATATTTCTGTTGTCTAGTTTATAGGTTATTTTCCAGGTATTCAAGTTTTGTGACATTGTAAGTGAAGTGGCAAAGTCTAGCTCATTTCAAAGTAGGACAACAGACTTATATTCTTTGGTACTAAGGATCTTTAATTTTATGAGGTAGATTTATAAGCTAGTGTTTTTCCTGGTGAGAATCTAGGCATTTCGCTAACTCTCCTAGGTCAGAAGACAGTACCAACAAAACCAGAGAATTTGGGCAGATGCTAGTAGCCAGCCCATAGAATTACTACCCTGTGACCCAGTGTCCTCCTGTCCAGTGGGAAGTAGCCACCGGGATGCAGACAGGCTACAACATAGCCTACTTTACCTTTAACAGTAGGGTTTTATTTGTGCAGTATTTGTCCATTCTGATACAACGTCGATGATTCTCATGCTTAAACAGCTGCTGTTGAAGCAGTGGTTTTTTTTTTTTCTCCACTTTCCATCTTTTCTTCTAAATCAAATTTGATTGCTTTACCATTTATTGACAATATTATATCATTCTGGTGTGTAGGTTCCTGCCTCCATATGCGTGCATGCGTCACGCAGCCACCACCTGCTTCCAGTGCATCATGCTACCGAATAGATGTCCACTACCCACTGAACCACCCTTTTCCTTTCCCCTCTGGGACCACCATGTTTTTCACAGAGTCTGAGTGTGTGGCTGTGTTTCACCAGTTTGTTTGCTTTGGTTATAAATAACATGAGTAAAAGTATTGCCTTTCACTTTCTGACTTACTTCACTTTCTGACTTATTTCACTTTCTGACTTATTTCACTTACCATAATCACCCAAGTTCCAAAAGCCATGATTTCATTTTTTTAAGTAGCTGAACTGTATTATACTGAGTGTAAATCCCACAACTTCTTTATGTACTCACCCATCAACAGGCATTTAGGTCCATCCTACGTCTTTATTATTGTGAATAATGCTTCTAGGAACATAGGGGCGCAGATCCCTTTTTGAGTTAATGTTTTCATATTCTTTGGATAAATAGAAGAAGCTAATTTTCTTATTCAGTTTGGTCATTTTAGAACAATACCTTTTGTTGTTTAAGATGTGAGTGAAGTGTGTGTGTTTGTGCATGTACATGTACTGACTCTCGAATTCACTTTTGTAATTCACTTTTGTGCCATTTTTGTAAACATAATAGTTTTGTAAACTCTCTTAAATGTCTTTATTAATTTCACATATTAAGAAGTAAATTATGTGCTCCCAAACACAAGAATTTCTACACAAAACTCTGTATGTCATTAGAACTTTTGCAGAATAGGAGTAGTGTATAATCTTGGACTCATAACATATCAACTGAATCTTTGCTCCATCTGTCCCAGGCAGGCGTTTTTGTTTGTTACTAATATCCATGACCCTCGGTGACTTGTGCAAATCTGATTTGTTGCTTTGGCATTCTTTTGTTCAAGGCAAAACATTTTGCTTCAACTCAAGAAAACTGCAATTCATGCAATTTATCTAAGTTTTTACAACATAGGAACTTTTTATTTCCACAGTTATTTTTAGGGATGCTGGACTTCAATACTAAAAAAAAGTGTTTTCTTATAAACAAATAGCTGTGGATTCATGTAACTAAGAATA
The DNA here is from genome assembly GCA_019455555.1 of Galemys pyrenaicus. Lineage (NCBI taxonomy): Eukaryota > Metazoa > Chordata > Mammalia > Eulipotyphla > Talpidae > Galemys > Galemys pyrenaicus. The sequence continues at coordinate 6,734,737 of JAGFMF010011678.1, read as the reverse complement.
TATTAATGCATCCACTAAGGAGTATAAAAACCATATTTGACAAAACTGGAGCCTTGCTCTACAGTCCTCCTCAATCTGCCATGGAGGAGCATGGCTGTAAAAACAGAATCCCTGTGCACACATATCAGGCTGCATGTTTCCAATGACAACGCAACAAGGTTCTTCATAGTTTTTATTCTAGAATTTTCCTTTTATGCAAGTTTCCAACTTTGTTGTCTATATACCCAAAGTTTTATACTTCTCCCTGATAAAGAAATTTTTGAACTATCATCTCTCAAGACCAGAACCAGAAATACCCTCATGTTATTCTCTGGATACTTCATAAAGAACCTAGCTTCACAGGGTACCTCAGAGGGACGTACTCAGAGTGGTCTCTGGGTACTATAAGCATCCTGTGGCTTCCTGCAGCTCACTATTACATACCCCATGCACCTTCCCAGCAGGTGCAGTGAGGAACAAATCACCTGCCCTACACTCTACTGCTCACCTCATGCAGGTCTCATCCCATTCTCTTGATTATTTTTGAAGTATCATTGTGCTCATTGTTTTAAGATTCTACTCTATAGAACTGTGAAATGACCACACATTAGTGCAAATATGCATGTTAAGCTCTTAGAATAGTACTTAAAATCTGAATGAATCAGTTACAGGGCAGGGAAAGGAACACCTCAGAACCCCCAAACCTGCTTGCTCTAAATAGGTTCTGCCATCTGCCACATCAAGACAAAACATAAGACCTTTAATGGAAAGGAACTTTAATACAATTAGTGCACAATAGAAACAAGACAAAGAATTTGGTTTCCAAATCTAGCCTCCAAAGTTACTCATCTCCTTGTGGGTAAAAGTCCAGCCATACAGAATTGGCCCAATGCAAGGCCGAAAGCCTGCCTCAAGTCTACAGCACCCATAGAAAGCAGAGACCCATAGAAAAGGGTCAGAAACAGTCAGACAAGTCTAGGAATAAAAGAGCAAAATCAAAGTCAAAATAAAAGCTGCCATTGTCAACCTCCCCACGGGTCTCTCACCCACATCTGTTTCTACCAGTCCAGGACCAAGAAGCAAGTGCAGCTTCCTCACATGTCCCTCTGCTCCATGTGCTTCCTCCAGGTCTCCTTCTTGCTCTCCATCCTGCTTCCTTCCTTTCTCAGTCTCCTCCCCAGCTTCTTTTCCTCCCTGCTCAACTCCACTCTCCTTTGGGTGAGTCAGGGAACCTGGAACCTCCCCTTTTCCTGGAGACCACCCCATTGCAATTCCAGCCTGCAATACATACTGCAGTCAAGTCAGCTCAGTGAGATGGGGAGCCTCTCAGCTCTCGAGCAGTGCACTACCAAACACCCACCCGCCCCTAAATAAGGTTAAGACCAACAGGAGCATAAACATCTGGCAGATCTAATGCTGAACACAAAATTGTGACAAGTATTGAGAATTCCTAAGGATTCTCCCCTGAAATCCAAATATTTGTGGAAGTGTGGTTTTTATTTTTAGATGGCAGATCACCTTTATGAATTTAATATCTTTATGAAATAAAGACTTGACAACAGAGATCTCCTACATTTGTCACATTAGCAAGAGTGAGAAATAATCAGTGCTCTCCTCCCAGATAGCTACAATAAAGTTCCTAACTTGGCCAGTCCTAGAGGGAATGAAATAGGAGTTCATTTAATTCAATAGTATTATTTTCATCACTATTTCGAAAACTGGAAGGAACAAAACTCAGAACAAGTTCCAAGAAGCTAGTAGATATGGTAGAAATTGGTTATACCCTAAGAGGAAAACTTAAGCAAAAAGCTGCTGTCTTTGAAGGTATCTATTTAGCTCTCAGAAAAATAGGGTAAGGAGAATTTGCAAAGGAGAGGATGAGGATTTTGCAAAGCCCTAGAGGATGAGGATTGCTGGAACCCCTAGCAACTTCTGCAGTGAGGTCTACCTTGCCTAGACTCCATGCCCATCCACATTAGTCAAAAAGTTAGCATTGGGCCTCGCGGGTGGTGCAGAGGATTGAGCACTGCACTGTAAAGCATCCGCTGCACAGCAGCGTGAGTTGGATTCTCAGCCAGGGAAGGACCCACATGGCGCAGCAGACCTCTCCTGCCTCACCTGCTGCTCCCCTCAGCAGTGTGTTTCAGTAGATCTGCCTGTTCTGTTCCCCGCTCTGTCTCTGGTGACTCCTCTCACTTCCTTGACTCTGGCCTGTACCCCAGCTCCTGTATGCATAAATAAATAAATCTTTAAAAAAAAAAAAGAGTCAACATTGCTGTCACAATAGTCTTCAGAAGAATTCTGTCAAGTTAAATTTCTTTTTTTATACATTAACTTTATTCATTATAAAAAGAACCCAAGTCAATATAAGAAAATTTAGAAAATAAAAGCAAGAATAAAAGACATCAGCCCCACTACTCAGAAAACCACCGTTAACATTCTGGTGTCCTCCTTCCATTCTCTTTACTGTGTGTATAAAGTTTGACTTGGCATTAGTTTTAATTTATACATTGCTGAGGCTGACCAGAACACTCACTTTGCTTGCTTCCTTACTTTTTCACTTAAAATCACATCACAGCGTCTCCCTTTGAGTTGCCTAAACATGGGTTTTTAACAGCTGCATGAATTAAGCCCTGGGCAGTTCCTCCCACAGCCCCCGCTTGCTTCCCAGGCCAGCTCCTCCCAAAGTCAGCAGGTCTGTGCTTAGGAAAGACAAGCTCGTTTTATCATAAAACAGCCTTGGCTGGCAAAGGAAATCTGTCCCCAAAACTCATAATGCGTTTCATTACCTTTGGATTATCAGTTTGGAATTATCCACCTCACTGCCCTTAATTATCCAGCTCACTGCCTTCTCCATGAGCATGGAGGGAGGAACCAAGGCCGATCCTGTTCTCTTCAGAGCCACAATAACTTCTGATTAGTGACTTGCCTAGAAAATGGCCCCTGCTCAAGCAGGCCTCTGCCAGTTAGTGTTCTGTAAGGCAAAGCGTGTCATTTATATTCCCCCTCTGGGTCAGCAAGAAGGCAATGGGTTAGTGGGGGCTGGGAGAGTGTGCGACCGCAGGCCTAAATGGCAGCACTAGAGAGCACTAGACCTTCTGGCCTCTCCCTCATCTCCTCCCTTCTGCCTGTCCCCATCGCACTCTTGCTTGCGTGTGTGCGTCATTCTCTCTCTCTCTCTCTCTCTCTCTCTTTCTCACACACACACACACAGAGAAAACACAATATACACACACATATGTGTGTCTTTCTCTCTTGCTCTGGCTTCAGTTTTCTCCTCAACAGAAGAGCTTGTGAGTGGGACAATAGCAAACCACAATCCTGTAATACTTGTCATTCCTCCACCTCCCTGGGCCTCCTGGCGCTCAGGATGGGCCTTCACAAAAGGCCCCAATGTGACCCCCAAGGCAGGCCAAAACTGATTCAAAGCAGGGATTTGAATCAATTGAAGCTGAGCAAACCAGCAACCACAAACTCCAAACCCACCACATTCAATTTATTAACCTCTAAGTTGAGCACAAACACTAGTTTTCGTCATATTTTTATTTTTATTTAAATAGGAGTCAAGTAAACTAGTACGATCTCAAATGTATATGCAGTATTTTTAAAGGCATGAAATACCATATAAACACCACCTCTAAAGTAAAACAGAACCATAACAATGCTCTACCATTATTTAGTGCAAGCTCCTGTCAAAAGCTCGCTATTTAGAATTGACACACCTTTGCAAACTCTCTACCACTTAAAAGGAATTCCTGACAGGCATTTTTTTTTTCTTTTTTTCTTAAATACTAGCCTGTAAACACTATGCTAAGTGCTGCTTTTGAAAGGCTGGCAATATCATAACCTATTGGTCTGCTTCCCATCCACTGCTCAAAAATATGTATGTCAAGTCTGCTACCCGAGGGGCTGGTGGCTCACCCGCTGGGGCAGGCACTGGCTGTGTCCTCCCAGGTCCCAAGGCGAACAGAGGCTCCTTGTCTGGAAGGAGCCAGCCAGGAAGTGGCTGCTGCTCTGGTGTAAACGTGGATATTCACTTAAGAAGCCAGGCTGTCTCGGGAAGGAACCCATCAGACAGGATGGAGCAATTAGGGCTGGGAGTTGTGACAGTGACAAATAGGAAATTATAGGTAATATCTGAGCTGTAAGCTGCTTCTGGAGCTATTATTTGCCTAAAGCTCCAGCAAGACTGTTTTGTGAGATTGAAAGAAGTGATGGATCCACATGACAGAATATATGATCATCAGGAAAAATTCTTTCAACTCTTCTGAGCCACCCCTACTAAGAGGAACCACTGAAACATGCCTGGGAGTTAGTTCACGGATGACGTTTCCATGGGTTCCACATCTTGCCAATAGTCTCACTTGTCTTTAAGATTTGTTTATTTCCCTTTATTAAATTAAGACTATGTTTTGGAGCAAAGAGCACCTGTACTCCTATGTTTATCGCAGCACTATTTGTAATTGGTAAGACCTGGAAACAACCCAAAAGCCCAAAAGTAGAGGACTGGATCAAGA